>JAUIMM010000844.1:6690000-7115000 GCA_031769625.1 Taudactylus pleione
TGCCAAGCGTGCGCCTGTGTCCCATAAATAAAGGGCCGGCTGGATTGACCGCTAAAGGGTGCTGTGACCCCCAAAGGGCACTCCAAACAAAATAATTTTTTTTTTCTGTGTTTGTGAATTGTGTGCACTGTGGCTGCACGTGCATCAACGAAGGAGCAACACCAAGCGTGCGCCTGTGTCCCATAAGTAAAAGGCCAGCTGGCTTGTCCGTTAAAGGGTGCTGTGACCCCCAAACGGCACGCCAAACAAAATAAAAAAATATTTTCTGTGTTTGTGAATTGTGTGGGCTGTAGCTGCACGTGCATCAACAAAGGAGCAGCGCCAAGCGTGCGCCTGTGTCCCATAAGTAAAGGGCCGGCTGGCTCATTTCTTAAAGGGTGGTGTAACCCACAAAGTGCACTAGTCTCCAACAAAAATAAAAAATTATTTTCTGTGTTTGTGTGCGCCTTAGCCGCACGTATATATCAATATAACATAAATGGAGGACCAAACTTTCTCCGATAAAAATAAAATAGGGAAAGATCAAGAACCACTTCCTCCTAGTGCTGAAGCTGCTGCCACTAGTCATGACATAGACGATAACATGCCATCAACGTCGTCTGCCAAGGCCGATGCCCAATGTCATAGTAGAGGCCACATACAATCCCAAATGACAAAGTTCAGGAAAATGACCTTGAAAAAAACATTTAAATCATCTGAAGAGAAACGTAAACTTGCCAATATGCCATTTACGACACGGAGTGGCAAGGAATGGCTAAGGTCTTTCCCTATGTTCATGACTAGTGGTTCAGCTTCACATGACGATGGAAGCCCTCCTCCCGCTAAAAAAAATCAAACGAGTTAAGCTGGCAAAAGCACAGCAAAGAACTTTGCGTTCTAAGAAGATATCACAAATCCCCAAGGAGAGTCCAAGTGTGGTGGCGGTTGCGATGCCTGACCTTCCCAGCACTGGATGGGAAGAGGTGGCTATTTCCACCATTTGCACGCCCCCTGCAAGTGCTGAAAGGAGCACCCACAGTCCACTTGCTGATATGCAAATTGAAGATGTCACTGTTGAAGTACAACAGGATGAGGATACTGGTGTAGCTGGCACTGAGGAGGAAGTTGGCGAGGAGGATTCTGATGGTGATGTGGTTTGTTTAAATCAGGCTCCGGGGGAGACAGTTGTTGTCCGTGGGATGAAAAAGCCCATCACGGTCATGCCTGGGCAGAAGACCAAACATTCCACCTCTTTGGTCTGGCAATATTTCTATCCAATCCGGATAACAACTGTCTTGCCATATGTACCATATGTAAAGGTGAAATAAGTAGGGGTAGGGACGTTAACCACCTAGGAACATCCTCCCTTATACGGCACCTGCAGCTCGTTCATAAAAAGTTACTGTCAAGTTCAGAAACTTTGGCTAAGACCGTAAGCAGTCCAGGGACACCTAAATCCCTTTTTCCTGTTTTATCCAAGGAATCGGTGGATGAGGAGGATGAGGACGACATCTTGCCTCCGTAGAGCCAGTTTGTGCAGGGACACATTAATTGCCAGCTTGTTTTGTGGGGGCCCAAACGAGCCAATCATTTCAGCCACAGTCATGTGGCAGACCCTGGCGTTGAAATGATTGGTTTGTTAAAGTGTGCATGTCCTATTTATACAACATAAGGGTGAGTGGGAGGGCCCAAGGACAATTCCATCTTGCACCTCTTTTTTTTCTTTGCAGTATGTACTGTTTGGGGCCTAGTTTTTCAAACTGCCATCCTGTCTGCCACTGCAATGTCACTCCTAGATGGGCCACATGTTTGTGCCGCCCACTCGTGTCGCTTAGCATAGTCATCCAGCTACCTCGGTGCAATCTTTTGGCCATAAAAACAATATTGTGAGGTGTGAGGTGTTCAGAATAGACTGGAAATGAGTGGAAATGAAGGTTATTGAGGTTAATAATTGCATAGGAGCAGAAAAACCCAGAAATTCTGTGATTTAAGCTGTTTTTATGCTTTTTTTCAAAACAATACAGATCCAAAACACAAAACCCAGAACCCAAAACACGGAAGGGTGGTTTTGGCAAAACCAATCCAGATCCAAAACACGAAGAAAGATCCAGATCCAAAACCAAAACACGAAAAGTGGCCGGTGCACACCCCTACTATATATACACAGTGTGTGTGTGTGTATATATATACATATATACAGTATGTGTGTGTGTATATATATATATATATATATATATATACACACACACATACTGTATATATATATATATATATACACACATACTGTGTATATATATATATAATATATATATATACACACACGCTGTGTATGTGTGTGTATATATATATATATTAGGGGTGTGCACCGGCCACTTTTCGTGTTTTGTGTTTTGGTTTTGGATCTGGATCTTTCTTCGTGTTTTGGATCTGGATTGGTTTTGCCAAAACCGCCCTTCCGTGTTTTGGGTTCTGGGTTTTGTGTTTTGGATCTGTATTTTTTTGAAAAAAAGCATAAAAACAGCTAAAATCACAGAATTTGTGGGTTTTTCTGCTCCTATGCTATTATTAACCTCAATAACCTTAATTTCCACGCATTTCCAGTCTATTCTGAACACCTCACACCTCACAATAGTGTTTTTATGTCCAAAAGGTTGCACCGAGGTAGCTGGATGACTATGCTAAGAGATACGAGTGGGCGGCACAAACACGTGGTCCATCTAGGACTGGCACTGCAGTGGCAGACAGGATGGCAGTTTGAAAAACTAGGCCCCAAACTATACATAATGCAAAGAAAAAAAAGAGGTGCAAGATGGAATTGTCCTTGGGCCCTCCCACCCACCCTTATGTTGTATAAACAGGACATGCACACTTTAACAAACCAAACATTTCAGCGCCAGGGTCTGCCACACGACTGTGGCTGAAATGATTGGTTCGTTTGGGCCCCCATAAAACAAGCTGGCAATTAATCTGTCCCTGCACAAACTGGCTCTACGGAGGCAAGATGTCGTCCTCATCCTCCTCATCCACCGATTCCTCACCCTCTTCAGTGTTGTGTACATCCTCATCCTCACAGAGTATTAATTTGTCCCCACTGGAATCCACAACCACAGGTCCCTCTGTACGTTCTGGAGGCTGGTCTCCCTGGAAGAGTTGATAATTCATTTTATGAACATCATCTTCTCCACATTTTGTGGAAGCAACCTCCTACGCCTTTCGCTGACAAGGTTCCCGGCTGCACTAAACACTCTTTCGGAGTACACACTGGAGGGGGGGGCAACTCAGGTAAAATAGAGCCAGTTTGTACAGGGACCTCCAAATTGCTTCTTTTTCCTGCCAGTACAGGTACGGACTGTCTGACATGCCTACTTGGATGCTGTCACCGATGTAATCCTTTAACAGACAGACGCACGCTTGTTGCTGCTGCTTTGAGGATGCAAGTGCGGCTACAGCCCACACAATTCACAAAGACAGAAAAAAAAAGAAGAATATTTTTATTGTTTGTGGAGCGCACTTTGAGGGTTACACCACCCTTAAACAGACAGACGCACGCTTGTCGCTGCTGCTTTGAGGATGCAAGTGCGGCTACAGCCCACACAATTCACAAAGACAGAAAAAAAAAGAAGAATATTTTTATTGTTTGTGTAGCACTCTTTGAGGGTGTCACCACCCTTTAACAGACAGACGCACACGCTTGTCGCTGCTGCTTTGAGGATGCAAGTGCGGCTACATCGCACACAAGTCACAAACACATTAAAAAAATAGTTTTTTATTTTTTGGAGCACTTTGAGAGTTACACCACCCTTTAACAGACAGACGCACGCTTGTCGCTGCTGCTTTGAGGATGCAAGTGCGGCTACAGCCCACACAATTCTCAAAGACAGAAAAAAAAGAACAAGATTTTTATTGTTTGTGTAGCACACTTTGAGGGTGTCACCACCATTTAACAGACAGACGCACGCTTGTTGCTGCTGCTTTGAGGATGCAAGTGCTGCCCACACAATTCACAAAGTCAGAAAAAAGAAGAATATTTTTATTGTTTGTGTAGCACACTTTGAGGGTGTCACCACCCTTTAACAGACAGACGCACGCTTGTCGCTGCTGCTTTGAGGACAGTATCATATGCAGTGACAGTAGACTTGTCAGAAATTGTTGGCACGTCCTTCAGTCCGGACCAGATGTCCAAACCAGCCCTTAACTTATGACACAGGTGCACGCTTGGCGCTGCTACTATGTTGATGCACGTGTGGCTACATCGCACACAAGTCACAAACACATTAAAAAAATAGTTTTTTATTTTTTGGAGCACTTTGAGGGTTACACCACCCTTTAACAGACAGATGCACGCTTGTCGCTGCTGCTTTGAGGATGCAAGTGCAGCTACAGCCCACACAATTCACAAAGACAGAAAAAAGAAGAATATTTTTATTGTTTGTGTAGCACACTTTGAGGGTGTCACCACCCTTTAACAGACAGACGCACGCTTGTCGCTGCTGCTTTGAGGATGCAAGTGCGGCTACAGCCCACACAATTCACAAAGACAGAAAAAAGAATATTTTTATTGTTTGTGTAGCACACTTTGAGGGTGTCACCACCCTTTAACAGACAGACGCACGCTTGTCGCTGCTGCTTTAAGGATGCAGGTGCGGATACAGCCCACACATTTCACAAAGACAGAAAAAAAAAGAACAATATTTTTATTGTTTGTGTAGCACACTTTGAGGGTGTCACCACCCTTTAACAGACAGACGCACGCTTGTCGCTGCTGCTTTAAGGATGCAGGTGCGGCTACAGCCCACACATTTCACAAAGACAGAAAAAAAAAGAACAATATTTTTATTGTTTGTGTAGCACACTTTGAGGGTGTCACCACCCTTTAACAGACAGACGCACGCTTGTCGCTGCTGCTTTAAGGATGCAGGTGCGGCTACAGCCCACACATTTCACAAAGACAGAAAAAAGAAGAAGAATATTTTTATTGTTTGTGGAGCGCACTTTGAGGGTTACACCATCCTTTAACAGACAGACGCACGCTTGTCGCTGCTGCTTTGAGGATGCAGGTGGAATCTAGACGGGATTTGGAAACGGGGACACACTACCTCCATCAATTGTCTAAATCCCACTGCACTAATGGCGGATACCGGACGCACGTCTAACACCAACATAGCAGTCAAGGCCTCAGTTATACGTTTTGCTTCAGGATGACTGCTGTCGTACTTCATCCTCATCGCTAGGGACTGTTGGAGGGTCAATTGTTTAGTAAAAGTAGTGATGTTCCTACTTCCTCTCTGGGATGATGAACAACTCCCAGCAGCAGCAACAGCACTAGGAGGAAGTGGTTCTTGATCTTTCCCTATTTTATTTTTATCGGAGAAAGTTTGGTCCTCCATTTATGTTATATTGATATATACGTGAGGCTAAAGCGCACACAAACACAGAAAATATTTTTTTATTTTTGCTGGAGAGTAGTGCACTTTGTGGGTTACACCACCCTTTAAGAAATGAGCCAGCCGGCTCTTTACTTATGGGACACAGGAGCACGCTTGGCGCTGCTCCTTTGTTGATGCACGTGCAGCCACAGTGCACACAAGTCACAAACACAGAAAATATTATTTTTTTTGGTTTGGACTGGAGTGTACTTTGGGGGTTACAGCACCCTTTAACGGTCAAGCCAGCCGGCCCTTTACTTATGACACAGGCGCACACTTGGCACTACTTTGTTGATGCACGTGCAGCTACTGCGCACACAATTCACAAATACAGAAAATATATATTTTTTTGGTTTGGAGTGTACTTTGGCGGTTACAGCACCATTTAACGATCAAGCCAGCCGGCCCTTTACTTATGACACAGGCGCACGCTTGGCACTACTTTGTTGATGCACGTGCGGCTACTGCGCACACAATTCACAAACACAGAAAATAATTTTTTTTTTGGTTTGGACTGGAGTGTACTTTGGGGGTTACAGCACCCTTTAACGGTCAAGCCAGCCGGCCCTTTACTTATGACACAGGCGCACGCTTGGCACTACTTTGTTGATGCATGTGCAGCTACTGCGCACACAATTCACAAACACACAAAAAATATTATTTTTTTAGCACTTGGGGGGAGCACCCCTGATGGACAGAGCACCCCCTGGACAACACTACAGCACCCCTTTAGGATGGGACACTGCACAGGACTTTGGAGTGGACACAGCCCCTATGGAGAACTGACTGCACAACACAAGTCCAGCCAGCCCCTATGGACTTTGAAGTAGTGGACACAGCCCCTATTAACAACAGCAGCACAGCACAACACAGCCAGCCCCTATGGACTTTGAAGTAGTGGACAACAGCAGCACAGCGCAGCACAGCACAACACTACTCTGCACTACACTTCACTACACAGCCCAGCCAGCCCTAACTCCCACCCTCCCTCTTCACTGTCCACAGCCGAGTGAGAAAATGGCGCAGACGCGGGTACCTTATATAGGTTCCAAAACCCGCGAGACTCGGAAGGCGGGATGATGAAATTTTGCCTCGATTTCAGATCCGAGTCAGGCGGGAAAAGTCGAGCCTGACTCGGATCTGCCTCGGATCGGGGGGGTTCGGATTTCAGAAATCCGAACCCGCTCACCCCTAATATATATATATATATATATACACACAGACTATATATATATATGTGTGTGTATATATATATATATATATATATAGTGTGTGTATATATATACACATACACACTTGTGATCTATACACATGGATATATACATATACTGTGTATATACAGTATATATATATATGTGTGTGTATGCACGCATATATACCATATATATATGTATATATATATATATATATATACACACAAACACATTATATATATTAGGGGTGTGCACCAGCCACTTTTTGTGTTTTGGTTTTGGATCTGGATCTTTCTTCGTGTTTTGGATCTGGATTGGTTTTGCCAAAACCACCCTTCCGTGTTTTGGATCTGTATTTTTTTTAAAAAAAGCATAAAAACAGCTTAAATCACAGAATTTGTGGGTTTTTCTGCTCCTATGCTATTATTAACCTCAATAACCTTAATTTCCACTCATTTCCTGTCTATTCTGAACACCTCACACCTCACAATAGTGTTTTTATGTCCGAAAGGTTGCACCGAGGTAGCTGGATGACTATGCTAAGAGATACGAGTGGGCGGCACAAACACGTGGTCCATCTAGGAGTGGCACTGCAGTGGCAGACAGGATGGCAGTTTGAAAAACTAGGCCCCAAACTATACATAATGCAAAGAAAAAAAAGAGATGCAAGATGGAATTGTCCTTGGGCCCTCCCACCCACCCTTATGTTGTATAAACAGGACATGCACACTTTAACAAACCAAACATTTCAGCGCCAGGGTCTGCCACATGACTGTGGCTGAAATGATTGGTTCATTTGGGCCCCCACAAAACAAGCTGGCAATTAATCTGTCCCTGCACAAACTGGCTCTACGGAGGCAAGATGTCGTCCACATCCTCCTCATCCACCGATTCCTCACCCTCTTCAGTGTTGTGTACATCCTCATCCTCACAGAGTATTAATTTGTCCCCACTGGAATCCACAACCACAGGTCCCTCTGTACGTTCTGGAGGCTGGTCTCCCTGGAAGAGTTGATAATTCATTTTATGAACATCATCTTCTCCACATTTTGTGGAAGCAACCTCCTACGCCTTTCGCTGACAAGGTTCCCGGCTGCACTAAACACTCTTTCGGAGTACACACTGGAGGGGGGGCAACTCAGGTAAAATAGAGCGAGTTTGTACAGGGACCTCCAAATTGCTTCTTTTTCCTGCCAGTACAGGTACGGACTGTCTGACATGCCTACTTGGATGCTGTCACCAATGTAATCCTTTAACAGACAGACGCACGCTTGTCGCTGCTGCTTTGAGGATGCAAGTGCGGCTACAGCCCACACAATTCACAAAGACAGAAAAAAAAGGAAGAATATTTTTATTGTTTGTGGAGCGCACTTTGAGGGTTACACCACCCTTTAACAGACAGACGCACGCTTGTCGCTGCTGCTTTGAGGATGCAAGTGCGGCTACATCGCACACAAGTCACAAACACATTAAAAAAATAGTTTTTTATTTTTTGGAGCACTTTCAGAGTTACACCACCCTTTAACAGACAGACGCACGCTTGTCGCTGCTGCTTTGAGGATGCAAGTGCGGCTACAGCCCACACAATTCACAAAGACAGAAAAAAAAAGAACAATATTTTTATTGTTTGTGTAGCACACTTTGAGGGTGTCACCACCCTTTAACAGACAGACGCACGCTTGTCGCTGCTGCTTTGAGGACAGTATCATATGCAGTGACAGTAGACTTGTCAGAAATTGTTGGCACGTCCTTCAGTCCGGACCAGATGTCCAAACCAGCCCTTGACTTATGACACAGGCGCATGCTTGGCGCTGCTACTATGTTGATGCACGTGCGGCTACATCGCACACAAGTCACAAACACATTAAAAAAATAGTTTTTTATTTTTTGGAGCACTTTGAGGGTTACACCACCCTTTAACAGACAGATGCACGCTTGTCGCTGCTGCTTTGAGGATGCAAGTGCGGCTACAGCCCACACAATTCACAAAGACAGAAAAAAGAAGAATATTTTTATTGTTTGTGTAGCACACTTTGAGGGTGTCACCACCCTTTAACAGACAGACGCACGCTTGTCACTGCTGCTTTGAGGATGCAAGTGCAGCTACAGCCCACACAATTCACAAAGTCAGAAAAAAGAAGAATATTTTTATTGTTTGTGTAGCACACTTTGAGGGTGTCACCACCCTTTAACAGACAGACGCACGCTTGTCGCTGCTGCTTTGAGGATGCAAGTGCGGCTAAAGCCCACACAATTCACAAAGACAGAAAAAAGAAGAATATTTTTATTGTTTGTGTAGCACACTTTGAGGGTGTCACCACCCTTTAACAGACAGATGCACGCTTGTCGCTGCTGCTTTGAGGATGCAAGTGCGGCTACAGCCCACACAATTCACAAAGACAGAAAAAAAAGAACAATATTTTTGTTGTTTGTGTAGCACACTTTGAGGGTGTCACCACCCTTTAACAGACAGACGCAAGCTTGTCGCTGCTGCTTTGAGGATGCAAGTGCGGCTACAGCCCACACAATTCACAAAGAGAAAAAAAAAGAAGAATATTTTTATTGTTTGTGTAGCACACTTTGAGGGTGTCACCACCCTTTAACAGACAGACGCACGCTTGTCGCTGCTGCTTTAAGGATGCAGGTGCGGCTACAGCCCACACATTTCACAAAGACAGAAAAAAAAGAACAATATTTTTATTGTTTGTGTAGCACACTTTGAGGGTGTCACCACCCTTTAACAGACAGACGCACGCTTGTCGCTGCTGCTTTAAGGATGCAGGTGCGGCTACAGCCCACACATTTCACAAAGACAGAAAAAAAAAGAATATATATTTTTTTAAATCGTTTATTAGTTTTATAGGACTAGATATATAAAACAGTATTACATCTCAATGGACAATAGAATATAGAAAAACAATATCTCTAATACGTAACAAATGTACATATCAAAAAATATAATAAACAAAAGAAAAAGAGAGAGAAAAAGTTCTTCCATGTTATAATAATTGAAGAAAACATCCTCATAAGTTGCAATAAACTATAGTATAATAACCGTAATATAGTAAAAGAAAAAGGTAAAGAGATAAAGCAGAAAAAAAGGTGAATTAAAAAAAAGGGGAGAAGACGGGGAAGGGAGAGAAAATATAAGTATAAGTATGAATATAAGCGAGCCGGGGGGACAGAATAATATCAGGAAAAAAAGTAAATAAATCAATTAAAGAATAATGAATAAATAAGAAAATAATGAAACCGGGTCAAAATTATGAATAATATTTCACGTGAGGCCAGGAAGGGTAACCGCTTGGAGGGAGTACCAGGAGGACCAAATAGAGTGAAACCTCTCCACTGAGTTATTCAAAAGACTGGTAGTGTACTCCATTTTAGATATAAACCAAATTCTATTCAAGAGTTCTTGTCGAGTTGGAGTATCTGATTTTTTCCAGTTACGTGCTATCTGATACTTAGCTGCACATGAGATGTGAACAATCAATTTGTTCGTATTTTTTTAAACCTGGTCTACCGGAGCACATAGTAACAGGTTGGCAGGTGATAGAGAGAAAGATATATTTACAACTGATGATATAAGGGTACGGACCATGTTCCAGAATGGAATAATTTTTGGACATGTCCACCAAGTATGATAAAATGTGCCAATGTGGCCGCATTGTCTCCAACACAGGTCAGAAGTGTTAGGAAACATTTGATGAAGGCGCTCCGGGACTAGATACCATCTGGTAAAAACTTTATATGAGTTTTCTTTGATGGCTACACTAAGAGAACATTTGGAGATAGCGAGGCGTATTATTTCCCAGGTATCGTCTCCCAGTGGTTGTCCCAAGTCTGCTTCCCATGCGAGTTCGTGTATAGAGAGTGAGGGGGATTCCAATGCCAAAACAGAATGGTAGAGAAAGGATATAGTGCCTCTATCAGTGGGTCGGTATGTACACAGTTTTTCTATTGGGGACGGTGCACGAGGCTGGGGGGTAGAAAGCGCAAAGTGTCGGAGTTGTAGATATTGGTAGTGAGAGGAGTCAGGGATGTTATATGTCTGCTGAAAATCACCAAAGTTTTGTGGAGCAAATTGTCCTATAATATGACGGATGCGTGTGATACCTGCTGCAGACCAAATAGATGCCACAGCTGACGAAAGCCCCGGTGTAAAGGAAGGATTGTGCCACAGGGGAGTCTGAGGGGAAGGGTATTTGGAAAGAGCATATTTTTTATTCAGAGTGTCCCATGCAGAAAGTGTTAAAGCTACTGCCGGGGTTGAAAGTACGGACCTAGGTCGGTGTTGACGTGGTAGCCAGGGTAAGTATGAAATTAAGTCTACCCCCACCAGAGCTCCCTCTAGATCTACCCATCGTTTAGTGAAAATAGGGGCGTGCCAAGCCACCATTTGGCTCAAACGAGAGGCGTTATAGTACCGTAAGAGCATCGGTAATCCTAGTCCCCCATTTGATGATCGTCTAGCTAAGACTTCCCTTCTTATTCGAGGCTTTTTATAATTCCAGACAAAATGACAGTACAAAGATTGAAGCTGATAGAGAACTCTGGTCGGTACTGCGACCGGGAGCGTCTGAAACAAATACAACAACTTAGGTAAAACGTTCATTTTAATAGCGTTTATACGGCCAATCCATGATATAAAGTAGGTCCTCCACTGTAGTAAGTCATGCTCAATAGACCTAAACAGTGGAGGATAATTAGCCTGATACAAACGATCATATGTTTTGGTAATATTAACTCCAAGATATGACAAGGAGTCTTTTCTCCAATTGAATTCAAAATTCAGCTGCAGCAGTTGCCTTAGATCTCTCGGGAGATGAAGAGGAAGAGCTTCCGATTTACTATTATTAATTTTGTAGCCTGATAAATCTCCATAGATAGATAGTTCATGAAACAGATTTGGTAATGAGATAAGCGGTTTAGTCAAGGTAAGGAGGATATCGTCTGCGAATAATGAGAGAGTATATTGAGAGGACCCAACAGTCACACCAGTAATATCGGGATTTATACGTATCCTTCTAGCAAGTGGTTCTATGATCAGTGCAAAAATAAGAGGCGACAATGGGCACCCTTGCCGTGTTCCATTGGTTATGGAGAATGGGTCTGAAAGCAATCCCCCAGCAAGAACAGAAGCAGTAGGGTTATAATATAGGGCTTTAATGGCTTGTAAGAATTTACCTCTAAAACCAAAGGCGGAGAGCGTGTGCATCATAAATGGCCAGGCGACCCTATCAAAGGCCTTCTCCGCGTCCAGGGCAAGCACAAGAGAGGGAAGTTGGTGTGTGTTAATATAGTGAATAATGGCCCTGATTCAGAGCCGGACGCAAGTGGCTGCTCGTTCGCTCCGAGCGATGTTTGCCCAACTGTGCATGCGTACGGATCGTAATACGCATGCGCGAACCACTCAGTGCGGCCGAAATTCATGTGCTCGCAAAATAGCGAATGCCTGATAATTTGAGTGACAGAAAGAGGCGTATGTGGTTGGTAACAGGGGAAGATGCTTGAAAACGGGGAGTGGAGATCCGATCGCAGGCGTGCTTAAAGGTCAAAACGGGCGTTTTATGGGTGTGCATATTTAAAACAGCAGCATCATTGACCACGTCACTGGGTTCTTTTATAGCCAGAACTGCTCGCAAAATTGTGGTAGCAAAAACCAACCCCAAGAATAGCGAACAGTTCATACCCTGGTCGATGTACTCGATTAATCTAATAAATAGCGGACATGACGTAGGATGCGAGCGGCCAGGGGGCGTATTTTTCCAAAAAACGAACGCAAGTTTTGTTCGCTCGTTCAGACCTAGAGGCGTGAACAGACCGCAAACAGCGAACGGTTCATTTGAATAGCCACCCCTTGTTTTAGAACGAATGACCGCAAATAGCGAGTGGCTCTGAATCAGGGCCAATGGCCCTGATTCAGAGCCGGACGCAAGTGGCTGCTCGTTCGCTCCGAGCGATGTTTGCCCAACTGCGCATGCGTACGGATCGTAATAGGCATGCGCGAACCACTCAGTGCGGCCGAAATTCATGTGCTCGCAAAATAGCGAATGCCTGATAATTTGAGTGACAGAAAGAGGCGTATGTGGGTGGTAACAGGGGAAGGTGCTTGAAAACAGGGAGTGGAGATCCGATCGCAGGCGTGCTTAAAGGTCAAACCGGGCGTTTTATGGGTGTGCATATTTAAAACAGCAGCGTCATTGACCACGTCACTGGGTTCTTTTATAGCCAGAACTGCTCGCAAAATTGTGGTAGCAAAAACCAACCCCAAGAATAGCGAACAGTTCATACCCTGGTCGATGTACTCGATTAATCTAATAAATAGCGGACATGACGTAGGATGCGAGCGGCCAGGGGGCGTATTTTTCCAAAAAACGAACGCAAGTTTTGTTCGCTCGTTCAGACCTAGAGGCGTGGACAGACCGCAAACAGCGAACGGTTCATTTGAATAGCCACCCCTTGTTTTAGAACGAACGACCGCAAATAGCGAGTGGCTCTGAATCAGGGCCAATATCCACCGTTCGTCTGGTGTTGTCAAGCGCTTGCCTGGACGGGACAAAGCCCACCTGATCAGGGTGAATAAGGTCGGGTAATATGGGGTTAAGCCTGGTTGCAAGTATTTTTGCAAAAATTTTTAAGTCGGCGTTAAGTAGTGATATGGGTCGGTAATTAGAAGCAATGAGAGGATCCTTATTTGGTTTGGGAATAACTGTGATGGAAGCTTTAGTCGTAGATGGGTGAAAGGTTTCAACATCTAAAATTTGATTAAACATCTTAGTTAAGTGTGGAACTAAGGAGTCTTGGAATGTTGTATAGTAGGATATGGGATAGCCATCAGGGCCAGGTGCCTTTGAAGGCTTTTGGGTTGTAAGAGCAAGGCGTGTTTCTTCTTCAGTAATAGGAAGTCCCAGCATTTCTGCCATTTGCGCATCAATACCAGGAAGACCACAGGAGGAAAGGTAGTCAATGGTTCGTGAATTAATGCTAGGATCGGCATCGGTTGCATCTGCAAGATTATATAATTGATCATAGTATGTCTGAAAGATGCCATTTATGGTAGCTGGGTTATATTGAGGGACACCATTCCTATCTTGTATGGCCTGTATAGCTGTTCTAGCCTTCCGGGATTTTAATCTATTGGCCAATAACGTGTCCGCTTTATTACTTTTTTCATAAAAGCGTTGGTTGAGCCAGCGGAGGGATTTTTCGGTCTTTTCTGATAAGATGGCATTAAGGTCATTTCTGGCAGAGGTGAGTTTTTTATAAATAAGGGGGGATGGATTTTGTTTACGGGAGATTTCTAATTGTTTGACTTCGTCAGTCAGAAGAGTCAGTTTAAGTTTACGCTCCTTATTCCTAAAAGAGGCATAGTTAATAATGTGTCCACGGATTACGGATTTATGGGCCTCCCAAACCAAGGGTGAGCAAGGAGATTCCCCAGAATTAGTAGAGAAATAGTCAGCTAATGCGGATCTAATCCTAGTCTGAAATTGTGGGATCTTCAGGAGGGTTTCATTTAAACGCCAAGATGGCCTGGATGCAGGCGTATCAAGAAGATCGTAAGAGGTTGTGAGGATAGAATGGTCCGACCATGAATTAGGTGTAATAGTTGAGTCTAGGAGATGTTTGGAAGCTTGAGTACAACAGAGAAACAAATCGATCCTAGAATATGTATGATGGGGGGAGGAGAAAAAGGTATAGTCTCGAGAAGATGGATTGAGTGCACGCCAGGCATCAAAGAGTCCTGAGTCCCGAATATGCTTATTAAGGGATTTAGCAAGCCGATTTATATGGGTACTATTTGAGGAATGTGACTTATCTAGGTCTGGATTAAGAACAGCATTGAAGTCTCCACCCACTATGAGATATCCCGCTCTCCGTTTATTTAAAACCGGAAAAAAGGAATTAAAAAACTAAATCTGACCTGTGTTGGGAGCATAAACATTAGCTATTGTCACCTCTAAGTGCCCCAGTTTTCCAGTTAGAATAACGAATCTACCGTCTGAGTCTGTGAAAACAGAGTGTTGAGTGAAAGGAAGTTTATTATTAATTAGAATTGCAACACCATTATGTTTGCTTGGGCTTGAAGAATATAACACAGTGGAGAAGTTCTTAGATCGAAGTGTCGGGTGGCAGGGAGCGCGGAAATGGGTTTCTTGTAGTAGAACTATTCCGGCTTTAAGGCCACGAACAGTGCGGAAAAGCAATGAACGTTTTTGAGGCGTATTAAGACCCTGAACATTCATGGAAACAACAGTAAAGGGCATCCTGACAATTTCAATGGACCAAATAAAAAGGGAATGAAATAAAAATAAACAGAAAGAGAGAAAAAAAAAAAAAAAAATCCCGACTCGCTCAGGAGGAGAAGAGAAAGAGAAAGAAAAAAGAGAAAGGGGGAAAAAAAAAGGGGAGGGGGAAGAAATCAAGAAAAGGAAAGATAAGAACGGAGTCTGAATGCGGAATCCACGAATCCAGCGTAGGTTAACACATACAGAAATTAGGACTAAAGAGTCCAAGGAGGTAAACAGGACTTGGTCTGCCTAACCTCTAGGGAAATAGAAAATAGTATCTATAGTTAAACGAGAAAAATAAAAAAAGAATATATATAGTTAAGTTATTATGTATCAAATATGTCTGAGATACAGCTTAGAAAAAAAAAATACAAATCAGAACTAGGTTGAGCAAAGTAGGTCTTAAACCCTCTGGGTGTGTGCCAACATTTTAAACATTGCGAGGCCTATAATAATAGAAAAATACACATATTAAGAATAAAAAATAATGCTAGTCAAAATTATGATATCAACATAAGACATAACACAGTACTTGTAATTAGTGATATTGAAAAAACCTAATAAATGAAACATGAAATAAAGGTAAGCAAGTGGTATATTACCTAAGAATAGATAGTAATTTGTATTCCTATTCTACATCCCACTTGTCCGATTATAAACAAGAAACAGCGAAATATATAAATTCCACGAGTGATGTCAACAATCAACACATATAGGAAAAATATGACAAATATACAATTTCTGTAGTAGTACAATACTATCAATAAAACCTGCAAGGAATGATCAATAATAACAGGTGGTATTGTATTTGCACCAATAAAAGTAATAAGGCCCTTGGGGTAGGTATAAGGACTCTATCAATAAAGAGTGGGGATATTCAAGGGTTATCTCTAGAGGAGTGGGCAGGGGGACCTGATTCTTCTAAGTGCGTCAGGAGGTCTTTCCCCTCTCTAGGGTCCCTTATAACAATAGTTTTGCCATGAAGATCAAATATAAGCTTGAATGGAAACCCCCAACGGTAACGTATTCCACGGTCGCGTAGGGCCTCTGTCAAGTCCCGAAGTTCTCTTCGTTTAATAATCGTTGTGGGTGCTAGATCTTGATAAAATTGAAGCTTAGTGTTTTTGTAGAGAATATGAGGCTTGCCACGGGTCGGAGCTAGGACAATTTCTCTATCTTTAAAGCGAAGGAATCTCAAGATGACATCACTAGGGGGATCACCCTCCCGAGGTTTAGGTCGAAGAGCCCGATGTGCCCGTTCTAATGGCAGTTGACGAGACCCCAGGTCAGGGAGAAGAAAGGAAAACAATCTGTGTAAATAGGGTTCTAAAGAGTCCGGTGTAATGGATTCAGGAACATTGCGAATTCGAAGGTTATTTCTTCTCTCTCGATTTTCAAGATCTTCATTTTTTGTGCGGAGTTCAGAGAGTTCCTGAGCAATATGATCTAGATCTCTATGGGTATCCATCTGAGCTTTGTGGAGAATGTCCTGACGGGATTCCAGTTTAGTTGTCCTAGAGGCTAGGGAGGAGATATCGGACCTGATAGATGTGACGACCTTGTCGAGTTTAGTCTCCAGGGATTCCTTAAAGTCAGTAATTAGTGACCGCAGGGCTAGTATGTCTTCCTTAGTAGAAGGGGCAGGAGAGGAAGGACCGTCCTCATCTGAGGGTGGTAGTGACGGAGAGGGGGGATTTTGCGATTGAGACATTTTGTCGTTTCTTGAGAAATGTTGAGTCATGTCACCACCCACTGATTTTTTGGTTCTTGCGTTGGTTTTACTCATGGTTGATAGAAAGAATCATCAATAGTATAAGATAAACAAGAAGGTAGGATAAAATAAAGGGGCCAGTTAATTGACTCCCAGAGGGTAAAAGGCCAGGTAATTAGGGAGCCATATAATAGGCGGTAAAAAATCAAATATATACAGTTAAATGAGGAGTGGTCGCGGTATCGGAAGGACAGCCAATATTAGCTTACCAGTAAGCCATGTGATTATGGCTTCTTAAGGACAGAAAAATTGCTAAAGCAATATACTTTATTATAGAGAACTATGTCAAGCAACCACTAGAGGGAGCCAGAGCCCAGAAAGTAAAAGTAATTACCTTCAACACTACGAACCACCTGATATAAAATATTTTAATAAGGGGAACAAAATGCAGATATTGCTTGTTTAATATGATGATCAGGCTTATCAGGTAGGAGTGTTAGGCAATAGTGCTCAACTGGAGTAGTAAGCAGTGTTGGTGCTGGAACCATACGTTGATAATGTGAGGCAGGCAACGAGAGAGAAAAAAAAAAAAAAGCTGAATGAGGCAGAGACAACAGTGTCCCCAAATGCTCACCACCGCCAGCCAGGCAGAGCAGGAGGAACCCAGCAGGCTGCAGAATGTGTACTCCAAGCAGAGGCCCCTGGGAGTGGACCAGCCGACCACCCAGATGCCGCTGGTAACAGGGAAGCCGCTGGAGCAATGGCCGCTTCAGGAACAGCAGCCGGAGATCGCGCCTCACCAGGAAAGATGACCGCTGGGCAGCAGGAGCAGGCGACCACGTAAGTCCGGTGGGGGAGAACAGCTACACAGGTCCCTGCGGGGCGGAGATACGTCCCGATTCGAAGACGCCTCCGTTGGCTTGCGGGTCTAAATTGAGTCCCCGGCTTGGATGGGGCGGGAAGGCCACAATCCGCAGGGATAGCTAGTGCCCCCCGATTCCGCGGCGCAACCCCCCAGACGTGATGCAGACAAGCTGGGGTAAGGAGACTGCACAGGCGGGCTGTACTAGAGGCAGATTTCGCCAATATAGGGGGTTTTTTAGCGAGAGCTCCGGCATGTCTGCCTCACTTGCTCATCCAGCCACGCCCCCCAAAGAAGAATATTTTTATTGTTTGTGGAGCGCACTTTGAGGGTTACACCACCCTTTAACAGACAGACGCACGCTTGTCGCTGCTGCTTTGAGGATGCAAGTGCGGCTACAGCCCACACAATTCACAAAGACAGAAAAAAGAAGAATATTTTTATTGTTTGTGGAGCGCACTTTGAGGGTTACACCATCCTTTAACAGACAGACGCACGCTTGTCGCTGCTGCTTTGAGGATGCAGGTGGAATCTAGACGGGATTTGGAACCGGGGACACACTACCTCCATCAATTGTCTAAATCCCACTGCACTAATGGCGGATACCGGACGCACGTCTAACACCAACATAGCAGTCAAGGCCTCAGTTATACGTTTTGCTTCAGGATGACTGCTGTCGTACTTCATCCTCATCGCTAGGGACTGTTGGAGGGTCAATTGTTTAGTAAAAGTAGTGATGTTCCTACTTCCTCTCTGGGATGATGAACAACTCCCAGCAGCAGCAACAGCACTAGGAGGAAGTGGTTCTTGATCTTTCCCTATTTTATTTTTATCGGAGAACGTTTGGTCCTCCATTTATGTTATATTGATATATACGTGCGGCTAAAGCGCACACAAACACAGAAAATATTTATTTTATTTTTGCTGGAGAGTAGTGCACTTTGTGGGTTACACCACCCTTTAAGAAATGAGCCAGCCGGCTCTTTACTTATGGGACACAGGCGCACGCTTGGCGCTGCTCCTTTGTTGATGCTCGTGCAGCCACAGCGCACACAATTCACAAACACAGAAAATAATTTTTTTTTTGGTTTGGACTGGAGTGTACTTTGGGGTTACAGCACCCTTTAACGGTCAAGCCAGCCGGCCCTTTACTTATGTCACAGGCGCACGCTTGGCACTACTTTGTTGATGCACGTGCGGCTACTGCGCACACAATTCACAAACACAGAAAATTATTTTTTTTTTGGTTTGGACTGGAGTGTACTTTGGGGGTTACAGCACCCTTTAACGGTCAAGCCAGCCGGTCCTTTACTTATGACACAGGCGCACGCTTGGCACTACTTTGTTGATGCACGTGCGGCTACTGCGCACACAATTCACAAACAGAGAAAATTATTTTTTTTTTGGTTTGGACTGGAGTGTACTTTGGGGGTTACAGCACCCTTTAACGGTCAAGCCAGCCGGCCCTTTACTTATGACACAGGCGCACGCTTGGCACTACTTTGTTGATGCATGTGCGGCTACTGCGCACACAATTCACAAACACACAAAAAATATTATTTTTTTAGCACTTGGGGGGAGCACCCCTGATGGACAGAGCACCCCCTGGACAACACTACAGCACCCCTTTAGGACTGGGACACTGCACAGGACTTTGGAGTGGACACAGCCCCTATGGAGAACTGACTGCACAACACAGTCCAGCCAGCCCCTATGGACTTTGAAGTAGTGGACACAGCCCCTATTAACAACAGCAGCACAGCACAACACAGCCAGCCCCTATGGACTTTAAAGTAGTGGACAACAGCAGCACAGCGCAGCACAGCACAGCACAACACTACTCTGCACTACACTACACTACACAGCCCAGCCAGCCCTAACTCCCACCCTCCCTCTTCACTGTCCACAGCCGAGTGAGAAAATGGCGCCGACGCGGGTACCTTATATAGGATCCAAAACCCGCGAGACTCGGAAGGCGGGATGATGACGTTTTGCCTCGATTTCAGATCCGAGTCAGGCGGGAAAAGTCGAACCTGACTCGGATCGGCCTCGGAACGGGGGGGCTCGGGGGGGTTCGGATTTCAGAAATCCGAACCCGCTCACCCCTAATATATATATATATCTATATACACACATATATATAGTCTGTGTGTGTGTGTATATATATATATACACATACACAGCGTGTGTGTGTATATATATATATATATACATATATATATATATATACAGTATGTTTGTGTATATATATATTATATATATATATATATATATATATAGTATGTGTGTGCGTGTGTGTATCTATATATATATATATATATATATATATAATATACATACACATACATCTAGGGCTTTGCGTTTATATGTGGGGTGGGGCTTGCAAACATGGAGGAGGGAGAGGAGGGGTTGGCTCTTTGGCCAGCGGCTGCTCCCTCTACTATTTGCAGCCGCTGGCAGGACGGTGGGGTGGGGGCAGAGAAAAGGTCAGCGCTGATAGCGCTACCTTCTGTTTGCCCGGCGGCTGCTCTGTCAAGTTTGCAGCCGCCGGGCTGCTGCTAGTGGTGTTGGAGGGAGAGAAGGACAGCGCTATCAGTGCTGCCTTCTCTGCACTGTCGGCAGCTGCTCTCCGGAGGGGGAGGGAGAGAAGGACAGCGCTATCAGCGCTGCCTTCTCTGCCCCAGTCAGCTGCTGTCGGGAGTGGGTTCGCCTTCGTTGGGCTGTCCGATCACTGCTAGCAGTGATCGGCCGGCCCACGGGGAGGGACAGTGTGCAGAGGGCCCAGAAGGTCCCTCTGTGATTGGCGGCTGCTAGAAAATTATTTTCCAGCAGCCGCCCACAGAGCTTTCCTGACTGGTCGTATCACATACGACCATGTCAGGGAAAGCCCAGTCTGGTATGGTCGTATCTGATACGACCATGCCAGGCAAGTGGTTAAGGGCTATCACCCCCCAGGTGAACATGCAGTGAAATAAACTTTTAAAATATTAAAGTGTATTGTTTTTATTGTAATTTTTTCTTAACAGGTGAACTACAGGTGCCAGTGGGCCTGTAATGCCCTGCATGCTGGTACTTGTGGTTCTTCAAGTACCAGCATGCGGGGGAGGCTTGCTGGAACCTGTGGTTCACCTGCAAAGGACAATATTTTTTAACACAGCACTTTACACAATCAATCCGGTACCCACCACCCAGTGGTGTCGGGGATAGCCCCGGGCTATCAGCCTAGACCTGGGGTTCCCTTGAGAGGGGGACCACTGTATTGAGGGGGTCCCCAGCTCCCCAGGGATCCCTGGCCTGGGCTGACTAGCAGTTAGGGGTAATGATTTGGCGGGGGGAACCAGTGAAAGGGTTCCCCTGTCTGTGGCATTATCTCCCCGCTAGAAAGGGGCCGGTGCTGGTTGTGACAAATCCCCTTTATTTCAAAAACCAGGGCCAGCTTAGCTGAGCCCAGTGCTGGTTGTGCTATATACTGGGGACCCCTACATCATTTGTCCCTGTATTTTGACAACCAGGACTGGTTCTAAAAAGCCTGGTGCTGGTAGTGCTAAATACACTGGTTGAGCTTTGGGGTGGGGCACGCCATTTAAAAAAAAAATACTTTTATTAATTTCTCACTGATCCATCCATGCATGTGTCTTTTATCACAGGTGCTTGCCTCACGGATAGCACTGATCTGGGCAGGCATCTGTGTGTTGATGCGTGCAGGGATACTAGGTGAGTATGTGAGATGGTGAGTGTGCTTTTTTTTTCCATGCATCTGTGTCTTATTGATTTTTTTTTTCAGATGCATGCTGCACAAATCGCACTGATCCTTGCGTGCATCTCTGAATGCACAAACATTATCAGCCTTCCGAACCCACCCTCCTCCCCCGCAGCACACATTAGAAGCCATCGGATCTCCCCTCCCCCGCTGCACACTCATAGCAGCCATCCGAAACCCACCCTTCCTCCCTCGGAGCACACACCAAAAGCCATCCGATCCCCACTCTCTTCCCCTGCAGAACACACAGCAGCCATCCGATCCCCTCCTCCCTCCTCAGCACATACCAGAAGCCATCGGATCTCCACTCTCCTCTCCTGCTGCACACACAGCAGCCGCCCGATATCCTCCTCCCCCTCCCCCCGCAGCACACACTAGAAGCCATCGTAGCCCCCCTTCCCCCGCAACACAGCACTCACTCATTATGCTGTAGCAGCTGTTTGATTCCCCCGATTCCCCATCTCACCACGCACACACAGCAGCGATGTCTCCTCCTTCCTCCCAAAGATGGCGTTGCCCACCGCATCCAAGCCCCGGACTGCATCGCACTCCGAGGCTTGGTGCATATGAGAAATGCGGTCAAACCTGCATTTTTGGGATTTGAGCGCATTTCCCCCCTTGCTGCATCCCGCCCTGGGAGTACACTGGGCCCTGGGATGTTAATTGAGTTGTGCAACAGATTGGTGCTAGAGGTGGTTATACCACCCGTGGTACAGCTTAACCAGGTAGGACAACAAGGGGATATAGAAACACAAAGAACAGTTACAAAAACAATGCTCGAGACGTAAGTGTATTGTTGGGCATTGTAGTGTGCGTGGCAGCAGTATGGTGTATGCCCCGATGGTTACAGACGCTATGCCCCCTATTAATAGCAGTGGTGGTATAGAGTACTTGTGGTAATTTACAGTGTTCTGTATGTATGGATGTATGGCTGGGAATCTCGAAGAGCACGTAGAGTCTCTTGGAATGCTGAGCAGGTATGACATGCCAAAAGCGCGTGCATATGCAGTAGTGCATTTCGGAGGTCAGGTCTTCTTCTTAGCTGCGGTGGTCCTTTTAGCAATAGGGCTACATGACAAATGCCTTGGTTTACTCGTACCAGCCCAGCTGCACATGCAGATCCAATGGCCATGGCACCTAGTGTTAATGCCAAGTGAGAAACATTGGCCAGAAAAATCCATTCTAGTTTTTCCCAAACTGCCTGTGGGCATCACAACATATTTAGGAGTCTATATGTACTCAGCTTCTAAGTGTGATTTTACAGGCGGTGTTTGAAAAATGACAGCTAGGAGCTGATTGGTTGGTACTTTATCTCTCTCCACTTTCTCTCCAAGGTTTAGTACACAGACCCCATAATTTGTTAAATATATAACAAGTTTTCAAAACAAAATATGACAACCCATATGACAATCGCTACTGGGGGATCAAAAGTCACTGATGGGAGGGGACTAATATTGCAATGGGGACCTACTGACACCCAAAGGACTTTTTTTTCACAAAAATAATTAAATATGGTTTTAAAAATATATTTTTTACTAAATAAAATTTTTTTTTTAAATCGACACGTTTTTGGGACACTTTTGAAAAACAGAATTGTTAATTAAGTGGTTAATGAAGAAGAGCAATTTAGGAGATTGTTATGATGTTTTTTGTTGTTTCAGCCATGGGTATTTTCAGGTGCATCCACAAACCTGCAAAGCTGTGTAGACTGATTATTAATCTTCATAATTTCTATTTCTAAATTAGTATTATTTAATTTCTGAAGATTTTCTACATACCTATTATAATTTAAGCCTCATTACCAATTACACCACGCAAGCTACTTATTGTATCCATAACCAGTCTGACTGCTTAAAAAACTTTCTGCAATTCATCTTACATGCTGCAGTATGCTCCTCTATGGGCTGGGAAAGAGCATTAATATGCATGTATAAATATAAATCAAACTAGGTTTGTTTGTATGAGATGTCACAGCTATTTTGTTAATTTGTAATAATAAATGACCATAGACTGAGCACAGTTGAATACACATCATATGCCTTTTCATGCACTAGAGGGCACTGTTGACATATTATTGCAACATAAACCCAAAGTGTCCTTTATTTAACTTTCAGACATTTATGTTATGATTAATGGGACTCCTCCACTTTTTTTTGTCTTTTGAAATGGTTAAGTTCATGCGTGCATACTCAATTATTATAATCTTTCACTGCAGCCAAAATGTATGCATTCTTTAGACAAGATGTATGTTGGTTTAAGGTGAAATGTGCTGGGAAAACACGGTTATGCAGAGAATTGTCTAAAAGTGCATTTATTTAACCTTTTCAGTGTTTGCATCTCATCGGTGCAAAGGACAGAATAAGTGTACACAGGGCCGTAACTATGGGTGAATGTGTGTTACCGCCCAGGGGTGTATCTATAATGGGTGCAGGGTGTGCTGTGAACATGTGCCCCCGGGTCCAGGGGGGCCGCACCGCACACCCTGCACCCATATTATCTAAAACTTACCCCAGAGTCTACTAATGCTCTGGTGGCCGGTCAGCAGCATCAGTCGGCTGCTGGGAAGAGAGGAGATGGCTCCGGATGGGGAAGGCACACGGGCCCCTTCCTCTCTAAAGATGCCCCTGTTACCACCACCCGAGACAAATGGGCGACGAGGAACAACCCTGTGGCACCAGTATTTGGCTTGCAGTGTGTCTGGAATGGAACCATGCAGACTAAAGAGCTGCCCGGAGGGTCCGTATTACGCTCTGGTCTCTGCCGCAGAGTTGCCCGGAGGGTCCTTAGGATGCTACAGGTGCTCAGTTCCTTCCTGGTTCCAGTGGCCATCATGATGTCACAAGTATGGGGGGCAGGCCCAGCACAGGGAGGAATTAGGGATGGACATCGGAAGCCCACCATCAAATGATGGCTGGGTTTCCACCATCAAAACTTTCGAACTGATGGTAAGTAACCATCACATCAAAAGTATTAGATAAAAAAAATATTCATTTGATATGCGCATGCGCTAAAGACCCTTTTTGCGCATGCGCAATAGCCCTATGTCAGGGCTGGCAGGGGATGGCACTGGGGGGGGGGGACGTCACTGGGGGCAGAATGAGGTGTTATCGGGGGCGGGGCAAGATGCCCGATGTTGAGAGCTGCAGACAGGAACAGTGCAGCTCTCAGCATTAAAAAAGAAAAATAAACACCATCGAATCATTACCATTTGATGGCGTTAAACATCAGAATGTTGCCATCGAATGTTAAAAACACTACCATCACAAGAGAAACATTGATGGTCGGCAAACATCGACCATCGATGTCCATCCCTAGGAGGAATTCTGCCCTTCTACAGTCCTGAGTGTACACAAAACTGTTCAATCTACAGTAGCTTAAAGGGTTCCTGACGTTGGCAAACATAGGACACTGCAATTGTGTGGTTGGAACTAGCTCAGAAGTTCCCAAACTCTGGGCCTGAATCAGACCCACTCGCTAAGATGCATACTCTCGCTGCTGCCGATGGTATGCACTGTGCATAATGAGTATGCATCACAGTGCGCATGTGCATACCTTAGCAAAAGTTCACAATGCATTTGCTCGGTGCGCATAGACAGCCCAGCAGAGTGAGTTACAGGGGAAGCCGTTTGTAGGTGGTAACAGGGGCTGGCCATTTAAAATGGGGGAGTGGAGGTGCAAACGCAGGCGTGCCTGAGCATCTCTACTGCATTTTAGAGATGTGCATAATTAAAAGACAGCATCATAGTACACATCACCTGGCTTATTTTTACACTGAAGTGCTCGCAGTGCTTGTGGCAGGGTATGGTCAACCTCAAGCGCTGCAATAGCATCCGATGTACCAAAAGTTGCATACACTTCCTGGACATGACGTGCACAAGTGGGCATCTTAAAATAGGCTGGTGGGTGTCTGCACACACTATGTGATCGCTCTCTAAGAAATATGCTAATGCATTGGTGTCCGGGAGCACTGCTTACGCAATTTACATACACATTGTGCGAGCGATCGGCTCTGAATCAGGCCCTCTGTCCTAAAGGCATCCTAACAGTTCAGGTTTTGAGGACATGCTTGACCATAGGTGACTTAATTAGTGCCTCAGTCAATTTGATTTAACCACTTGTGCTTAACCATGGATATCTCTAAAGGTGCATACACACACAACGATTTTTTTTGAACGATTATCGATAACGACATCATTTATCGTTCAATTGTTGAAAAAATCATTCACTTTCTGAGTTAAAACGATGAACGATTATCGTTCATGCGCATTCACTTTGGTAGTTAGTAGTTTGTAGTTCAGTCAGACTGACCAACTCAATGATTTTCAGTAAGGGAATATTCAAAAATCGTTTGTAGTTCAAAAAAATCGTTCATTACATTTAGTAAATGAACGATTTTAGTAAACGATTTTCATTAATTTTTCCCTTGAAAAAATGAACGAAAATCATTTACTAAAATCGCTCATTTACAAAATTGTTGTGTGTGTATGCAGCTTTAAATCTGAACTGTTGGGGTGCCTTGAGGACTGCTTTTGGGAACCTCTGATCAGCTTATCAGTACACTGGGAATTAGACAAGGCACAGCTATATTCTCAAAGGTCAGCAGAGGACAGAAGTTTTGAGAATTGGCAAAGTGATTTGTTTACTAATTAAAATTATGCTTAAAGACAATTATATACAGTATATTGTACACAGATAATATGTTTCTTCTTCATATGTATATGGTATTAATCTATGGTATTCATTTATTATCAAACAACTTTGGCTGATCTATTTCACCGTTCCTTGTCAGGTATATGAAGTTGTACATGTGTGTCTATTGCATACTGCAATTTCCAGGACACTTACGGATTTGGGGGGAGTTCTCCCAGCTTACGGTGGTTTGGGGGACCTGGTTGCATCCCACCGCTTCTCTGTTGGCATTATGTTATGTGTGGGGGAGGGGGAGGCAATTAAAAAGTCTGTGCCCCTGAATTAATACGGTCTACTGAGGAATGGATATTTTATGTTTTTACATTGTCTTTTGCATTACAATTAAAGTTTAACTTTTTTTTGTTTGCTTCCCTTTGTAAAATGCAATAGTACATTCATCTAAAATAATAATCATTTATTACTGTCTATGGAAATACATCACTTATTACCCCAGTTTTGCTTGCATGGAAGAGCAATTAAAAGTGAATCCACAAAATGTAAAAAATCCACAGTAGACATGAAAATCATATTAAGGAGGTTTCTAAGAAAGCAGGGTAGGGAAGAGAGTTTAGTGGAGTGACATAGCTTGCCGACATTCCTGGGTAGCTTTCCAGGAGCAGCAGGAGGGGACATGCTGCTCTCCTCTTCGGGGGGCGGGGCCAGACGATAGATAGTATTAGGCCCTGTCCCTTTACAGAACTCCCCCTCCATTTGTGGGTCCATAAGGAGGGGGCAGGGCTAAATGACGCGATTTGCACCATTTACCCTCGCCCCTTCCCTACGGACCTGAAAATTCCAGGTAAAATCTCCCGATCCTGCCCACTTCACTAGGAAGTAGGCGGCGGGATGCGGGAGAAATGCCTACTCTTCCGGGGGTGCGGGGGGATACCCGAAAAATTGGGAGCCTCCCACTATTCCCGGGAGAGTAGGCATGTATGCCATACATCTATAAAATAAATATTGTAAATATAATCAAAATTGTTTATATCCATAAAGTGGAAAACCAGAGGGTTATGGAATCGGTGCAGAGTAAATGTAGGCTGCTTTTATTATGTAGAAGAAAATAGTGCTGGCACAAAGTGGAACAATGGTAAAGATCATCTCTATTTAATTAGTCAAACAGATCAAACTCAGAATTACATATAAACAATGTACCACAAATGTATTAAAAAGATTTAATACGAGACTTCCGGTGGGCGGAGCATCGTGATGGTCGCATTTTACCTTTGCCTCTGTCTCCCCTTCATCACATCTCTATCCATCCCCAGCTAAAACTGTTTTTTTCAGTGCCAGCAGCTACAGAGTTGTGAGGAGGAAGATTTGTGCTTCTTAATCCTGTATCCTGGTCTGAAGCACTGTACCGCTGGATGGAGAGCTCCGATCTCCGGTGTGCGACTGGCCCTCTGGAGTGCTGAAGACTCGGTTGCTGGGCGACATCAAGGTGAGGGCTCTGGGACTACTGTCCGAGGCCCGATCTGCTGCACACTGCCTGAGCCGTCTGTTGTCCTCGTGGATATTCCGGTGATTGTGGAGCCTGTCTGGTCACCTGCTGTGTCGGGGTTACTCTCCGTGGAGCTGCATAGTCGCCATTCTGTCCCCGGCTGAGTCATTTTGATCTCGGGTGATGGAAGCGTGACACGCGCAACCAGCTGGACAGCCCCTGCGGGGAAGTCATCTGGACTGACACGGCTTCCCTCTCTCTACAAGGAACTCCTGCCATCAACACTGCAGCACTGCACGATCTGGGTGACAGTGGGCCTCTTTCCGGGTGACAGCGGGTCTCATACCCTCCTAATCTGCTATCTACTATACCTGTGCTGCCAATCCTCCCCTCCTAATCCTGTGCATTGATCTATGCAACTTAACCCTACCTATCCTCATCATTTTCAATTTATCACCTTCTCATATGCTAATATGATACTCATGCAAGTGTTTTGTGTCTAATATATATGTGCCTTAATGTAGATTTATTCTAACCTATAACATATTTTCTTATCACTGTATATCATTGTTCTCAATGGCACTGTTTGCCAATATTCAGTGTATAACCTGTACAACAGCACCACCTGGAGGCGTTTGTGAAACAACATTCTATATATTTTTCTGATTTAATTGTCTGTACCTTGGTCACAGTGAGTGTTAACAAGCACTATAAGACTTGTTTGCCAGACAAGGGTGTGAACACATCTTGCCTTGTGCTACCAATAATCAACACATCACAATTTACTGGCAAATTTCTCTTTTGCTACTGCCACCGGGTGGTGGCTCTTTAGCATATCACTGTCCAAAAGATAACAAAAAAAAAGGAAGGTAAATCACCTGCAATCCATATTAGATTACATCTAAAGGTGAACATACTCTCCCTTTTACCTTAGATCTCTGATCAAGGCATAGGCGACGCTATAATATGTTACCTCACCCCAGGGTCGTAACTAGGGTAGTGTGACCAGTGCCATGGCACAGGGCACCGCAGGACAGGGGGTGCTGTTTGGGCCTGTCAATTTCCCTGTTTATTATCATTCTCACTTGTAGCTTCCTCTTCTTTAATCCCCAGAATCTCCTGGCCTCCCCGATCTCTTTCCTGGCCCTTCCCCATGAGGCCATGGCCCTTTTTCAGGTGCACTATCTTATAACCCTATTTAAAAAATGGGATGGGGGGCGCCAATGTGCTCTCTGGCACAGGGCACCAAAAAGTCTAGCTATGGCTCTGCCTCACTCCAAGATACTCTGTGATATCTATCCTTACATATACACAATGTAACAGTGATGTAAATAATTCATTCAAATGTCTTGACTTAATGTAACCACATTGCCTAGGAGGGGCTTTTGATTACAGGCTTGTCTAGGTACAACTATTTTCATACTCACTTCTTCCTGCATGGTATGGAAACATTTCTAAAACAGGCTACACCGTTACCCCAGAGAATGGTTAAACACACCAAAGGTGGAAATAAATCACACCAATATAAAACTCTTCTGGTTCACAAAATGGAACCATCAAATGACTCCCAATCTCCTTTAACACAGGGTAGCCCCTCTTCCCCGATTCAGATGCTTCTCAAGAAGACACGCTGATCTTCCACCAGATGGACAAAAAATGGATAATATTCAGAGGTCCATGGATAAAAAACTTGACACCATTCAACTATCTATCAATACAATTCTCAACAGACTAGAATCTAACACTAAAATGATAACTGGCCTTGAACAACGCACTAGTGACGAGGATGCCTTACTTACCCTACAAAATATTGTAGATTTAAAATATAAGGCAATTGAGGAATTAACCTATAAACTAGATGATCAGGAAAACTGCAGTAGACGCAACAACTTAAGATTTTTAGGTATCCCTATATCCACTAAAGGCTCTGACCTCAATGAGCTCCTCAGCGTTGATCTCATTAGTGTACTCCAGGTTCCTACAAACACAGATACTGTAGCAATTGAGCGTTTCCATTGTATTGGTCCAGAACGTAACTCAAAAATGGTGCTCCCAGACAGGTGATAGCCAGATTTTTAGATTTCCGTGACAAGGAAAATATTTTGAGGGCATACTGCAAAACTAATTCCCTTCAACTCCGCAGCTTCACTGTTCTAATCTTCCAGGATTTTTTGGTCGCAATCACTCACAACAGAAGGGAATTAAGGCCCTCATGCAGAGCCACTCGCTAGCGGCAGTATGCTCGTTCCGAGCGATGTTCGCACATCTGCGCATGCGTACGGTTTTTAGTACGCATGCGCGAACCAGTCAGTGCGGCCGAAAATCATTTGTACGCAATATAGCGAGTGCCTGCTATTTTGAGTGACAGAATGAGGCGTATGTGGGTGGTAACAGGGGAAGGTGCTTGAAAACGGGGAGTGGAGATCCGATCGCAGGCGTGCTTAAAGGTCAAAACGGGCGTTTTATGGGTGTGCATATTTAAAACAGCAGCGTCATTGACCACGTCACTTGTTTTTTTTTAACTCAGAACTGCTCGCAAAATAGCGGTTGAAAAAACCAACCACAAGAATAGCGAACAGTTCATATCCTGTTCGATGTCCTCGATTAATCTAATAAATAGCGGACATGACGTATGGTGCGAGCGGCCAGGGGGCGTTTTTATCAAATAAACGAGCGAGTGTTTTGCTCTCTCGTTCAGACTTAGAGGTGTGAACAGACTGCAATGTGTGAACGGATCATTTGCATAGCCACCCCTTGTTTTTGAACGAACGAACGCAAATAGCGAACGGCTCTGAATGAGGGCCTAAGTCCTGTTTGCAAATTTCTCTTTGAAAACAAAAATCAAATTTGCCCTACTATACCCAGCAAAACTAAGGCTTAGACTAGATGGTAAACCAACCATCTTTGACTCCCCGCAGGCAGCTAAATCTCATTTTGATATAAACCCACACGCTACTGCTGGGGCAAATCAGTCCCCTCTTAACGGTTGAACACATCACGTCCTTCTGAGGTGATATGCTATATATTTCTACAATATACTGAGTCTAAGACTCCTGTTGTGATACGTCTAGCCTATTAAAAAAATCAGCTTTTGAACTCTGGGCCTGATTCAAAGCAGCTCGTAAGCGGCCGCTCATTCGCTCCGAGCGATGTTCGCACATCTGCGCATGCGTATGGGTCATAATGCGCATGTGCCAACCAGTCAGTGCGGTCGGAAATCGAGCGCTCGCAAAATAGCGAGTGCCTGCTAATTTGAGTGACAGGATGAGGCGTTTGTGGGTGGTAACAGGGGAAGGTGCTTGAAAACGGGGAGTGGTGATCCGAACGCAGGCGTGCCAAATGGGCATTTTAAGGGTGTGCATAATTAACAAAGCAGCGTCATCGACCACGTCACTTGGTTGTTTCTTAGCCTGAACTGTTCGCATGATTGCGGTAGGAAAATCCTACCACAAGCACTGCGAACAGTTCAGACACCTTTCGATGTACTCGATTAATCAAATAAATAGCGGAGATGACGTAGGATGCGAGCGGCCAGGGGGCGTCTTTACAAAATAGCGAGCGCATGTTTCGTTCATTCGCTCAGACATAGAGGCGTCAACAGACCGCAAAGAGCGAGCGCTCAATTTAAATATCCGGCCCCTTTTTCTGAACGAGCGAGCGCAAATAGCGTTCGGCTCTGAATCAGGCCCTCTGTTTGTTTACCTTTGGTAAAAAATTTATGCTATGTCAACATCTTTTTCTTTTCTGTTCTACACTTGTCCTTTCTTTCTCTTTTTCCCCTTCCTCCTCCCATGCGGTAGGCTCAGGACATCAGGGTTCCTAACCATACCCATATCAACACACGCTTCTATTTGTCGTATATATCTCCAAGAGCTTAATCTTCAAGCTAGCTGGGACAGGCCGATACAGTAGCTCCATTGCCAAGTTCAACAATTATTAAAGGTCATACTAAATGTGGAATTGGCTGATAGCCATTTCTCTCCATTATTACTTTATTCAAAATTAGTACTAAGACACATATGCGTATCTTCTCCTGGAATGTGGCTGTTGTAAGCTCGGCCATTAAAAGAAAAAAGGTAATTACAGACATCAAATCCTTCCATCCTGATATAGTACTGCTGCAGGAGACTCATTGGGTTGAGGGACCCTATGCAAAATTATCAGCTCCCTGGATTGGTGAATGTATTGCAACTCCCTACACTCGTAAACAAAGAGGAGTAGCCATCCTTCTTAATAAACAACTTCAATATAACATTTTAAATTCAATTATTGACCCAGAAGGTCATTTTATCATATTAAAGATCAAAATATCCGAAGAACTCTTTACTAAACATTTACGCTCCTAATGTCCCTAATCTTGACTTCTATACCAAAATCTCGAACTTACTAATGAAAATGAATGCTCCAAACCTTATTATTGGTGGAGATTTTAACTTGACCATCGATGAATCTCTTAACAGAGCTTCCACTCACAACACGCACGTCTGGCCAACGAGACGGAATACGTTTGCTGCTCTCACATTATAATCTAATAGACCCCTGGAGATTATTAAACCACAATAGCAGATAGTTCACTTTTTTCTCTCACGTACACAGCATCTTTATTGGGATTGATCATATTCTCGCGGCAGATTCACTACTCCCTAGGCTACAAAAAGCATATATTAGCAATATCCTCATTTCTGACCATGCGCCCATCTACTTAGATATTGAACTTCACACTCCTAACAATAAGAATGTAATTTGTCATTTCCCCTAATACTTATACCTCAAAGAGGATTTCAAAAGGTATCTAAAACGTAAATGGGAGGATTATGCAGTCACTAATCAAACACATCAAAATAATTCTGTACTGAAAGGCTGTCATGCGTGGTCATATCTTCGCATACATGTCTTGGAAAAATAGAGATCGGAGAGAAAAAATGCAAATACTTAACCATAATCTAAGTGATGCTTATCACACCTATTTACAGGACCCGAACAAAACGAATAAAACCCTATATATCCAACATAAACACTTATTGGAGACCTTTGTCTCTAATGAGGCCCAAATGAAAGTATCCTATAACAAAAATAGATATTTCAGATGGGGAGGAAAGGCGGGAAAATTATTATCATACATGGTTTGCCAACAAGCCAAAAGATGGTTTATCCCAAGAGTAAACATTCAGGAACTTATATCACTTCTCAGTTAAATGTAACCTCTCAATTCCATTCATATTTCTCTACACTCTATAGGGCCACTCAAGACTCACCTCAACTATCACATTCCTTACTTGCTGAAGCGAATCTTCCTAAATTAGAAACTTCACCGAGAGACCTAATGGAAGCTGATATAACAGCAGAAGAAATTCACCAAGCCATTGGGGCCCTAAAACTTAACAAATCTCCAAGTCCAGATGGTTTCAGTGGTGAATACTATAAACTCATTTGTGAAGAATTAGTCCCAACCCTTACCTCTCTCTTTCAACTTATTTTAAAAGGTCAGGCACAATACCCAAATTTCAATGAAGCCCACACCATATTACTACCCAAACGTAATAAAGACGAGGAACTAGTAGAATCACATCGCCCTAACACACTCTTAAATCAAGACTTCAAACTTTTAGCAAAAATCATTGCCTCCCATTTACAAACATTAATGCCTACTCTCCTGATGCATCACCAGTTAGGTTTCACCAGCATACGCCACTCGGTATCAGGCATTAGGTCGACTATCTCCACTATTATTGCTTCTAAAAACTCTAGCTTGGTCACATCTTTATCGTATTCTAGAAGAAAGAGAATTTGGTCCCTACTTCATTAACCTCATCCGCTTCTTTTATACCAACCCCAAAACCAAACTACTTATTAATGACTCGCTAAGCAGACCGGTTGAATTAGCTAGGGGTATACGGCAGGGCTGTCCACTGTCCCCCCTTTTATTCAACCTAACCCTAGATCCTTTAATACACATACTACAACTTTAAATAGTTTCAAAGGTATCCCTATAGGCTCTAGTTCTCTTATATCAAGAAAGCATGCAGGAGGTACTTTCTAAGATCTCTCAGTTCAGGTTAATTTCAGGTTTCACAATCAATGTCAAAAATCACTAGCCATGACCCTTTCCCACGAACTATGTCCCTGTTGGGCTAAAAATCTTAATCTTACATGGGCCCCTACTTGTATCTCTTATCTGGGGATTCAACTACCAAAAAATGTATCTCTTATATATACACTTAACATAACTAAGATAATAGCCAAAATCACGCTAGAACTAAAAAACTGGCAAAACCTACAACTCTCTTTTCTGGGGCGAGCTCAGCTCATAAAAATGATAACTTTTCCAAAGCTTCTCTATCCTCTGCAAGTCCTGCCCTTAGTAATATCTAATAAAGATGAACAAATTTTCAAAATGCAGCTTTTCGTAGATTTATATGGAATGGTAATAAACCAAGAATTAGGACTTCATTCAGAGTCGGTCGAAGCGGCCGCACGGTCGTACGCCACCGATGTTCGCTATACTGCGCATTCGTAAAGTTCGCAATGCACGTGCGCAAACTAGCCGCTACGATCAGAAATTTCTCTCTCCTTGAACACAGCCAGGTCGGTAGTTTGAGTGACTGATTGAGGCATTTGTGGGTGGTAACAGGGGAAGGTGCTTGAAAACGGGGGAGTGGAGATCCGAATGCAGGCGTGCCTAATTATGCGAACAGAGTTTTATGGGAGTGCATACGGTTTATGGGAGTGCATAATTAACAAAGTAGCGTCATGGCACATGTGACATGGGAGGTTTTTACACTGACATGATCGTAGAGCTTAAGAGAGGGTATGGTCAACATTAAGCTCTACGACCAGTTCCGATGGTCTCGATTAATCCTTATATGCCCGGAGATGACGTGCAATGCGTTAGAGAAGGGGGCGTATTTTTTTGATTTCCGGCCGCTTCCTCCCCTTGGTCGGCCGGCTACCGATCCGAACTTAGGGACACAACTTGCGAGGGAATCATTTGCATATCCGGCCCCTTTTCCCGTGCGGCCGCTTCGACCGACTCTGAATGAGGTCCTTAGTCTTAAAATTGTCTAAAAAAACACAAAAAAAAGGAGGTATAAACTTTCCTCACATTGCCTTTTATAACCAGGCAGCCATATGCCGTTACATTAAAGATTGGCTCAACTCTACCAATGCTAACTCAGAGCTAGAACAACAGCTCATACCTGCTACAAATCTAGTGACATTTTTACATTTGGAAAAAAAAGGCATTCCTCTTGCAGCTCTAGATAACCCACTATTAACCTCCACAAGATCAATATGGTTCAAAACAAGAAAATCATGGAATCAAAACCCATATTTATCCCATATTTACCTCTCTCTCTCCCATTATGGGGCAACTCAGGTTTTCAAAATGTTCAGGCCAATTATCCCTTCCGCTCTTGGTCAAAAGCAGGGCTCTTTTCAGTTAGATGCATAGTAGACACTTCTCTAAACACATATCATTAAATTGTCCACAAGCTGTAGAAAAATTTAATTTCCTTAAACTCCAAACCTTCGCCTTTTTTCAATCTAAACACTATGTAGACAAAGTTCCCCATAATCTTTCACCAAATGACTGGAACAATTTAATAGATTCCGCCTTTATCCGCCTTAATCACTTCCCCAGACCGATTTCTTTTTTATATTCTCTTATACGTACACCCTCTTTCTCTCGTGAACACCGCACAGGTATTATGGTGTGGCAGGAACAATTTCCACATATCTGACATATTAAACACTGTCTCATACTCACTAGATACTCTATCAGCGACCACATATAGAAAAATGATATACAAAATATTTTATAGAGTCTACCTATCCCCATCCCGCACGCATACATTTGGTTTGTCTAACTCTTCTTCTTGTCCCAAATGCAACACCTCTCCTGCCACTTTGTTTCACTGTATTTATAGCTGTGATCGGATTAAACAATTCTGGGTGCAAACTGAATGCTTTATATCTTTAAATATCACTCAAACATTTACATTGTCCCCAGAATGGGCTGTACTGGGGTTTCTTGACCCCTGTGCTCGCTTCACCCTGGGTAATCGGAAGGTCATTACTATAATATCTAACTTAGCCCGAAAGAGTATCCTGCAGCAATGGATCTCTCTTCAGCCTCCTTCTCTTAGTCTGTTTAAAGATAAACTTTTCTTTATATTTAAAATGGATTGGGTGGAAGCCTTCCTCCAAAAGGAACTTTGCGTAAAGAGGGTCTTTGACACCTGGGAACAAAATATCTACTCACAACCTAACAATCTCAATTAGCTTCTGATAACCATCCACTCCAATTGTGAAATGTGACAGGTGATTCATGGTTTCATATTATCTATAATATGTCCTGGGTCCGCCGCATCCCTTCACCCTACTCCCGTTCCTTCTCCTCACACCCTCCTGGCTATTTCTCCAATACCCTAACCCCCTTAATCTCTTCTTTTTTTTTTCTGTCTTCCCTTCTTTAACTTTCTCTGTCAACGTTTCCTTATTTTCAAATAAGACACAAATAATTGAGTCTTTATGCTTATTACTCTCTTTAATGATGAATCTTTGTGTATTTGCTATGTTTATCAATGAAAATTACAAAATCGAAGACACAGTTTAATAATCTTTCATGTTAAACGTACTCATGAGGAACTTGCATTACACCATGGACTTTTCTTCTCTTTTGTCTGATGCTATGAAGACATAAAGTAAAACAAGAGACAATCGAACTCAATTCTACTTTTGTATATTGGTATCTTGAAATCTTTGTGATTATAGTTCCTGTAGCTGCAATACTATGCTTAATCCACTTCCATACCCTATGCGATGTTTTGTCTCTTATAAGTCCTCATGATTGTAAATTCTTCTTTGTCTCAATAAAAAATGTATCTAAAAAAAAAAAGATTTAATACAGGACAAATATTCACTGCAGCTCTTGTAAATTTTCAGTGTAACCCCCCCCCCTCCATGTGCGGTGTGGTGCAAGGTGCATTTGGATTGATACACTTCCTATTACCTCAGGCTAGCTCTCCAGGGTGTGGGCAATACCTGAGAAAGGGGCCCTGCTGGTTTTGGTTCTGCATCTCCTTCATGTTTTGGATCTGGATTTGGTTTTACAAAATCACCCTTGCGTGTTTTGGATCTGTAGTTCTTTTTTTTAAATGATAAAAACAGCTAAAATCACATAATTTGGGCCTGTTTTTGTTCCTACAGTATTGTTAACCTCAATAACAACAATCAATTTCCAGTCAATTTTGACCACCTCATAGCTCACAATATTGATTTAATCCAGTTTAGGCAAAAAGGTTGCATCGAGCTAGCTGGCTGACTAAGCTAAGCGACAGCAGTGAGCATCACAAATATGTAGCTGTACAGCTTCCAACATGGCATATCTAGGAAACAGAGTGGCACTGCAGTGGCAGACAGGATAGCAGTTTAAAAAACTACACAACCCCATAGAAAGTTAAAACCAAGAATGTATTCATTAATCAAGAACTAGGTCAGAGGCCCGAGGGAGTTGTGGTATGTTTATGGAGTAGTTGAAGACAGAGAAAGAATGGAAGGATTGATTATTTTGTGCATTTATTTATTTATATTTTTTGGTTTTGAAGAAAATTTATGAGGTAGGATCAAAGTAGGATCAAGTTCTTCCATTCCTGAAAGACATCTTGATCTGGAGGAGGTTCGGTATTCGCACGTGGATAGTTTGTCAATGAAAAAAAATGGGTAAACTTGAAAATCTACCATGTTTTGCCCACCAAATCAACTTTTTTTTTAAATGAAAGGGACATACATGAGATGCTGTCTGTGGCAAAAAATTCTGGACATATTTGGCATTCAGCAACCACATATCGAAGACATCAGCGGCTGTGCCAGTTCAATTACCAACATGGCACATCTAGGAAAGAGAATGGCACTACGGTGGCAGACAGGATGGCAGTTTAATAAACTATAACAATAATGTTTGTCATCTACACAAAACGACAGTCAGCAATGCCCCAAACAGCACATAAAGCAAAGAAAAAAGGTGCAAGATGGAATTGTACTTGGGCCCTCCAACCGACGGGAGTAATGCCGGTGTCGCACCTGCCCATTTTGATTCTTGAATGGGTGGAAGAACTATTAATGTGGCAGCACACAAAACAGAAACTCTGAACAGGAAGGGGGCAGAGGCATTTAAAGTATGGTACTAAACATCTCTTACCATTTGTGCTTCTGGGATTATGTACAGGTATGGGAAGGCTGGGAGGGGAGGAGGGAGAACATCTCCAGATACCATCACAAAATAGCCTCTCCATTTGATGCTTAAGTTGCATCTGACCAAACAAGGCTGTTATGATCAAGGAAAGCCAAGCCCACCAGTTTGGTATCTACAAATCAAGGTTGAAAAATGGCATAAGAGAATTTTGCAAGTATACCTATTAGGATTTTATTTGAAATAAATACAGTATGAAACAAACAGTAGTGGTCCCCCTTATACAGCCCCCAATTAGTTCCCCTTACTCAGTACCCCCAGTAGTGGCCCCCCAAATGCAGTGCCCCACGTAGTGTTCCCCCTTATGCAGTGCCCCCAGTAGCAGTCCCCACAATGCAGTGTGCCCAGTAGCAGTATCCCCTTATATGGTGCCCCCAGTAGTAGTCCCCCCCCTATGCAGTGCCCTTTATATAGTGCCCCCAGTAGTAGTCCCCACCCCCATGCAGTTTTCCCAGTAGTGGTCCCCTTATGCAGGCACCCTGTAGTGATCCCCTCTATCCAGTGCCCCCTGTAGTGGCCCTTCCTATTTTTGCCCCCAGTAGTGGTCCCCCGAGTGCAGTGCCTCTAGTAGGCCCCTTTTATAATGCCCCCAGTGGTAGTTCCCCCCCAAGTAGTAGTCCCCAGTGGAGTAGGTCCTCCCAATGGTGCCCCCAGTAGTAGCCACCCCTCCCCCAGTAGAGGTCCCCCCAGTAGTAGCCAGCCCTCCCACAGTAGAGGTCCCCCCAGTAGTAGCCACCCTCCTCCCCCGTTGTGCAGATAGGTTAAAAAAAAAAAATATATATATATATATCTATAAAAATATACTTACCTGAATCTCTGGTCCTGGTCGCGACGCCGCTCCCGCCCGGGCGGGCGCGCTCAGCATTATGGGACAGACGTCATGACGTCAGTCCCATTACCCACTGCAGGAGCCGGACGGAAGTCCGGCTCTTGCAGTGGGTGCTGCAGCAGTCAATGAGAGTCTATCTGACTCTCATTGGCTGCTGTTTAACACACGCATCGCCGCCAGCGCTGGCGGCGATGCGTGTGTTATGCACAGCCTGAGCCCGCCTCCTGGCGCTATTGGGCAAGCGCTCAGGGGGAGGGAACGGGCTCAGGCGTGCAGCACAGGACCGACGCTGGAAGCTACACTGGCTAACTAGGGCGGGCGGGCCGGTACCGTGGCCGGCGGCGCCCCCCGCGCCGCCGGTCCAACGGCGCCCAGGGCACGAACCCCACCCTGCCCTAGTTACGCCACTGCTTATATAGATACACTAGGGTACAGTCTGTGGCATCATAGTATTTGTATGGATACTCTGGGGTACGGCCTACAGCATCACAGTATTTGTATGGATAAACTGGTGTACGGCCTGCAGCATCACAATATTTGTATGGATACATTGGGGTATGGCCAGCAGGATCTCAGTACTTATATGGATACACTGGGGTATGGCCTGCAGCGTCACAGTACTTGTATGGATCTCTTCCCAAAGATATCTGCTGCCTTCCAATTTCTCTCTCTCAACTCTTCTGCTCTCTCTCCCCCCTCCTTTCTCTGCTCTCCCAGCTACAGAGCCAGGACCTCATTCAGAGTCGGTCGTAAGCGGCCGCTCGGTCGTACGCTTAGCGATCGAGAATGTGAAAAAAAACAATCGCACGGCTGGGCGATCGCAACCAAAATGACGCCCATACATGAACAAAGCACATCCTCTAGCTAACGAGTTATAGCAGTTAGCGATTGTTGTCAGTCGTTGTCTGTCGCTGTATGTTAATTTTCTTCTTATGGTTGCGGCCGCTTGTGTTGGGTGCAAATTACACCAAGAATTAACAAAAAAATGCATAGAATAAGTCATACCCATGAAATTTATTTATTCTTATTATTCGCTAATGTTAACGCAACTGAATCAATTACAAGCCAATTAGCAGTGTTATTAGCTTCAACAATCGATTATTAGCTACTTGCATTGTGTGGCACAAAATAGAAACATCAAACATAACATCAGTCACATTCGATAGTAACGATTGTATTCTGGGGCTTGAGAGAGCACATACCCAACCTCAAGCTGTACGATCAGCCAGGCCTCTAACCTGCTCGCAGAGTGTCGTTTTACTACTTCGGGCCTTCTATGTCGGTCGTAGCAGTAAATTTATGTACGCCCCTGAAACGCCCTGAAAACGGTGAGGAACGCCTGCGTTTTTAGAGCGCCACCCCCGTCAACACCCACAAACAGCCTTTCATGTCAATCAACTCTCGGAAGCCACTTCCTGCCCGTAAGCCGTACGATCGACAGCATTTTGAATCGCAAGGTCTCGTACGCACATGCGCACAACTAACCGTACTCATGCGTGGTTTGGAAACATCGGATGCGTACGACCGAGCGGCCGCTTACAACCGACTCTGAATGAGGTCCCCAGACTCCCTGACAGCCTCTGCGTGACTTTGCTCTCCACTCCCTCCTTGTGAGGTTCTGGTTTTGTTGTGGACCCTGGGTGGTGACAGGAGCAGACACAGAAGCAGATTTAAATGAAAATGTGGAACTTTTAATGAGTGACTTAGTAGACATGGATATGGCAAAATAAGTAGTCCAGGAATAGCACTGAAGTGCACTTGAGAACTGTAGTGAAGCAAATGGGAGAATGTCCAGATAGTGACAGGCAAGAACAGTCCAGTATGCAGGTGTGGTGAGGCTGAAATGAATTGCAGGCTGAAGTGAATTTGCAGGCTGAAGTGAGTCCAGCAGAGTGTAAGTGGAGGTAAGGTGCAGGGTGACAGCAGACTCAGGTAGGGGGAAGGTAAATGGAGGGTGCAGGGAAAGTCCAGCGGTTGGAGCAGGCAGCATAACAGGCTAGGTAGCGTTTCCAAGGATTAAAATACGAGAAACTTTAAGGATTAAAATTATGAGAAACACTATTATTCAAGTTTGCGAATTAAATTTAAAAATTTTAAATTTTGAACTTTAAATGAAAAATAATTTTTTTGACTATATAAGTGTATTTTTATTTGTGGATTTCTTTATGTATTAATATGGGTTTATAATTTTAATTATGTTTATGTTTTGTTTGATAGCTATGTAGTCTTAGCACTATTTTCCATTTTATTTACCCTTTTTTACTTTATTTAATCATCGTCTAATATGTGATTATGTCTTTCTGGCACACAGCATCCCCCTCTGTTTATGATCATTATGCATGTGCAGAATTGCTGGATCTCCCAGTTGGTCGTTTCTTTAGTTATGACATCTATGACGTTTAGTTATGACGTTTATACTTGGGTATAGCACTAAGTTGAGCCAAGTACTCCTATCTATAAGTGATGCCATTTTAACTATCATTCTGCTACCATCTTCCAAATTGCTAGTTCCAATAACGGCTAGTGTGTATGCTATAATATCTTCTGTTTTATCCATTTTTGTGCTCTACTCGCTTAATACATTATATGTGATTACATCGATCTGGCACAAAGCATGTTCTTATGTTCATGTTTCATTATGCATGTGCGGGTTTGCTAGATTTCCCTGTTGACCTTTTTTATTAGTGACATTTGTATTCTGCTAAAGTATCACTTGGGTGAGCTAAAACACTTTTTAGCCACAAGTGGTATCAGCCTGTTACTAGTTAACTACCATCCTGTTACTACCTGTCTAACTGTTCTCTCCGATGACAGGCTAATGCCTATGCCTGTCAAACTAAGGTACTTCCCCATTCGCGGCACTAATGAATATAAACCGATTGAGATGGGAAGTACTTTGAGCTACTCCCCGTGAACAAGCCTATTAGGCGAAACGCGTGTTAGACCGGACCTTTGGGTGCCCCGTGACTGCGCAGTACGGGACACCCTTACACCAGGTTTTCTTTACTCATTAGTTACTTGCAGTGCCGATGCTACACTGTTTATGCATATGCTGCGTGCCCGCAGCCATTTACTTTTGTAGGAACATATATAATTTTATCTACTGTTGTTTAGTATAAGCTTTAAATACCTTTTTTCTAAACTTTCTACAGACTGCGATTGCCGTGGTTTATCTGCTTATGCCCATTAGATCATATGAGACATTTAATTTTATTGTTGCAGAATGTGGCAATATGTTATGTATGACAGTTTTGGGATGATTATTTACACTTATAATTAACTGTATATGTTATAGCATACTTGCAAGAATTAATTAACTGCATGAGATTAAATTATACAGTGCTACTTGCTCAGACTAACCAGATGTTGGGAACATTCATAAGGATCATGCTTTATTGATGATGGCACTCTGAATTTATGGTTATGATCCATTAATGTGACGAATTAAAGTTTTCTCAAAGCACAATTCTAGGTGGCAGATATACCATACCAAGATGTTTACTAATGAGACATTCTTGATCTATACCCTCCCTGTGTTTCTCATACCAGCCTAATAATACTCTCATTACTTTGTCCTATACATTAGGGCATGACAAATAACAGTAGAGATTAGGGTTTATGAAGGGAATCACAGTTGCCTGTTGTTTCTAGGAATTGTTGCTTTATCAGATCTCTCACTTTTTCTCCTCTGCATCAGGCAAGAGAATAAGCAGAAGAGTCTGTAAGCAACTTTAGATTTCCGACTTCTACTTCCTTCTCCTGGTTACTATACCTGTATTGACAACAGTTCGTCATAATATTTTGGCTACACAAGATGTGCTAATAGTCTCTGCTTATTGCTTATATTTAATCTGTTGTTTTTTATATTTTACATGTTTCATGTTGTATGTGTATATGTATATGTCAATACTTCGCCTACTCAATAGAGGTATTTTGTAACTGAGTGTCTGGATACCATTGTGTAGTTACATACATTCCATTTGAGGTATCGGCAATTCAGTATCTACCTAATTGCACATTCTATTCTGACTGTATTAAATGTCATTAAGATAATGCAATAGTCTAGTGTTGTCAGTCATTTTATAACATTGTTATGCTTATTAAAAGTTATGTTTTAATCTTATGAATTAATATATCACAACCTGTGAGTGCACCCCTATAGAGTCTTGGTGTTTGGTGGATTTTCTTCACCAAACATTCCTTTTTCTAGATTTATTTTACTCTGGGTAGCACCACCACCTATATTTATTGGGTATTATGTAGATGTACCATAATTGTAATAGGTTTCTGTTGTGGTTATAGATACGTTTAGGATATTTCTTATCATTAACTAACTATATTATTCTCTTGATCAGTGCAGTGACCTTTCTCCTCTTCCCCCTTTCCCCTAGTTTGCAGCGTTTCCAAGGAGGCAGGTAACGAGCTCAGGAACTCTCTCAGCTGCTGCTGAGAAACACGTTGCACTGGCAAAGAAGGAAGGCTCTGGACCTTCCTAAATACCAAGTACCACACCATGACTGGCTGGAGAGAGCACATGACCCACCAGGATTGGACAACTGAATCACATGGCCGGAGGCAAGATGTTGAGTGACAGCATGCCCCCTTTGGTGGGAAGGCCAGGGGCGTGGCTGCCCAGACAGAGGCGTTCCCATGGGAACGCCTACCGTCTAGGGCCGGCCCCACTGACATCACAAGTGATGTCAATGGGAGTGCTTTTGGCTCTGTCAGAGCCAAATGCACTCTTGGGCTTGCAGCAACGAGACCCTACCACAAGGGTCTCGTTGCAAGCCCGATGGTCGCGATGGTCTTGACCATCACGACCATCTTTTTGGCCGCTCACTATAGCTGTGGGTGGTCACCCACAGCTATGCGAGCAGCCAGGAGGCCGCTCTAAAAAAACAGAAGGACGGCCCTGATTCAGGGCGAGCGCTCTGTCAGAGCATCCGGCTCTGAAACAGGGCCAGTGTCCTCTACAGCTGGTACATCGAAGACAGATAGGCTTTGAAATTCAGAAACCCGAGGATGAAGACCGTAGACAACTTGGAATGGAGTTTGGTTTGTAGAAGAGTGGTAGGAGGCGTTATGTGCAAATTCAGCCCATGGCAGCAACTCAGACCAATTGTCTTGGGAAGATGACATAAAAATCCTCAGGAAGGTCTCAAGGTCTTGATTAACCCTCTCAGTAGATCCATTGCTTTGTGAGTGATAAGCCGTGAAAAATTTAGTTTTACTTGAAGAACAGAAAATAAGGCTCTCCAAAATCTGGCTACAAATTGAACACCACGTCAGAGCAGCAGGAAGACCATGGAGACGGAATATGTGTTGAACAAACAGGTGAGCCAAGTCAGGAGCCATAGGCAGTTTCTTTAGGGGTATATAATGGACCATTTTAGAAAACCGGTCTACTACGACCCAGATGGTAGTGTAACCCTGAGAGTTTGGTAGATCCATAAGTCCATGGAGAGATGCGTCCATGAACATGATGTAATAGGTAATGGCAACAACTCGCCAGCCGGAGCTTGATGTAAAGATTTATGCTGAGCACAAGAGTTACATGAAGAAATTAACTCCAATACGTCCGCCTTCATGGATGGTCACCAATAGCCTCTCTTTAAAAATTCCAGAGTCTTTCGAGTGAGAGGAATGAGCCCAGGTGAGGAGCTGCTTCCTTAACTCCGGGGCGAAAACTCTTGACTCTAAGACAGGGGCATTATGTTGGGTCTCCGAATTGTCATCACAGAGGAGGGATCTGGACAGAACGTCTGTTTTTTGATTAAGGGCTCCTGACCGGAAGGTCAGAGTGAACTGGAACCGAGCGAAAAATATTGCCCATTGGGCCAGACGAGGGCTCACACACTGGATATTCTTGAGGAAGAGGAGGTTCCTATGGTCAGTGAAGACAGTGAAGGAAAACTTTGCTCCTTCCAGCAGGTATCTCCATTCTTTTAATGACAATTTCACTGCCAAGAGTTCTTGTTCACCTATAGCATAATTTCTTTCGGCAGGAGAAAACTTTTTGGAGAAAAACCCACAGGGATGAACTCAACTGTTGCTGGGATAGGACAGCTCCCACAGCTTATAATGACGCATCCACTTCCAAAAGAAAAGGCCTATCCAGATCTGGTTGTCGTAGGACTGGAGCCGAAATAAAGGCTTGTTTTAGGAGCTGGAAGGCTGTTTCTGCCTCAGGTGACCATAGGGCAGAATTAGCACCTTTGCGGGTCAGGGCTGTAATGGGAGCCAATAATGACGAAAATCCCTTGATAAAGCGTCTATAGTAGTTGGCAAAACCAAGCAGTCTCTGGATGGCTTTCAATGTTTGAGGTCGGGACCAATCCAAAATTGCCTGTACCTTCTTGGGGTCCATTTCTAGACTGGAGCCAGAGATGATGTAACCAAGGAATGGCACACTGGGCACACCAAGACACATTTCTCCAATTTGCAGTAAAGGTGATTCCTCCTCAGACGGGATAATACTTCCTTCACATGTTCATGATGTTCCACTACAGAAGACAAAAAAATCAGTATATCGTCCAGATAGACAACAACCGAGACATATAACAAGTCCCGGAAAATGTCATTAACAAAGCACAGAACCACAGCAGGGGCACTGCATAACCCAAAGGGCATCACAAGGTACTCAAAATGTCCATCTCCGGTATTAAAGGCGGTCTTTCATTCATCACCAGCGCGAATACGGATGAGTTTATAGGCCCCTCTCAGATCTCACTTTGAGAATATGATGGACCCCTTAACCCTGTCGAACAACTCTGTGATCGGTGGAAGCGGATACTGATTCTTGACTGTTATATCATTAAGGCCCCGGTAATCTATACAAGGCCTTAAGCCACCGTCCTTCTTGCCAACGAAAAAGAACCCAGCTCCGACAGGACAGGTGGAGCGACGAATAAATCCTTTCGCTAGGTTGTCCTGGATGTATTCGGACATAGCTTGAATCTCAGGCAAGGATAGAGGATAGGTGCGACCACGAGGTGGCATCTTGTCTGGCATCAGATCGATTGGACAATCCCATACTCTGTGAGGAGGTAAGACATTCGCCTGTTGTTCGGAAAAAACATCAGTGAACATCTGGTATTCCTTAGGAATAACTGGAGATATTAATGAAACTGTTTTCCTTACAGGTCGTATCTTGGGAAGACAGGATTTCTGACAGTCAGTCCCCCATGAAAGAATTTGCATTGAACACCAGTCTATCCTGGGATTATGCTGGCATAACCAGGATAATCCTAAAATGATTTCTTGAGAAGCCTCAGGTTCCACAAAGAACTTTAAAACTCGGAGTGGAGGGCTCCAATACGGACGAATACTGGTTGAGTTTCTTTGGTGACCACTCCATTAGCTAAAGGCCGTCCATCTACAGAGGTCAGGGAAATTGCGTGATTGAGAGATGTACAAGGGTTCTGTAGTTTATCAACTAAGCTGGAAGTCATGAAATTTCCGGCTGCTCCAGAATCTAGTGGAGCAGTAGCGAAGACAGGTTTAGGCTTGAGATCTATAGCTAAGGTAATTTTTAAATCTTTAGTATTTGGGGACGGGCTCATAACTCCTAACTTGATGTCCCCAGGGTCAGTTAGGAATGGGTGTTTCACGATTTACGGAAACAGGAGGCCACCAGGTGACCCGAATCTCCACAGTATAGGCAGAGGTTTTTTAGTATCCTTCTCTGATGTTCCTCTTTAGAGAGATGGGTTTGGTTCACCTGTATAGGTTCTTCTTCCATAGAGGAAGGGGGTAGACGGGTAGGTAAGGGAGGAGTAAATGACCTTTGCCGGTCAGTTCTGTGCTTTTCAGCCTGACGTTCCCTGAAGCGCAGGTCAATCTTGTTACAGTGAGATCATGTCACAAGAAAAGATAAGATTTTATCTGGTGCACTGATGGGATACAAACTACCCTGATATTTAATCGTAACTCAAAATACATATAAAATATAACTTTTATTAGGATTTAATAAAATAATAGCTGTGTCCAAAAATAATGGCGAAATATAATTAAAATAAAGAGGTATAAAGAAGTCATTCACACGTATTCAATATGATACCCAGTATTTTTAATGTGTGGTTCGTCAAAAGATGCTTGCGATTTTAATATTGCTGCAGAACATTTATATAACATATATTTGTACCTACATAAAAATTATAACATAGGTAATATGTAAGAAAGATAGTAACATTAACATATGTTAATTAGGTTTCTGTTAAATGGGGAGTATACAGGAGAAGTAGTTCGTATATTGCTGTCGGTAAATTCTTCTCACAGGGTCTGCGATGTAATATCGATATTATGAATAGTCCCAGTATTAATTAATTGTGCCTCTGACCGGCGGCAGCATCCACGAACCACACATTAAAATACTGGGTATCATATTGAATACGTGTGAATGACCGACGACAGGTGGAATTTTAAACCACTTAATATTTTTCTTACATATGTTTACACATCTTCTTTATACCTCTTTATTTTAATTATATTTTGCCTTTATTTTTGGACACAGCTATTATTTTATTAAATCCTAATAAAAGTTATATTTTATATGTATTTTGAGTTACGATTAAATATCAGGGTAATTTGTATCCCATCAGTGCACCAGATAAAATCTTATCTTTTCTTGTGTTGTTTCTAATAGATGTTATTATAAGATTTCTGGTAGCACCTTCATTTACATAGAATTTTGTCTATATGAAATAGGTGAAGATGATGGGTTTTGGGAGATTATAAGACACAAAATACGTAACTTATTTACTGATACATAGAATTTTGGTGCGAGATTATATCTGTTGTTTATTTTAGTGAGATCATGTCGTTTAAATTAGTGGTAAGCTCACGGGTAACCAAGTCGGTCCGAAAGTCCATGCCAAAAGGCTGAGGTAAGGACTTCCTCATTCCACTTGAGCTCTGATGCCAAAATTTGAAACTGTATGGCATATTGGCTGACAGGATGGATTCCTTGTCTCAGAGTCATGATACTGGATGATGCTGACACAGTGCGTCCAGGTTCATCGAAAATCCTCCTGAATGACCCATTTCAGAATGGAATCGGTATGTAGTGGCAGCTGTCGGGATACCTCCTATCAAAATACTGACAGCGGCACCCTGATGGTTGGTATCCCGACAGGGGTCGGGTAAGTATACTTACCCTCCCCCTTCTCCTCCTAACCCTCCTTTCTTGTAGCCTAACCCTCTGCACCCTAACCCTCCCTGTTAGTGCCTAAACCTAAGTATCCCCCTTTGTGCCTAATCCTATCCCCTCCCAGTGGTGCCTAACCCTTACCCTCCCCACTAGGGGTGCCTAACCTCCCCACCAAAACCTAACTCTAACCCTGCTAAGCTGCCTAAACCTAACACTTCTCCCCTCCATGGCTAATGCTAAGCACACCACGGAGTTACCTCATTCAGGCTGGCATCCATCTGGATTATGGCGTTGGGATTAAGATAGGCATTGGTATTTCGACACCTATTTTAAGTCCTGTGTCGGACTTTCAGCGTCTGGATTCAGACCGGCAGCCTGATAAATGCATCCCATCCAGAACAGCATGGTTGATAGTGTTATGTAAATGTAACCAGCGGTTACCTCTGTAATATCCAACAGCAGTTCCATATGAAGATAAATTCCTTTATCTGCTCATTTGGTTACAAAATAGCCGGGTTCCAGGGATCAAGGTACACGTCTTAGGTGCTTGGCTGATAAAAGCGAGGCAGTCCCCAGATCACCAGTAGGACACAGTACACTTTGGTAGTGTGGGCAGCAACGCGTTTCATCCCCACCTTGGGACTTTTTAAAACTGCTGCAGGTAATTCCACATATACAGGTGTTTTCTTGGTTTTGTGCTATTGGTTTCTTGGTTTTGTGCTGTTTTCCTGGTTTTGTGCTATATTTATCCTGCATTTATTATGGCAAAAAAAAAACTATTGCTAGAGAATATACATTTTCTCAGCTCCACCAAATACAGTCAGGTGCATAAATATTGGGACATTGACAAAATTTTCATATTTTGGCCTCTATTCTCCACCACAATGGCTTTGAAATTAAACAAACAAGATGTGCTTTAACTGCAGACTTTCAGATGTAATTTGAGGGTAATTACATCCAAATCAGGTGAACGGTGTAGGAATTACAACGGTTTCTATATGTGCCTCCCACTTTTTAAGGGGCCAAAAGTAATGGGACAAACTAAACAATCCTAAATCTAACTTTCACTTTTTAATACTTTGTTGCAAATCCTTTGCAGGCAATTACAGCCTGAAGTCTGGAACGCATAGACATCACCAGACGCTGGGTTTCATCCCTGGTGATGATCTGCCAGGCCTCTACTGCAAATGTCTTCAGTTCCTGCTTGTTCTTGGGGCATTTTCCCTTCAGTTTTGTCTTCATCAAGTGAAATGCATGCTCAATCGGATTCAGGTCAGGGGATTGACTTGGCCATTGCATAACATTCCACTTTTTAGCCTTAAAAAACTCTTTGGTTGCTTTTGCAGTATGCTTTGGGTCATTGTCCATCTGCACTGTGAAGCGCCGTCTAATGAGTTCTGAAGCATTTGACTGAATATGAGCATATAATATTGCCCGAAACAAATCAGAATTCATTCTGCTGCTTTTGTCAGCAGTCACATCATCAATAAATAAAAGGGAACCAGTTCCATTGGCAGCCATACATGCCCACGCCATGACACTACTACCACCATACTTCACTGATGAGGTGGTATGTTTTGGATCATGAGCAGTTCCTTTCATTTTCCATACGCTTCTCTTCCCATCACTCTGGTACAAGTTGATCTATGTCTCATCTGTCCATAGGAGGTTGTTCCAGAACTGTAATGGCTTTTTTATATGTTGTTTGGCAAACTCTAATCTGGTCTTCCTGTTTTTGTGGCTCACCAATGGTTTACATCTTGTGGTGAACCCTCTATATTCACTCTTGTGAAGTCTTCTCTTGATTGTTGACTTTGACACATATACACCTACCTCCTGGAGAGTGCTCTTGATTTGGCCAACTGTTGTGAAGGGGTTTTTCTTCAGCAGGGAAATAATTCTTCTGTCATCCACCACAGTTGTTTTCCGTGGTCTCCCGGGTCTTTTGGTGTTGCTGAGCTCTCCGGTGCGTTCTTTCTTTTTAAGAATGTTCCAAACAGTTGATTTGGCCACACCTAATGTTTTTGCTATCTCTCTGATGGGTTTGTTTTGATTTTTCAGCCTAATTATGGCTTGCTTCACTGATAGTGACAGCTCTTTGGATCTCATATTGAGAGTCGACAGCAACTGATTCCAAATGCAAATGTCACACCTAGAATCAACTCCAGACCTTTTACCTGCTTAATTGATAATGAAATAATGAGGGAATAGCCCACACCTGTCCATGAAATAGCTTTTGAGTTGATAGTCCCATTACTTTTCGCCCCTTAAAAAGTGGGAGGCATATATAGAAACCGTTGTAATTCCTACACTGAAAGTCTACAGTTAAAGCACATCTTGTTTGTTTAATTTCAAAGCCATTGTAGTGGTGAATAGAGGCCAAAATATGAAAATTCTGTCAATGTCCCAATATTTATGCACCTGTATATTAAAAACGTACAGGGCATTAATTTCCACTGCACTTGGGTGAGTATGCATTTTGCATGAGCATATGCCCTGTGACTGGCAATGTGTAGCCAGTACTGCCAGGGCAACAATGATAAATGGAACAGTATTTAGGAGTCAAATGTAATAAATAAATAAATGTACAAAAGACTATAGGTGCCCATCCACGATTTAATTGAGCGATTGAACGATAACAATCAATCGTTCATAAATTGTTTGCAAATCATTTGCAAAAATGTCTAAGACGACAAGCGATGTGCGCTCCCACTGGTCGTTTAGACATCTATCATCAGTCAAACATTTCTGGTCAACCTGATGATAACGTCAGGTTGAGCATGTTAGCAGAAGATTGATGTGCCTACACTGAACAACTGCTAGTTCAGTGTAGGCACATCACAGACTGACAAACGACTGCACGATTACAATGTCGTAATCGTGCAGTCGTTTTCATGTCTTCTAGTAGATGGGCACCTTATCTGTTCCTTCAATACATCTCACATCTTTTAGCACAACACCATACACCAAATCTTATATTGGAAGGTGTCACAGCTGTAGGAAGATTGGGATTCGGGGCAGGGCCCCTTGGACTAGCTTTGAGCAGTGGAACCTCTTTACCTTCTGAGGAAACTCCCAAGTAATAGAGAAACACATTAAGGAATATCAAACTGTGGGCCTGATTCAGCAAGGAACGCACAGGAGAGAATGCACGCACTCAGCCAATGTTTTAGCTCTGCGCATGCATCGCAGTACGCGTGTGCGAACTAGCTATTGCGATTGGTACTGCGTGTGCAGAGGCAATGCAGACCCAGAGAAAAGTGATTCACAGAAAGTGCCGTTTTGTATGGGTGGACGGGCAAACGCAGGCGTGTCTGTGCATTTGGACAGCATTTTAGGGGCGTGCATAATTAAGCCCTTGCGGCGACGGCCGTAGCCTGAGGTCTAGTTGCACGCAGGAAGCGGCAAACATCCTGTGTGAAGTCAGGTCAACCACTAATATGCTAATGTGTTCAATGGTTCTTGATGTTACCGCTGTTTTGCGTGTTAAGGGAAGTGGGAGATATTGTGTTTTGCTAGGTATCTGCTTATTCTGCGTTTGTCTGCATCCATGCATTCCTTGCTGAATCAGGCCCTGAGTCCATACACATGTCCATCCATCAAGGATATCACTGGTTTGTTACTGAGGGGTCGATTCAGACCCGGATGCTAAGCCATGATCGCCTGTATCAAAAAGGGGTCGGGTATGCAATTCTGCGATCGCACTGTCTGGTATAAGGACGCCCTCTCTGTCTTAGAGAGCGACGGCAAAGCGAACGCATGCCAGTCTAAAGATGCGTGCGGTAACTTTTCTGACACCTCCAGCTTAAAACCGAAAAAGTCAGAAGGCCTCGCTTTCACGGTCTGTATTCATACTGAAAATCAAGATCAAGCGAGCTTTTGCCCTTCTGCCCACTTTTCTTTCTTAACACAAGTCAACTCCAGGAAGTGTATGATTAATCAGAACCATCAAGAGCCATTGTAGCTGCACACAGAGCTTGAGGTAGACCCTACTCCACCGCAAAGAATGCGATCACTGCAGGCTGAAATACAACCAAGTGACATGTACAATGACGCCTCCATGCTAATTATGCACACCCATAAAATGCAGTTCTGAATCGGGCCCTGAGTCATCTACCTATTGCTGTTTTAATCTGGGCAGCACACCTGCAGTGAGTGGAGCAACCCGTGATACGGACACTCACAGGCTGCTAACCTGCCCCCTGAAACTGCACGTACATTCAGAAGGTAGCACAGTGGAGTGAGACAAGCTGCAATTAGCAGTGGAGACCACGGCCAGAAGAGAAAGGCTACCGGGTCTCACAATTAATTACAGCACTGCAGCTGCGTATTGGAGCCTCGTCCCTGATCAGGAGCGTCTCCTACAGCACACCGGACGGACACATTAAGGGGTACATTTACTAAAGTGAGAGTTTTTAGAAGTGAGAACTTCACTCGCTTGGGGCTCGCAGCAAAACGGGGCGGCTGTCGATGTTGATCGTCAGCTCAACCCGTTTTGTAAGCGGGTCGGAGGGGTGGCTGCACGAACGGAGGCGTTCCCGAAGGAACGTCTGCAGTTTGTGGGCGGCCCAACTGACATCACACGTAATGTCAGTAGTGAACTTCCTGTTCTATTAGAGCAGGAAGTTCACTAGGGCTTGCGGGGGATGGGAACCGTACCACAAGGGTCACGTCGCAAGCCAGATGGTCACGATAATCGCGACCATTGCCAGACCCCCTGCACAAGCTGTGGGTGGTCACCCACAGCTATGCGAGCAGCCTGGAGGCGGATTTTTTTTTTTCAATCCGCCCTGATTCAGAGCGAGCACTCGCAAATAGCGAGCGCCTCTGAATCAGGACCTGTGTTTTTTATCTACTACTGGATGGGTATTGTATACTAACAGCATCGACTCCTGTTTATTATTTGGACCTTATTTCAACACACCAGCTTGCTAGAGGCTTAGTCTGATTTTATATTTTATAGAATTTACATGTGATATAGTTTAATATGCTACCATATAATACATTTTTATGCTGTATTATATGAGTTGTAAAGATTCTTTTTAGATGATATCTACTAGAGAGATTTTACAGTAATTTAACAGCCAGTTTGCATTTGTCTCTGTCAAATTATAGAGCAGTGTTATAGGTGCTAATTACCATTTGTTTCTGCAGTGGAACCTTAGTAAAGCTACAGTAGATGGCCGTATAATACTACACCTCATGCAGACTAGATAAGAGATGGTAGTAGCAGCGTATTGCTGTATAGGTATAAGAAGCTAGAGTTTTCAGAAGTACAAGGTACAGGAATAAAGGATCCTCCCTCTGAGGGAGGAGGCACAGTGTGACATTCTCCTGCAGCACTCGGCTCCTGTCACAGAGTAGGAGCCGACAGTGCATGCGCCTCCTCTGTGGAGCATCCGTCAGTACCTGGGCCCCGTGGCTGTCTCAATGGCCCTGTGCACAGTGCAGATTACCAAGATTGTCCAGCCAGGGTCATAGTGAGGTTTGCTGGGCCTGAGTAAAATGGGGTTTTGTAGTCTAAGGGCCTGATTCAGACCCGGTCGCAAGCGTTGAGCGCTCGCAACCGGGTCGATGGTGGCCCAGAGCGCACGGAGCCGGCTCCATCGTGCGCATGCACGAGACCCGGATAGCGATGGGCAATCCGTCGCTCCGGGTCTCGTACCAAAGGGGGCGTGCTGTCGATGTTGAGTGGGCAGGCCGGGGGAGTGGCTGCCCAAACGGAGGCGTTCCCATGTGAGCGTCTCGGTTTGGGGGTGGCCCCACTGACATCACGAGTTTTCTGGGGCTTGCGGCAACGAGACCCTACCACAAGGGTCTCGCCGCAAGCCCGATGGTCGCGATGGTCTTGACCATCGCAACCATCTTCCTGGCCGCTCGCTATAGCTATGCGAGTGGCCAGGAGGCCGTTCTAATAAAAAAATAGCCTGGCCCTGATTCAGAGCGAGCGCTCTGTCAGAGCATATGTAGGTATGGCGACACCTCCTTAAAAAATTTAAAAAATAAATAGTATATGTGCGCTCCACAGGGGTCACCTCAGCCAGGGGCAAATCCAGGGGGTGCGCGATCAGTGTGATCGCTCCCCCTCCATTTCCCCCCACACTGCCATAGGAGACTGCTGCTGCAGCAGACTCCCTGTTTCCACTGCAGCACTTCCGGGCCCCTCCATCAAGCCCGGGCCTGGGTAATTGGTACCAGCCCCCGCCTCCTCAGTGCCCCTGTGCCCAGCAGGATAACAGGATTGCACAGTGCAGAGTAGCAGGATTGCCCAGTAGGTTATCAGGATGCACAATGCAGGTATAACAGGATTGCACAGTGCAGATTAGCAGGATTGCCCAGCAGGATAACAGAATAGCACAAAAGTATAACAGGGTTCACTATGCACACAGGAACCAGGAGCCAGCACTGAGGCATCTAGGAGAGAAGTTGTAATGGCAATTTATTGCCAGCCCTTTGTGAGTCTAAATAGTAACCCTTGCCACTGATTGTCCCAGCCAATAATGTGGCCAACACGTGCCTTCCTAGGATTGGCAGGACGCCTAAATGACATACTTCCAAGATGGCAGCGTCTACTGACTAGCAGCATGGGAACTGTCGGGAGGATGCCAGGCACGCAGCAGAAGACAGAAAGTGACAGGTCTGGAGAGCAGCAGCACACTGCGCCAGAACTGATAATGGAGTCATGGGAGCTGGCGTGTGACAGGGCGATTTTAACTTGTTGGAAAAACCCCTTTTAGACCCCTTTTCAACTCCATCTAAATGTTTCCTCCTGTCCTACTGAGCAGACATTCTCCTTCCACTTACTGTAGCTGTCTACATATCCTGCTCACAGATGTTATCTGCTGCTAACATTGCTGATTTGCTGACCTAGTGATCACAATCTCTCTCTGAATCATAACTACTTGCCTGGAAGGTCCAGGAGACTCCTGATGATTTTTTTGGGTTATAATCATGTACTCCTAATAGTCTGGTTCAGATAGCCATTCTGATCCCATATGTATTCAGTTACAATTGGTCAACATACTGTAGATAATCAGCGGGTGCAAGGTAGTAAATACACTCATCTCCTTAGTCCACACACACACTCCCCCTGCCAACACACACGCACGCACACACATACACTCTAACCCTGTTAGCACTCAGACACACACACACTAAGGGCTCTATTTATCAACATTATTTTTACTAAAATAAAGTGAAAAAGGGTGTTTTCACACCCTTTTCACATTATTTTAGTATCACCTATAGTTATTACAGGGCAATTGGAGTAGAATTCGTAAAATTCTACTCCAACCCCTAAGTATCACTTATTTTTAGTAAAGCAGATCGCATTTCCCATAACTGTAATGGGAAATGTGATCTGACCATAGTTACTAAAAATAAATGTGAAAAAAATATCGGGGGAAGCCCAGTGATAATAACGCCACCTGGAGGTGGCGTTATCCAGGGTCTCCCCCGGTTACCGGCCTCCTGCCCTGCTCTAACGGGGAGAGCAGAGCCGAGAGTCGGTCCCTGTAATCAGCTGTGTGGTCTAAACAAAACGCAAGCTGATTACTGTAAAAAAAAATAAAAAAAAAATGTACTTACCTGACTCCAGGGACCGGTGATCGGGGCCGGGGCTTAGCGCCGGAGGGGGGGTAGCAGTGGCGACCGGTTGGCGCATGCACGGGCACTTAATCACGGTATTTTTTGCAAAAATACCGTGATAAAGCTCCGAAGGGGATTAGCAGGGACAGAGCTTTATCGCAAGCTCTGTCCCTGCAAGGGATTTGTAGTAAATCCCTGTGATATTGCCTGAATTCGCAATGCGAATTCACTCGGTAATATCACACTACAATCTGCATTACCAATGCGGATTGTACTAAAATAGAGCCCTAAACGTGTTAGCACTCACACACCATACTTGTCGACAATTAAATTTTCCTCCCTGGGAGAAGCCCGGGGAGGTGAAGCAGGTGGGCGGAGTTGGGGTGGGACCGACTGGCTTGTGTAATTTAGCCCCACCCCCTTGTGAGAATTCACCTCGATTATGTATATTTAAAATAGGGGCGGGGGTAAATAATGCAATTCTTATAGAATCGCGTCATTAGACCCCGTCCCCAACGCTCAGAACCACGATCCCCGCTAATTTTCTCCCCATTGCGGGAGAAGTGCCTACCATTCCAGGGGTGCGGGGGGTTACCCGAAAAGTTGGGAGCCTCCCACGAATTCCGGAAGGGTAGGCATGTATGTCACACACACACACACAAACCCTATTAGAACGCGCACACACACACACACACACACACACACACACACACACACACACACACACACACACACACACAAAGCTTGTTAGCACACACACACACAATAACCCTGTTAGCACTCATACACACACACTGTCACTAACCTGTCAGCACTCATACACACAGTCACTAACCTGTCAGCCATACGCACACACACAAACCCTGTTAGCTCACACACACACACAAACCCTGTTAACACACACACATACTAACCCTGTTAACACTCATACACACACACTGTCACTAACCTGTCAGCACTCATACACACACACAGGGCCTGATTCAGAGCCGGACGCTCTGACAGAGCCGTGGAACCACCCATAGCTATAGTGAGCGGCCAGGAAGATGGTCGCGATGGTCATAACCATCGCGACCATCGGGCTTGCGACAAGACCCTTGTGGTAGGGTCTCATTGCGCAAACTCTAGAGTGCTTTCGGCTCTTCCCATGGGAACGCCTCCGACTGGGCAGCCACGCTCCCGGCGGCCGACCACAGGGGGCGTGCTATCACTCAACATCAACAGCACGCCCCCTTTGGTACGAGACTGGGAGCGACGGTTTGCCCATCGCTATCCGGGCCTTGCGCATGCGCACGACGGAGCCGGCTCCATTGTGCGCATGCGCACTGGACCACCATCGACCCGCTTGCGAGAAGATAGCGCTCGAAAGCGGGTCTGAATCAGGCCCACAGTCACTAACCTGTCAGCACTCATACACACACACAGTCACTAACCTGTCGGCACTCATACACACACAGTCACTAACCTGTCAGCCACTCATACACACACACTGTCACTAACCTGTCAGCCACTCATACACACACACAGTCACTAACCTGTCAGCACTCATACACACACAGTCACTAACCTGTCAGCACTCATACACACACACTGTAACTAACCTGTCAGCACTCATACACACACAGTCACTAACCTGTCAGCACTCATACACACACACTGTCACTAACCTGTCAGCACTCATACACACACACTGTAACTAACCTGTCAGCCACTCATACACACACAGTCGGTCCCTGTAATCAGCTGTGTGGTCTAAACAGACCGCAAACTGATTACTGTAAAAAAAAAGAAAAAAAAATTGTAAAAAAAAAATTTACTTACCTGACTCCAGGGACTGGTGATCGGGCCTCTGGTGATGACCCCCCTCCGGTCAGCTGGTCTCCCACAGTGCACTGCTGTCCGGTCATCAGGTGATCGGGTCCCAGTGCAGTATGGGAGATCACCTGACCGGAGGAATGGAGAACATCACCGGATGGGGGGGGGTGTCCGCGATCGCGGGGGGCGAGGCTTAGTGCCGGAGGGGGGTTAGCAGCGGCGACCGGTCGGCACATGCGCGGGCACTTAATCACGGTATTTTTGGCGAAAACACCGTGATAAGACTCCGAAGGGGATTAGCAGGGACAGAGCTTTATCGCAAGCTCTGTCCCTGCAAGGGATTTGTAGTAAATCCCTGTGATATTGCCTGAATTCGCAATGTGAATTCACTCGGTAATATCACACTACAATCTGCATTACCAATGCGGATTGTAGTAAATAGAGCCCAATGTCACTAACCTGTCAGCACTCATACACACACAGTCACTAACCTGTCAGCCACTCATACACACACAATGTCACTAACCTGTCAGCACTCATACACACACACTGTCACTAACCTCTCAGCCACTCATACACAATTACACACACACTGTCACTAACCTGTCAGCCACTCATACACACACACTGGGCCTGATTCAGACCCGTTCGCTATTTGCGGTTGTTCGTTCAAAAATAAGGGGTGGCTATTCAAATGATCCGTTCGCAAATTGCAGTCTGTTCACACCTCTAAGTCTGAACGAGCGAGCAAAACATATGCTCGTTTATTTGTTAAAAACGCCCCCTGGCCGCTCGCACCATACGTCATGTCCGCTATTTATTAGATTAATCGAGTACATCGACCAGCGTATGAACTGCTCGCTATTCTTGTGGTTGGTTTTTTCAACCAGTATTTTGCGAGCAGTTCTGAGTTAAAAAAAAACAAGTGATGTGGTCAATGACGCTGCTGGATTAATTATGCACTCCCTTAAAACGCCCGTTTTGACCTTTAAGCACGCCTGCGTTCGGATCTCCACTCCCCATTTTCAAGCACCTTCCCCTGTTACCACCCACATACGCCTCATTCTGTCACTCAAAATGGCAGGCATTCGCTATATTGCGAGCACATGAATTTCGGCCGCACTGACTGGTTCGCGCATGCGTATAACGATCCGTACGCATGCGCAGATGTGCGAACATCGCTCGGAACGAGCGTACTGCCGCTAGCGAGTGGCTCTGAATGAGGACCTCTGTCACTAACCTGTCAGCCACTCATACACAGTCAGTATCCTATTGATAAAGGGAAAAGGGAAATGGAGAAAAGATGGTTACACAGAAATGTCCGATTGTGAGAAAGCGTAGATACTATAATATACACTTATGGTGTTTTTCTCAAAATAGGAGGTGCATCCCAGGAGTATTTATTGATACAAAAGGGGAAGAAAAGAAGAAAAGCACTCCTATTAGGGCACACTCCTATTAATATCTCTTTGACTAAACGGTTAGCAAACGGATACCGCCTATGAGGACATCGCTATCATATATCTGGTTGTAGCTCTCTACCTCTAGTGGCTGGAAATTAACATTATTATAGTCTATATATTAATTTTGTATAGTCTAGATAACTCTAAGCTAGGTGGTATATTAAAACTACATTTTATTGATTATTAAAATAGGTAAATAAACATACAATTCCTCCTACATATACATGACAGCACAACACATACATTTATTATCCATGTGATACACTATGGCCCTCATTCAGAGCCGTACGCTCTGAGCAGAGTGCACGCTCTGAATGAGGGCCGCCCTCCATAAAAATGGAGCGTCCTCCTGGACGCTCGTATAGCTGTGGGTCACCACCCACAAGCTATACGAGCGTGCAGTTTGATGGGCGCGATGGTCTTGACCATCGCGACCATCGAAACTGCGAGCCGGAGCCTGCGGTTGAGGTTTTCAACCGCAAGCTCCGGAGTGATTTTGGCTCTATCAGAGCCAAAATCACTCCCACTGACATCACTAGTGATGTCAGTGGGCCGGCTTCTGACGGGAGGCGTTCCCGTGGGAACGCCCCCGTCAGGGAGGCACGCCCCCGGCACGCCCACCAAAGGGGGCGTGCTGTCAATCAACATCGACAGCACGCCCCCTTTGATCAGACACAACGAGCGAAGGACTTTCCTTCGCTCGTCGCGTCTGGCGCATGCGCACGACGGAGCTCCCTCCGTCGTGCGCATGCTCAGTGCAGAACATCGACCCACTTGCGAGCGGACAGCCGCTCGCGAGTGGGTCTGAATCAGGGCCTATATCTGTTATGAGTGATCCACTGTATCATTTATTCTAGATGCTAGAGGCATGGATGTGAACACTTATAACAATCATATGCATACATCTAGAGCCAGTCAATACATCATAATACCACCATACATCTGGATCCTATTTAGACATTGATACAGTATATTAGTATATATCAAGGAATAAATGTTAAATAGTGCCAGTACTACTGGTTCTGAATATACACTATAAATCTATAAGGGTGAAATGCTGTGCTAACAGTCCATGGATCAAACAATGTAAATGGTAAATATGCCCAAATACAATATCTTAATTTGCATAACACCTAATAGTGTATTGAGTTATGATAAGACAATCCTTCATTATCCTACTGGGACCAGTAGACTTTTATAATAAGATTGGGACTGTCCCAATGCTCTAGTACATTTTATGCCTTGAAATTGTATTGGTTTTAAAATGTTCTAATGATTGGTGGAACCACCTATACGGTAGGTATGTAATTGACGCATATTTAGAAAAACATGAAATCACAAAATTATTGCATAGAAATGCACAAAACAAAAGGCGAAATAATAACCAACATATACAACAAACATGAACAAAGGTATAAACTACCTCAATTTAAAAAGCTGAACACCACGGATACCACCTCTATCTATAAGATGGTGGTTTGTAGAGGCGTCCCTCAATTCCTAATAGGGAGAGTACTTATAGTACTAAACAATTTCCTGGTATAGATCCAGATATAGAGTTGTGCGCTTATATACCCTGGATCTGCTATTGTCCGTCTTAGATATATAGAAGACAGGGAATGAGAGTCCCGGGTACTGGCACTTTGAAAATAGAAAGTTGCTTCTGCTTTTGCTACCCAGTCTCATCTGTGTCCCTGTTACCTTGCGGCAGCACAGAGAAACAAGACAGCTGGTTGCAATGAGAGAGCAGGAAAGAGTAGAAAGAGTAGAATAAAGTACTTTTTCAAAGGAAGCACAAAGCTGTCTCGTACCTGCCGGATATATATAGCACCTGCTCAGTGTTGATAGGCTAATGTCTTAGATTGACAGAAAAATCCACCAATAGGCTTGTAGCATTATGTGAGGGGGGTGGAGATCAATATACACAGTCCGGCTGATCTCATCTGTGTCTAATCACGGAGCTAGTCAAACTCGTCTGCTATGTTTGCAGATTGCCCAGCTGTGACATGCTGTTTTTGAAGGGATTGAAAAACATTGGCTCTTATGATCTATTTTCTTAAAATATGTCATTTATTTGTTATCATGGTCTGCCCAATCTTAATTAGTTTACATACTATATAATGAAACAAATCCAGTTCTGTGTAAACACATGTCAGACGTATGCATATAGCAATCGATTTTTTTAATCGATAATTTGATCTGATTTTAGAGTATCATTATTATTGCACTATATTAGTAATAAACCTCATCCACCTTATAAGGTATTAATTCTATACTGGACTAAAAATATAGCTAAAAGAATTTTATTACACCACATATATATTAATAATAAACTGTTTGTAATATATAAAGATATCCACCTGTAAATTACATCAATTAATATGAATATAAAAATAAAAATAGACATAAGAATAAAATTAATATAGAAATAAACATAAATAAACTAACAGCCCACTCTAATTTTACAGCAATGGTGATCCTTAAGTATAAGGAGACTCAATTATTGCTGATAGAGACATGTATACCACATTATTGTAGAAAAAATGTAATTCACAACATTTTATATTATTATTTTTAATTTGTTTTTTATTTTTTGTTATATAATTTTTATTCCTAAAAATCCGCATATATGCATATTGATATCGCGTTGTGAAAATCCAGCGGGATATCTTCCCATATATGTTATTTGTAGTGCCAAATGTGTGGTGATCAGTGTAATAATTAATATAAACTATATATACTGGAATAATGATATAAGTGTATAGGTTTGCGTTTTAATTAATGTAATAATATGTGATGATAAGATTAATATTAAAATTAATATTAAAAGAAAGGCCAAAAGTGATATCCAAATCTGTGACGTATATAAGGAATCAAAAATCAAAATCTAAAACAAACAGAAACAAAACCACAAGAAACTGTAAAACAAGCATTATACTAGACGTGAAAACATGAATTAGTTGCTAGAATTAAAATGTAAGATGGATCATTTATACATTTATTATTATTAATAGTGAATATGATGCTAGTGAAAATACCCTGAACCTAGGTGCTGAATAGTGATAATGACGTATTTGATATTTTATAATACCATAATAAAATACCCTATATCTAAGATGGTCTTCTGGTTTATCATAATAAAAAGATTAAGTCAAAAACCCTCTGTTCAATAATTATACTCGAAATAGACCATAGTTCGAGTATAATTATTGATCAGAGGGTTTTTGACTTAGGGCCTGATTCAGAGCTGCTCGTAAGCGGCCACTCGTTCGTTCCGAGCGATGTTTGCCCAACTGCACATGCGTACGGATCGTAATACGCATGCGCGAACCAGTTAGTGCTGCCGAAAATCGTTTGTTCGCTAAATAGCGAATGCCTGCTATTTTGAGTGACAGGAGGAGGCGTATGTGGGTGGTAACAGGGGAAGGTGCTTGAAAACGGGGAGTGGAGATCCGAACGCAGGTGTGCTTAAAGGTCAAAACGGGCATTTTATGGGTGTGCATAATTAATACAGCAGCGTCATTGACCACGTCCCTGGGTTATTTTATAGTCAAAACTGCTCGCATGATTGCGGTAGGAAAAACCAACCACAAGAATAGCGAGCAGTTCATACGCTGGTCGATGTACTCGATTAATCTAATAAATAGCGGACATGACGTAGGATGCGAGCGGCCAGGGGGCGTAGTTTCTAAAAAAACGACCGCAAGTTTTGTTCGCTCGTTCAGACCTAGAGGCGTGAACAGACCGCAAAGAGCGAACGGTTCATTTGAATAGCCACCCCTTTTTTCAGAACAAACGACCGCAAATAGCGTCTGGCTCTGAATCAGGCCCTTAATCTTTTTCACTAGCATCATATTCACTATTAATAATAATAAATGTATAAATGATCAATCTTACATTTTACGTCACAGATTTGGATATCACTTTTGGCCTTTCTTTTAATATTAATTTTAATATTAATCTTATCATCACATATTATTACATTAATTAAAACACTACACTATGAATATCACTCTACATAAATATATTTCACTAAGCAAACCTATACACTTATATCATTATTCCAGTATATATAGTTTATATTATTTATTACACTGATCACCACACATTTGGCACTACAAATAACATATATGGGAAGATATCCCGCTGGATTTTCACAACGCGATATCAATTAATACCTTATAATGTGGATGAGGTTTATTACTAATATAGGCCCTCATTCAGAGCCGTACGCTCTGAGCAGAGCGCACGCTCTGAATGAGGGCTGGGCTCCATTTTCATGGAGCGTCCTCCTGGACGCTCGTATAGCTGTGGGTCACCACCCACAGGCTATACGAGCGTGCTTTTTGATGGCCGCGATGGTCGAGACCATCGCGACCATCGAAATTGCGAGCCGGAGCCTGCGGTTGAGGTTTTCAACCGCAAGCTCCGGAGTGATTTTGGCTCTATCAGAGCCAAAATCACTCCCACTGACATCACTAGTGATGTCAGTGGGCCGGCTTCTGATGGGAGGCGTTCCCGTGGGAACGCCCCCGTCAGGGAGGCACGCCCCCGGCACGCCCACCAAAGGGGGCGTGCTGTCAATCAACATTGACAGCACGCCCCCTTTGATCGGACACAACGAGCGAAGGACTTTCCTTCGCTCGTCGCGTCTGGCACATGCGCACGACGGAGCTCCCTCCGTCGTGCGCATGCTCAGTGCATAACATCGACCCACTTGCGAGCGGACAGCCGCTCGCGAGTGGGTCTGAATCAGGCCCATAGTGCAATAATAATGTTACTCTATAATCGGATCAAATTATCGATTAAAAAAATTGATTGCTATATGCATACGTCTGACATGTGTTTACACAGAACTGGATTTGTTTCATTATATAGTATGTAAACTAATTAAGATTGGGCAGACCATGATAACAAATAAATGACATATTTTAAGAAAATAGATCATAAGAGCCAATGTTTTTCAATCCCTTCAAAAACAGCATGTCACAGCTGGGCAATCTGCAAACATAGCAGACGAGTTTGACTAGCTCCGTGATTAGACACAGATGAGATCAGCCGGACTGTGTATATTGATCTCCACCCCCCTCACATAATGCTACAAGCCTATTGGTGGATTTTTCTGTCAATCTAAGACATTAGCCTATCAACACTGAGCAGGTGCTATATATATCCGGTAGGTACGAGACAGCTTTGTACTTCCTTTGAAAAAGCCCCGGCGAAACGTGCGTCGGACAGCTTGCTGGTGGGCTCCAAAGTGCGCACTTTGGACCCCTACACCACGGACCAATATATAAGAGGGAGAGACTCATGACAGGTACTTTCTTCTACTCTTTCCTGCTCTCTCATTGCAACCAGCTGTCTGGTTTCTCTGCGCTCCCGCAAGGTAACAGGGACATATGAGACTGGGTAGCAAAAGCAGAAGCAGCTTTCTATTTTCAAAGTGCCAGTACCCGGGACTCTCATTCCCTGTCCTCTATATATCTAAGACGGGCAATAGCAGATCCAGGGTATATAAGCGCACAACTCTATATCTGGATCTATACCAGGAAATTGTTTAGTACTATACGTACTCTCCCTATTAGGAATTGAGGGACGCCTCTACAAACCACCATCTTATAGACAGAGGTGGTATCTGTGGTGTTCAGCATTTTAAACTGAGGTAGTTTATACCTTTGTTCATGTTTGTTGTATATGTTGGTTATTATTTCGCCTTTCGTTTTGTGCATTTCTATGCCGTAATTTTGTGATACATGTTTTTCTAAATATGCGTCAATTACATACCTACCATATAGGTGGTTCCACCAATCATTAGAACATCTTAAAACCAATACAATTTCAAGGCATAAAATGTACTAGAGCATTGGGACAGTCCCAATCTTATTATAAAAGTCTACTGGTCCCAGTAGGATAATGAGGGATTGTCTTATCATAACTCAATACACTATTAGGTGTTATGCAAATTAAGATATTGTATTTGGGCATATTTACCATTTACATTGTTTGATCCATGGACTGTTAGCACAGCATTTCACCCTTATAGATTTATAGTGTATATTCAGAACCAGTAGTACTGGCACTATTTAACATTTATTCCTTGATATATACTAATATACTGTATCAATGTCTAAATAGGATCCAGATGTATGGTGGTATTATGATGTATTGACTGGCTCTAGATGTATGCATATGATTGTTATAAGTATTCACATCCATGCCTCTAGCATCATGAATAAATTATACAGTGGACCACTCATAACAGATATAGTGTATCACATGGATAATAAATGTATGTTTTGTGCTGTCATGTATATGTAGGAGGAATTGTATGTTTATTTACATATTTTAATAATCAATAAAATGTAGTTTTAATATACCACCTAGCTTAGAGTTAACAAGACTATACAAAATAAATATATAGACTATAATAATGTTAATTTCCAGCCACTAGAGGTAGAGAGCTGCAACCAGATATATGATAGCGATGTCCTCATAGGCGGTATCCGTTTGCTAACCGTTTAGTCAAAGAGATATTAATAGGAGTGTGCCCTAATAGGAGTGCTTTTCTTCTTTTCTTCTCCTTTTACAGTCACTATTCTGTCAGCACTCATACACACACAGTCACTAACCTGTCACCACTCAAACACAGTCACTAACCTGTCAGCACTCATACACACACACAGTCACTAACCTGTCAGCACTCATACACACACAGTCACTAATCTGTCAGCACTCATACACACACACAGTCACTAACCTGTCAGCACTCATACACACACAGTCACTATCCTGTCACCACTCATACACAGTCACTAACCTGTCACCACTCATACACAGTCACTAACCTGTCAGCACTCATACACACACACAGTGACTAACCTGTCACCACTCATACACACACACTGTCACTAACCTGTCAGCCACTCATACACACACACTGTCACTAACCTGTCAGCACTCATATACACACACTGTCACTAACCTGTCATCCACTCATACAAACACACTGTCACTAACCTGTCAGCACACATACAGTCACTAACCTGTCAGCACTCATACACACACACAGTCACTAATCTGTCAGCACTCATACACACACACAGTCACTAACCTGTCAGCCACTCACACACACACACAGTCACTAACCTGTCAGCACTTATACACATACACAGTCACTAACCTGTCAGCCACTCACACACACCATACATGTCGACTTTTAATCTGCCCTCCCGGGGAAAATCCTGGGGAGAGGTAGCAGTTGGGCAGTGACTGGGGCGGGGTCAGACCATTCACGTCATTAGGCCCCACCCCCTCTCATTGAAACACCCACATATTTTAATAGTGGGCGTGGCCAAATTACACGATTATACTAGAAGCTCTTCATTAAGCCCCGCTCCCTAACGACAGACCAAGGATTTCAGGTAAGTTTCTCCCCATTTTGCCCACTTCACTAGGAAGTGGGCGGGATGCGGGAGAAGTGCCTACACTGCTGGGAGTGCGGGGGGTCACCCGAAAAAGGGAGCCTCCCGTGACTTTTGGGAGTGTAGGCATGTATGACACACACACACTCGCACACACACTAACCCTGTTAGCACTCATACACACACACTGTCACTAACCTGTCAGCACTCTTAAGGCTTATACACACAACACGATATACTCCATGAGTGATATCGTTAAGTGTAATCGGGGCCGGATTAAGGCTTGTGGGGGTACCAGTGGGAATTAGTATGCAATACCGCAGGGCGCATGGTATTCAAATCAGTATTCAAATCCCGACAGCCGAAGCCCGGCAGGGGTGAAGATCCCGACACCTGATTTTTGTAAGTACCCCTAACCCTACTCTCTACCCTAACCCTCTCTTAGGGGTGCCTAACCTTAACCTCCCCCCTAGTGCCTAACCCTAACCCCCCTCTAAGTGCATAAACCTAGCCCCCCCATCCCCTCAGCCTAAACAGAGCCTACTGACAGTGCTGCTGCATTAGGTAGAATAGCCGCGGTTGCTCAGCTGGGAATAGGTGTCCAGCTGGACATTTGCTCCCGGAAGGGTCACATCGACCCTGTGTGGGGGCCCCTCTGTGTGTGGGGGCCCCGGCGACCACCCCTGTCACCCTCCCCTCCTTAATCCGGCCCTGAGTGTAATCCATGAACTCCCGGGCTCAATGTCAGGAACGACATTGAGCATACACACTGAACGATATACTGTTGTTAACAATATCGTTCAGTGACGTCACACTACCACATCCCCAAACTTGCAGAATCTGACAATTTCGTCACGTTGTCCTGCAAGTTCAGACGAAAGCAGACATCGTTTGTGATCTGCAGGAGTGTGCATTCTTATCAATATCGTGCATACACACTGGACAATATTGAACGCTATGAACTATAACAATCTAGTTATCATCCATATAGTCCACTTTATTGTCACACACACAGGGGTCAATTTACTAAGCTGTGCTAGGAGATAAAGTGAACGGAGGTAAGGTACCAGCCAATCAGTTCCTAACTGCCATCTCACAGGTTGTGTTTGAAAAATGACAGTTAGGAGCTGGTTGGCTGGTACCTTATTGCTGTTCACTTTATCTCCTAACACAGCTTAGTAAATAGACCCCACTGTCACTAACCTGTCAGCACTCATACACACACACTGTCACTAACCTGTCACCACTCATAAACACACAGTGACTAACCTGTCACCTGTCACCACTCATACACACACACAGTCACTAACCTGTCACCACTCATACACACACTGTAACTAACCTGTCAGCCACTCATACACACACACTGTCACTAACCTGTCACCCCTCATACACACACAATGCCACTAACCTGTCACCACCCATACACACACACAGTCACTAACCTGTCAGCACTCATACACACACACAGTCACTAACCTGTCACCACTCATACACACACACAGTCACTAACCTGTCACCACTCATACACAGTCACTAACCTGTCAGCACTCATACACACACACTGTCACTAACCTGTCAGCACTCATACACACACACAGTGTCTAACCTGTCACCACTCATACACACACACTGTCACTAACCTGTCAGCCACTCATACACACACACTGTCACTAACCTGTCAGCACTCATATACACACACTGTCACTCGCTGTAGCGAGCGGCCAGGTCGATGGTCGCGATCGCGACCATTGGACTTGCAACAACGAAATCTCTCCACTGACATCGCTCAGCGCTTGCGACTGGGTCTGAATCAGGTCCACAGTCCCTAACTTGTCAGCACTCATACACACACGCAGTCACTAAACTGTCAGCCACTCATACACACACACAGTCACTAACCTGTCAGCACTCATACACACACGCAGTCACAAACCTGTCAGCCACTCATACACACACGCAGTCACTAACCTGTCAGCCACTCATACACACACACTGTCACTAACCTGTCAGCCACTCATACACACACACAGGGCCTGATTCAGAGCCGCGCGTAAGCGGCCGCTCGTTCGCTCTGAGCTATGTTCGCACAACTGCGCATGCGCATGGGTCGTAATGCGCATGCGCAAACCAGTCATTGCGGTCGGAAATTGTGCACTCGCAAAACAGCGAGGGGCTGCTAATGTGATTGACAAAATGTACCGTTTGTGGGTGGTAACAGGGGAAGGTGCTTGAAAACTGGATAGTGGAGATCCGAACGCAGGCGTCCCAAACGGTCTAAAGGGCATTTAATGGGAGTGCATAATTAATAAAGGAGCGTCATCGACCATGTCACTTGGTTGTCTTTTAGCCTGAACTGCTCGCAGTGATTGCGGTAGGAAAAACCTACCACAAGCACTGCGAGCAGTTCAGATGCCTTTCGATGTACTCGATTAATCTAATAAGTACCGGAGACGACGTGTGTTGCAAACGGCAAAGGGGCGTCTTTACAAAATAGCGAGCGCATTTTTCGTTTGCTCGCTCAGACATAGAGGCGTCAACAAACCGCAAAGGGCAAGCGCTCAATTTAAATAGCCGGCCCCTTTTTTGGAACAACCGTCCGCAAATAGCGTCCGGCTCTGAATCAGGCCCACAGGCCCTAACTTGTCAGCACTCGTACACACACACTGGGTCTCATTCAGAGGTGGCCGTACGGTCTACGACTGCACGGCCGCCTCGATGTTTGTCCAGTGCGCATGCCGGCTCCTTCGTGCGCATGCTACGACCGACATGCCGGCGCATGCCGGCTCCTTCGTGAGACCCGCTACGACCGACAGCGCTGGTCATAGCGGGTCTCTTTCCAAAGGGGGCGAGCTGTCAATGTTGATTGACAGCTCGCCCCGTTTGGAAGGCGGGTCGGGGGGGTGGCAGCCCAAACTGAGGCGTTCCCATGGGAACGCCTGCCATTTGGGGGAGGCCCCACTGACATCACTAGTGATGTCAGTGGAGAGCTTCTGGCTCTGACAGAGCCAGAAGCTCTCCGGGGCTTATGACAAGTGAGACCCTACCCTAGGGTCTCGTCGTAAGCCCCGATGGTCGCGATGGTCTTTGACCATCGCGACCATCAACCTAGCGGTCGTTAAAGTTGTGGGTGTAAACCCACAGCCTAACGACCGAAACAGAGGCGGGCGGTCAGGATGCAAGTGGCCGCCCAGTTTCTGAGCGACCGCTTGCATCCTCCGACCGCCTCTGAATGAAGCCCACAGTCCCTAACTTGTCAGCACTCATACACACACACAGGGGGTCATTCAGAGTCGGTCGCAAGCACTGAGCGCTCGCAACCGACTTGATGTTGCCCCACTGGGCATGCGCACAACGGAGCCGGCTCCGTCATGTGCATGCGCGAGACCCGGCTAGCGATGGACACTCCGTCACTAGGGGTCTCGCAGCAGACAGGGCGAGCTGTCGATGGTGAGTGATAGCTCGCCCCATTTGGGAGGCGGGCAGGGGGCGTGCCTGCCCAAACGGAGGCGTTCCCGCCGGAACAGTTGCCATTTGGCGGCGGCCCCACTGACATCATTGCTGATGTCAGTGGGCAGCTTCCTGCTCGATCAGAGCAGGAAGCTCCCTGGGGCTTACGAGTGCCCAGACCCAACCTTAGGGTCTGGTCGTAAGCCCAGATGATCGCGATGGTCTTGACCATCGCGACCATCACCCATGTCGGTCGCTAAAGCTGTGGGTGTTAACCCACAGCTTAGTGATTGACAAGAAGGCGGTCATTCAGGATGCAAGCGGCCGCCCTGATTCAGTGCGACCGCTTGCAACTAACGACCGCCTCTGAATGAGGTCCACAGTCGATAACTTGTCAGCACTCATACACACACGCAGTCACTGACCTGTCAGCCACTCATACACACACGTAGTCCAGTGGCAAACACAGGATTTCTAGAGGGGAATTTCCAAATGCTTGATTTTAGAGTGAGTGTGGCCAGTCCATGAAGAGGGCATAATTAGTACTTATCCAGCTCTATTATGTTACATACAAAGTGTATTGTGTGTCATAATTCCAGCATATACAGGACCAGTGATCACAGTAAGCCATTACATGTGGCAGTAGGGCCATCCTGCCTGAGCTGAATGTTTTTATGTCAGATGTGAGCACCATTCTTGAGCATTGGCACAAGTTTGGGAGTCTGGGGGAGCAGCAAAAGAACCTAGCAATTCCCTGAACATATATGTCCATATCGGTCTCCTTATGTACTGGATAGTGTATTATTATACAGTATTAATAATTGTGCACCCCTAGTTTTTGCACAGGTATATTTATTAATGGCTGACACATTTTAAAAGATCCACAGGTGGTGCTAATTATTTCATTTGTGATACTGAGAACAACATGCAGCACTAGTAACATTCTATTATAATACTATTTCTATTGTGGTCATGGTGTTGGCTGGGGAGGGGGGTTTCCAGGCAGACGGAAACACCCCTGCGTGTGCCTATGCAGTCACTAACCTGTCAGCCACTCATACACACAGGCAGTCCATAGGCAAATGCAGGGGGGGTTTCTGTCTGCCTGGAAGCCCCCCTCCCAGGCCCACACCATGACCACAATAGAAATGGTACTATAGTAGAATTTTACAAGGGCTGCATGTTCTTCTCAGTATCACAAATGAAATAATTAGCACCACCTGTAGATCTTCTAACTAGGGGTGTGCACCGGCCACTTTTCGTGTTTTGTGTTTTGGCTTTGGATCTTTATTCGTGTTTTGGATCTGGATTGGTTTTGCCAAAACCACCCTTCCGTGTTTTGGGTTCTGGGTTTTGTGTTTTGGATCTGTATTTTTTTGAAAAAAAGCATAAAAACAACTAAAATCACAGAATGTGTGGGTTTTTCTGCTCCTATGCTATAATTAACCTCAATAACCTTAATTTCCACTCATTTCCAGTCTATTCTGAACACCTCACAATAGTGTTTTTATGTCCAAAAGGTTGCACCGAGGTACCTGGATGACTATGCTAAGAGATACGAGTGGGCGGCACCAACACGTGGCCCATCTAGGAGTGACACTGCAGTGGCAGACAGGATGGCAGTTTGAAAAACTAGGCCCCAAACAGTACATAATGCAAAGAAAAAAAGAGGTGCAAGATGGAATTGTCCTTGGGCCCTCCGACCCACCCTTATTTTGTATAAACAGGATATGCACACTTTAACAAACCAATAATTGCAGCACCAGGGTCTGCCACACGACTGTGGCTGAAATGATTGGTTCGTTTGGGCCCCCACAAAACAAGCTAGCAATTAATCTGTCCCTGCACAAACTGGCTCTACGGAGGCAAGATGTCATCCTCATCCACCGACTCCTCACCCTCTTCAGTGTTGTGTACATCCTCATCCTCACAGAGTATTAATTCGTCCCCGCTGGAATCCACCACCACAGGTCCCTCTGTACGTTCTGGAGGCTGGTCTCCCTGGAAGAATTGATAATTCATTTTTATGAACATCATCTTCTCCACGTTTTGTGGAAGCAACCTCCTACGCCTTTCGCTGACAAGGTTCCTGGCTGCACTAAAGACTCTTTCGGAGTACACACTGGAGGGGGGGAAACTCAGGTAAAATAGAGCCAGTTTGTACAGGGGCCTCCAAATTGCCTCTTTTTCCTGCCAGTACAGGTACGGACTGTCTGACATGCCTACTTGGATGCTGTCACCGATGTAATCCTCCACCATTCTGTCAATGGTGACAGTATCATATGCGGTGACAGTATCATATGCAGTGACAGTAGACATGTCAGAAATTGTTGCCAGGTCCTTCAGTCCGGACCAGATGTCCAAACTTGGTCCTGCCTGCCCTGCATCACCACCAGTGGGTTGCTTAGGTTACCTAAGTTTTTTCCTGGCAGCCCCAGTTGCGGGAGAAAATGAAGAAGGAGCTGTTGATGTGTCACGTTCCGCTTCAGCTGACAGTGTTTTCACCAGCAGGTCTTTGCACCTCTGCAGGCTTGTGTTGGCCGGAAAGAGAGACACCACATAGGCTTTAAACCTAGGATCGAGCACGGTGGCCAAAATGTAGTGGTCTGATATCAACAGATTGACCACCCTGGAATCCTGGCAAAGCGAATGAAGGGCTTCATCCACAAGTCCCACATGCTGAGCGGAATCGCTCCATCTTAGCTCCTCCTTCACTTTCTCCAGCTGCTTCTGCAAAAGCCTGATGAGGGGAATGACCTGACTCAAGCTGGCAGTGTCTGAACTGACTTCACGTGTGGCAAGTTCGAAGGGCTGGAGAACCTTGCACAACACAGAAATCATTCTCCACTGCGCTTGAGTCAGGTGCATACGCCCTCCTTTGCCTATGTCATAGGTGGATGTATAGGCTTGAATGGCTTTTTGCTGCTTATCCATCCTCTGAAGCATATAGAAGGTTGAGCTCCACTGCGTCACAACCTCTTGCTTCAGGTGATGGCGGGGCAGGTTCAAGAGTGTTTTCTGTCGCTCCAGTCTTCGGCACGCAGTTGCTGAATGGCGAAAGTGGACAGAAATTTTTCGGGCCACCCAAAGCGTCTCCTGCACGCCCCTGTCGCTTTTCAGAAAATTCTGCACCACCAAGTTTATTGTGTGAGCAAAGCATGGGACATGCTGGAATTTGCCCAGATGTAATGCCCGCACAATATTGGTGGCATTGTCAGATATCACAAATCCCCAGGAGAGTCTAAGTGGGGTAAGCCACTGGGAGATGATTTCCCTCAGTTTCTCTAAGAGGTTGTCGGTGGTGTGCCTCTTACTGAAACCGGTGATACACAGCGTAGCCTGCCTTGGAACGAGCTGGCGTTTCTGAGATGCTGCTACTGGTGACGCTGCTATTGTTGCTACCCAGTGGGCTGTCACAGTCATATAGTCCTTAGTCTGCCCTGTTCCACTTGTTCACATGTCCGTGGTTAAGTGGACATTGGGTACAACCGCATTTTTCAGGACACTGAGGACACTTTCTGACGTTTCTGTACAGTCTCGGTATCGCCTGCCTAGTGAAGTGGAATCTAGACGGGATTTGGAACCGGGGACACACTACCTCCATCAATTGTCTAAATCCCACTGCACTAATGGCGGATACCGGACGCACGTCTAACACCAACATAGCAGTCAAGGCCTCAGTTATACGTTTTGCTTCAGGATGACTGCTGTTGTACTTCATCCTCCTTGCTAAGGACTGTTGGAAGGTCAATTGTTTAGTAAAAGTAGTGGTGTTCCTACTTCCTCTCTGGGATGAAGAATGACTCCCAGCAGCAGCGGCAGCAGTAGGCATAGCAATGCAGGATCCTCCGGAGAAATCCAGGATAGGAGAGTCAGTCATGCCAGTGACATGGCCTGCCGGACTACTTCCGATCCTGTCTAAGGAGGAAATTGATGAGGAGGGAGTTGACGGTATGGTTTGCAGGCGCTTGGATACAACAGGACAACGGGATTTAGGTGTCCCTGGACTGCTTACGGTCTTAGCCAAAGTTTCTGAACTTGACAGTAACTTTTTATAAATGCGCTGCAGGTGCCGTATAAGGGAGGATGTTCCTAGGTGGTTAACGTCCCTACCCCTACTTATTTCACCTTTACATATGGTACATATGGCAAGACAGTTGTCCGGATTTGGATAGAAATATTGCCAGACCAAAGAGGTGGAATATTTGGTCTTCTGTCCAGGCATGACCGTGATGGGCTTTCTCATCCCAAGGACAACAACTGTCTCCCCCGGAGCCTGATTTAAACAAACCACATAACCATCAGAATCCTCCTCGCCAACTTCCTCCTCAGCGCCAGCTACACCAGTATCCTCATCCTGTTGTACTTCAACAGTGAGATCTTCAATTTGCATATCAGCAAGTGGACTGTGGGTGCACCACACTTGGACTCTCCTTGGGGATTTGTGATATCTTAGAACACACAGTTCTTCGCTGTGCTTTTGCCAGCTTAACACATTTGATTTTTTTAGCGGGAGGAGGGCTTCCATCGTCATGTGAAGCTGAACCACTAGTCATGAACATAGGGAAAGACCTTAGCCGTTCCTTGCCACTCCGTGTCGTAAATGGCATATTGGCAAGTTTACGTTTCTCCTCAGATGATTTAAATGTTTTTTTTAAGGTCATTTTCCTGAACTTTGTCATTGGGATTGTATGTGCCCTCTACTATGACATTGGGCATCGGCCTTGGCAGACGACGTTCATGGCATGTTATCGTCTATGTCATGACTAGCGGCAGCAGCTTCAGCACTAGGAGGAAGTGGTTCTTGATCTTTCCCTATTTTATTTTTATCGGAGAAAGTTTGGTCCTTCATTTATGTTATATTGATATATACGTGCGGCTAAGGCGCACACAAACACAGAAAATAATTTTTTATGGTGCCCTAGTGTGCTCCGTCATGCGCATGCGCGAGACCCGCATAGCGACGGCCAAGCCATCGATATGGGTCTCGCACCAAAGGGGGCGTGCTGTCGCTGGTGAGTGACAGCACGCCCCCTTTGGTGGGCATGCCAGGGGCGTTGCTGCCCAGATGGAGGCGTTCCCATGGGAACGCCTACCATCTGGGGCCAGCCCCACTGACATCACTAGTGATGTCAGTGGGAATGCTTTTGGCTCTGATACAACCAAAAGCACTCCTGGGCTTGCGGCAGCGAGACCCTACCGCAGGGTGTTATTGCAAGCCTGATGGTCGCGATGGTCTTGACCATCGCGACCATCTTTTTGGCCACTCGCATAAGCTGTGGGTGGTCACCCACAGCTATGCGAGCAGCCAGGAGGCCGCTCCAATTTTAGGTAGGAGGGCCCTGATTCAGAGCGAGCGCTCTGGTCAGAGCGTCCGGCTCTGAATCAGGCCCACAATTCAAAAAGACAGAAATAAAAGAAGAATTTTTTATTTTTTGTGGAGCGCACTTTGAGGGTTACACCACCCTTTAACAGACAGATGCACGCTTGGCGCTGCTGCTTTGAGAATGCACGTACAGTGCAGACAATTCACAAACACAGAAGAAAATGTTTTATGTTTGTTGGAGCCCACTTTGGGGGCTACACCACCCTTTCACAGACAGATACACGCTTGTCGCTGCTGCTTTGAGGATGCAGGTGCGGCTATAGCCCACACAATTCACAAAGACGGAAAAAAAGGAAGAATTTTTATTCTTTGTGGAGCACACTTTGAGAGTTACACCACCCTTTAACAGACAGATGCACGCTTGGCGCTGCTGCTTTGAGGATGCAGGTGCGGCTACTGCGCATACATTTCACACACAAACACAGAAAAAAAGAAGATTATTTTATTTTGGTTGGAGCCCACAAAGGGGGTTACACCACCCTTTAACAGACAGATGCACGCTTGGCGCTGCTGCTTTGAGGATGCAGGTGCAGCTAATGCGCATACATTTCACACACAAACACAGAAAAAAAGATTATTTCATTTTAGTTGGAGCCCACTTTGGGAGTTACACCACCCTTTAACAAACAGAGGCATGCTTGGCAATGCTGCTTTGAGGAAGCAGGTGCGGCTACTGCGCATACATTTCACACACAAAGACAGAAAAAAGGATTTTTTTATTTTAGTTGGAGCCCACTTTGGGGGTTACACCTCCTTTTAACAGACAGACGCACGCTTGTCGCTGCTGCTTTGAGGATGCAAGTGCGGCTACAGCCCACACAATTCACAAAGACAGAAAAAAAAAGGAGAATTTTTTATTTTTTGTGGAGCGCACTTTGGGGGTTACAGCACCCTTTAACGGACAAGCCAGCCTGCCATTTACTTATGGGACACAGGCGCATGCTTGGCGCTGCTCCTTTGTTGATGCACGTGAAGCCACAGTGCACACAATTCACAAACACAGAAAATATTTTGTTATTTTGTTTGGAGTGCACTTTGGGGGTTACAGCACCATTTAACGGACAAGCCAGCCGGCCCTTTACTTATGACACAGGCGCACGCTTGGCGCAACTTTGTTGATGCACGTGCGGCTACTGCGCACACGATTCAAAAACACAGAAAAAAAATATATATTTTTTGCACTGTCACTAACCTGTTAGCCACTCATACAGATACATACACACACACACACACACACACACACACACACAGTCACTAACATGACAGCCACTCATAAACACAGTCACTAACCTGTCACCACTCATACACACACGCAGTCACTAACCTGTCAGCACACATACACACACACTGTCACTAACCTGTCAGCACTCATACACACACACTGTAACTAACCTGTCAGCACTCATACACACACGCAGTCTCTAACCTGTCAGCCACTCATACACACACACAGTCACTAACCTGTCACCACTCATACACACACACTGTCACTAACCTGTCAGCACTCATACACACACACTGTAACTAACCTGTCAGCCACTCATACACACACGCAGTCACTAACCTGTCACCATTCATACACACACTGTAACTAACCTGTCAGCCACTCATACACACACACTGTCACTAACCTGTCAGCACTCATATACACACACTGTCACTCGCTGTAGCGAGCGGCCAGGTCGATGGTCGCGATCGCGACCATTGGACTTGCAACGACGAAATCTCTCCACTGACATCGCTCAGCGCTTGCGACTGGGTCTGAATCAGGTCCACAGTCCCTAACTTGTCAGCACTCATACACACACGCAGTCACTAAACTGTCAGCCACTCATACACACACACAGTCACTAACCTGTCAGCACTCATACACACACGCAGTCACAAACCTGTCAGCCACTCATACACACACGCAGTCACTAACCTGTCAGCCACTCATACACACACACTGTCACTAACCTGTCAGCCACTCATACACACACACAGGGCCTGATTCAGAGCCGCGCGTAAGCGGCCGCTCGTTCGCTCTGAGCTATGTTCGCACAACTGCGCATGCGCATGGGTCGTAATGCGCATGCGCAAACCAGTCATTGCGGTCGGAAATTGTGCACTCGCAAAACAGCGAGGGGCTGCTAATGTGATTGACAAAATGTACCGTTTGTGGGTGGTAACAGGGGAAGGTGCTTGAAAACGGGATAGTGGAGATCCGAACGCAGGCGTCCCAAACGGTCTAAAGGGCATTTAATGGGAGTGCATAATTAATAAAGGAGCGTCATCGACCATGTTACTTGGTTGTCTTTTAGCCTGAACTGCTCGCAGTGATTGTGGTAGGAAAAACCTACCACAAGCACTGCGAGCAGTTCAGATGCCTTTCGATGTACTCGATTAATCTAATAAGTACCGGAGACGACGTGTGTTGCAAACGGCAAAGGGGCGTCTTTACAAAATAGCGAGCGCATTTTTCGTTTGCTCGCTCAGACATAGAGGCGTCAACAAACCGCAAAGGGCAAGCGCTCAATTTAAATAGCCGGCCCCTTTTTTGGAACAACCGTCCGCAAATAGCGTCCGGCTCTGAATCAGGCCCACAGGCCCTAACTTGTCAGCACTCGTACACACACACTGGGTCTCATTCAGAGGTGGCCGTACGGTCTACGACTGCATGGCCGCCTCGATGTTTGTCCAGTGCGCATGCCGGCTCCTTCGTGCGCATGCTACGACCGACATGCCGGCGCATGCCGGCTCCTTCGTGAGACCCGCTACGACCGACAGCGCTGGTCATAGCGGGTCTCTTTCCAAAGGGGGCGAGCTGTCAATGTTGATTGACAGCTCGCCCCGTTTGGAAGGCGGGTCGGGGGGGTGGCATCCCAAACTGAGGCGTTCCCATGGGAACGCCTGCCATTTGGGGGAGGCCCCACTGACATCACTAGTGATGTCAGTGGAGAGCTTCTGGCTCTGACAGAGCCAGAAGCTCTCCGGGGCTTATGACAAGTGAGACCCTACCCTAGGGTCTCGTCGTAAGCCCCGATGGTCGCGATGGTCTTTGACCATCGCGACCATCAACCTAGCGGTCGTTAAAGTTGTGGGTGTAAACCCACAGCCTAACGACCGAAACAGAGGCGGGCGGTCAGGATGCAAGTGGCCGCCCAGTTTCTGAGCGACCGCTTGCATCCTCCGACCGCCTCTGAATGAAGCCCACAGTCCCTAACTTGTCAGCACTCATACACACACACAGGGGGTCATTCAGAGTCGGTCGCAAGCACTGAGCGCTCGCAACCGACTTGATGTTGCCCCACTGGGCATGCGCACAACGGAGCCCGCTCCGTCATGTGCATGCGCGAGACCCGGCTAGCGATGGACACTCCGTCACTAGGGGTCTCGCAGCAGACAGGGCGAGCTGTCGATGGTGAGTGATAGCTCGCCCCATTTGGGAGGCGGGCAGGGGGCGTGCCTGCCCAAACGGAGGCGTTCCCGCCGGAACAGTTGCCATTTGGCGGCGGCCCCACTGACATCATTGCTGATGTCAGTGGGCAGCTTCCTGCTCGATCAGAGCAGGAAGCTCCCTGGGGCTTACGAGTGCCCAGACCCAACCTTAGGGTCTGGTCGTAAGCCCAGATGATCGCGATGGTCTTGACCATCGCGACCATCACCCATGTCGGTCGCTAAAGCTGTGGGTGTTAACCCACAGCTTAGTGATTGACAAGAAGGCGGTCATTCAGGATGCAAGCGGCCGCCCTGATTCAGTGCGACCGCTTGCAACTAACGACCGCCTCTGAATGAGGTCCACAGTCGATAACTTGTCAGCACTCATACACACACGCAGTCACTGACCTGTCAGCCACTCATACACACACGTAGTCCAGTGGCAAACACAGGATTTCTAGAGGGGAATTTCCAAATGCTTGATTTTAGAGTGAGTGTGGCCAGTCCATGAAGAGGGCATAATTAGTACTTATCCAGCTCTATTATGTTACATACAAAGTGTATTGTGTGTCATAATTCCAGCATATACAGGACCAGTGATCACAGTAAGCCATTACATGTGGCAGTAGGGCCATCCTGCCTGAGCTGAATGTTTTTATGTCAGATGTGAGCACCATTCTTGAGCATTGGCACAAGTTTGGGAGTCTGGGGGAGCAGCAAAAGAACCTAGCAATTCCCTGAACATATATGTCCATATCGGTCTCCTTATGTACTGGATAGTGTATTATTATACAGTATTAATAATTGTGCACCCCTAGTTTTTGCACAGGTATATTTATTAGTGGCTGACACATTTTAAAAGATCCACAGGTGGTGCTAATTATTTCATTTGTGATACTGAGAACAACATGCAGCACTAGTAACATTCTATTATAATACTATTTCTATTGTGGTCATGGTGTTGGCTGGGGAGGGGGGTTTCCAGGCAGACGGAAACACCCCTGCGTGTGCCTATGCAGTCACTAACCTGTCAGCCACTCATACACACAGGCAGTCCATAGGCAAATGCAGGGGGGGTTTCTGTCTGCCTGGAAGCCCCCCTCCCAGGCCCACACCATGACCACAATAGAAATGGTACTATAGTAGAATTTTACAAGGGCTGCATGTTCTTCTCAGTATCACAAATGAAATAATTAGCACCACCTGTAGATCTTCTAACTAGGGGTGTGCACCGGCCACTTTTCGTGTTTTGTGTTTTGGCTTTGGATCTTTATTCGTGTTTTGGATCTGGATTGGTTTTGCCAAAACCACCCTTCCGTGTTTTGGGTTCTGGGTTTTGTGTTTTGGATCTGTATTTTTTTGAAAAAAAGCATAAAAACAACTAAAATCACAGAATGTGTGGGTTTTTCTGCTCCTATGCTATAATTAACCTCAATAACCTTAATTTCCACTCATTTCCAGTCTATTCTGAACACCTCACAATAGTGTTTTTATGTCCAAAAGGTTGCACCGAGGTACCTGGATGACTATGCTAAGAGATACGAGTGGGCGGCACCAACACGTGGCCCATCTAGGAGTGACACTGCAGTGGCAGACAGGATGGCAGTTTGAAAAACTAGGCCCCAAACAGTACATAATGCAAAGAAAAAAAGAGGTGCAAGATGGAATTGTCCTTGGGCCCTCCGACCCACCCTTATTTTGTATAAACAGGATATGCACACTTTAACAAACCAATAATTGCAGCACCAGGGTCTGCCACACGACTGTGGCTGAAATGATTGGTTCGTTTGGGCCCCCACAAAACAAGCTAGCAATTAATCTGTCCCTGCACAAACTGGCTCTACGGAGGCAAGATGTCATCCTCATCCACCGACTCCTCACCCTCTTCAGTGTTGTGTACATCCTCATCCTCACAGAGTATTAAGTCGTCCCCGCTGGAATCCACCACCACAGGTCCCTCTGTACGTTCTGGAGGCTGGTCTCCCTGGAAGAATTGATAATTCATTTTTATGAACATCATCTTCTCCACGTTTTGTGGAAGCAACCTCCTACGCCTTTCGCTGACAAGGTTCCTGGCTGCACTAAAGACTCTTTCGGAGTACACACTGGAGGGGGGGAAACTCAGGTAAAATAGAGCCAGTTTGTACAGGGGCCTCCAAATTGCCTCTTTTTCCTGCCAGTACAGGTACGGACTGTCTGACATGCCTACTTGGATGCTGTCACCGATGTAATCCTCCACCATTCTGTCAATGGTGACAGTATCATATGCGGTGACAGTATCATATGCAGTGACAGTAGACATGTCAGAAATTGTTGCCAGGTCCTTCAGTCCGGACCAGATGTCCAAACTTGGTCCTGCCTGCCCTGCATCACCACCAGTGGGTTGCTTAGGTTACCTAAGTTTTTTCCTGGCAGCCCCAGTTGCGGGAGAAAATGAAGAAGGAGCTGTTGATGTGTCACGTTCCGCTTCAGCTGACAGTGTTTTCACCAGCAGGTCTTTGCACCTCTGCAGGCTTGTGTTGGCCGGAAAGAGAGACACCACATAGGCTTTAAACCTAGGATCGAGCACGGTGGCCAAAATGTAGTGGTCTGATATCAACAGATTGACCACCCTGGAATCCTGGCAAAGCGAATGAAGGGCTTCATCCACAAGTCCCACATGCTGAGCGGAATCGCTCCGTCTTAGCTCCTCCTTCACTTTCTCCAGCTGCTTCTGCAAAAGCCTGATGAGGGGAATGACCTGACTCAAGCTGGCAGTGTCTGAACTGACTTCACGTGTGGCAAGTTCGAAGGGCTGGAGAACCTTGCACAACACAGAAATCATTCTCCACTGCGCTTGAGTCAGGTGCATACGCCCTCCTTTGCCTATGTCATAGGTGGATGTATAGGCTTGAATGGCTTTTTGCTGCTTATCCATCCTCTGAAGCATATAGAAGGTTGAGCTCCACTGCGTCACAACCTCTTGCTTCAGGTGATGGCGGGGCAGGTTCAAGAGTGTTTTCTGTCGCTCCAGTCTTCGGCACGCAGTTGCTGAATGGCGAAAGTGGACAGAAATTTTTCGGGCCACCCAAAGCGTCTCCTGCATGCCCCTGTCGCTTTTCAGAAAATTCTGCACCACCAAGTTTATTGTGTGAGCAAAGCATGGGACATGCTGGAATTTGCCCAGATGTAATGCCCGCACAATATTGGTGGCATTGTCAGATATCACAAATCCCCAGGAGAGTCTAAGTGGGGTAAGCCACTGGGAGATGATTTCCCTCAGTTTCTCTAAGAGGTTGTCGGTGGTGTGCCTCTTACTGAAACCGGTGATACACAGCGTAGCCTGCCTTGGAACGAGCTGGCGTTTCTGAGATGCTGCTACTGGTGACGCTGCTATTGTTGCTACCCAGTGGGCTGTCACAGTCATATAGTCCTTAGTCTGCCCTGTTCCACTTGTTCACATGTCCGTGGTTAAGTGGACATTGGGTACAACCGCATTTTTCAGGACACTGAGGACACTTTCTGACGTTTCTGTACAGTCTCGGTATCGCCTGCCTAGTGAAGTGGAATCTAGACGGGATTTGGAACCGGGGACACACTACCTCCATCAATTGTCTAAATCCCACTGCACTAATGGCGGATACCGGACGCACGTCTAACACCAACATAGCAGTCAAGGCCTCAGTTATACGTTTTGCTTCAGGATGACTGCTGTTGTACTTCATCCTCCTCGCTAAGGACTGTTGGAAGGTCAATTGTTTAGTAAAAGTAGTGGTGTTCCTACTTCCTCTCTGGGATGATGAACGACTCCCAGCAGCAGCGGCAGCAGTAGGCATAGCAATGCAGGATCCTCCGGAGGAATCCCGGATAGGAGAGTCAGTCATGCCAGTGACATGGCCTGCCGGACTACTTCCGATCCTGTCTAAGGAGGAAATTGATGAGGAGGGAGTTGACGGTATGGTTTGCAGGCGCTTGGATACAACAGGACAACGGGATTTAGGTGTCCCTGGACTGCTTACGGTCTTAGCCAAAGTTTCTGAACTTGACAGTAACTTTTTATAAATGCGCTGCAGGTGCCGTATAAGGGAGGATGTTCCTAGGTGGTTAACGTCCCTACCCCTACTTATTTCACCTTTACATATGGTACATATGGCAAGACAGTTGTCCGGATTTGGATAGAAATATTGCCAGACCAAAGAGGTGGAATATTTGGTCTTCTGTCCAGGCATGACCGTGATGGGCTTTCTCATCCCAAGGACAACAACTGTCTCCCCCGGAGCCTGATTTAAACAAACCACATAACCATCAGAATCCTCCTCGCCAACTTCCTCCTCAGCGCCAGCTACACCAGTATCCTCATCCTGTTGTACTTCAACAGTGAGATCTTCAATTTGCATATCAGCAAGTGGACTGTGGGTGCACCACACTTGGACTCTCCTTGGGGATTTGTGATATCTTAGAACACACAGTTCTTCGCTGTGCTTTTGCCAGCTTAACACATTTGATTTTTTTAGCGGGAGGAGGGCTTCCATCGTCATGTGAAGCTGAACCACTAGTCATGAACATAGGGAAAGACCTTAGCCGTTCCTTGCCACTCCGTGTCGTAAATGGCATATTGGCAAGTTTACGTTTCTCCTCAGATGATTTAAATGTTTTTTTTAAGGTCATTTTCCTGAACTTTGTCATTGGGATTGTATGTGCCCTCTACTATGACATTGGGCATCGGCCTTGGCAGACGACGTTCATGGCATGTTATCGTCTATGTCATGACTAGCGGCAGCAGCTTCAGCACTAGGAGGAAGTGGTTCTTGATCTTTCCCTATTTTATTTTTATCGGAGAAAGTTTGGTCCTTCATTTATGTTATATTGATATATACGTGCGGCTAAGGCGCACACAAACACAGAAAATAATTTTTTATGGTGCCCTAGTGTGCTCCGTCATGCGCATGCGCGAGACCCGCATAGCGACGGCCAAGCCATTGATATGGGTCTCGCACCAAAGGGGGCGTGCTGTCGCTGGTGAGTGACAGCACGCCCCCTTTGGTGGGCATGCCAGGGGCGTTGCTGCCCAGATGGAGGCGTTCCCATGGGAACGCCTACCATCTGGGGCCAGCCCCACTGACATCACTAGTGATGTCAGTGGGAATGCTTTTGGCTCTGATACAACCAAAAGCACTCCTGGGCTTGCGGCAGCGAGACCCTACCGCAGGGTGTTATTGCAAGCCTGATGGTCGCGATGGTCTTGACCATCGCGACCATCTTTTTGGCCACTCGCATAAGCTGTGGGTGGTCACCCACAGCTATGCGAGCAGCCAGGAGGCCGCTCCAATTTTAGGTAGGAGGGCCCTGATTCAGAGCGAGCGCTCTGGTCAGAGCGTCCGGCTCTGAATCAGGCCCACAATTCAAAAAGACAGAAATAAAAGAAGAATTTTTTATTTTTTGTGGAGCGCACTTTGAGGGTTACACCACCCTTTAACAGACAGATGCACGCTTGGCGCTGCTGCTTTGAGAATGCACGTACAGTGCAGACAATTCACAAACACAGAAGAAAATGTTTTATGTTTGTTGGAGCCCACTTTGGGGGCTACACCACCCTTTCACAGACAGATACACGCTTGTCGCTGCTGCTTTGAGGATGCAGGTGCGGCTATAGCCCACACAATTCACAAAGACGGAAAAAAAGGAAGAATTTTTTATTCTTTGTGGAGCACACTTTGAGAGTTACACCACCCTTTAACAGACAGATGCACGCTTGGCGCTGCTGCTTTGAGGATGCAGGTGCGGCTACTGCGCATACATTTCACACACAAACACAGAAAAAAAGAAGATTATTTTATTTTGGTTGGAGCCCACAAAGGGGGTTACACCACCCTTTAACAGACAGATGCACGCTTGGCGCTGCTGCTTTGAGGATGCAGGTGCAGCTAATGCGCATACATTTCACACACAAACACAGAAAAAAAGATTATTTCATTTTAGTTGGAGCCCACTTTGGGAGTTACACCACCCTTTAACAAACAGAGGCATGCTTGGCAATGCTGCTTTGAGGAAGCAGGTGCGGCTACTGCGCATACATTTCACACACAAAGACAGAAAAAAGGATTTTTTTATTTTAGTTGGAGCCCACTTTGGGGGTTACACCTCCTTTTAACAGACAGACGCACACTTGTCGCTGCTGCTTTGAGGATGCAAGTGCGGCTACAGCCCACACAATTCACAAAGACAGAAAAAAAAAGGAGAATTTTTTATTTTTTGTGGAGCGCACTTTGGGGGTTACAGCACCCTTTAACGGACAAGCCAGCCTGCCATTTACTTATGGGACACAGGCGCATGCTTGGCGCTGCTCCTTTGTTGATGCACGTGAAGCCACAGTGCACACAATTCACAAACACAGAAAATATTTTGTTATTTTGTTTGGAGTGCACTTTGGGGGTTACAGCACCATTTAACGGACAAGCCAGCCGGCCCTTTACTTATGACACAGGCGCACGCTTGGCGCAACTTTGTTGATGCACGTGCGGCTACTGCGCACACGATTCAAAAACACAGAAAAAAAATATATATTTTTTGCACTGTCACTAACCTGTTAGCCACTCATACAGATACATACACACACACACACACACACACACACACACACACACACACACACACACACACACACACACACACAGTCACTAACATGACAGCCACTCATAAACACAGTCACTAACCTGTCACCACTCATACACACACGCAGTCACTAACCTGTCAGCACACATACACACACACTGTCACTAACCTGTCAGCACTCATACACACACACTGTAACTAACCTGTCAGCACTCATACACACACGCAGTCTCTAACCTGTCAGCCACTCATACACACACACAGTCACTAACCTGTCACCACTCATACACACACACTGTCACTAACCTGTCAGCACTCATACACACACACTGTAACTAACCTGTCAGCCACTCATACACACACGCAGTCACTAACCTGTCACCATTCATACACACACTGTAACTAACCTGTCAGCCACTCATACACACACACTGTCACTAACCTGTCAGCACTCATATACACACACTGTCACTCGCTGTAGCGAGCGGCCAGGTCGATGGTCGCGATCGCGACCATTGGACTTGCAACGACGAAATCTCTCCACTGACATCGCTCAGCGCTTGCGACTGGGTCTGAATCAGGTCCACAGTCCCTAACTTGTCAGCACTCATACACACACGCAGTCACTAAACTGTCAGCCACTCATACACACACACAGTCACTAACCTGTCAGCACTCATACACACACGCAGTCACAAACCTGTCAGCCACTCATACACACACGCAGTCACTAACCTGTCAGCCACTCATACACACACACTGTCACTAACCTGTCAGCCACTCATACACACGGCCTGATTCAGAGCCGCGCGTAAGCGGCCGCTCGTTCGCTCTGAGCTATGTTCGCACAACTGCGCATGCGCATGGGTCGTAATGCGCATGCGCAAACCAGTCATTGCGGTCGGAAATTGTGCACTCGCAAAACAGCGAGGGGCTGCTAATGTGATTGACAAAATGTACCGTTTGTGGGTGGTAACAGGGGAAGGTGCTTGAAAACGGGATAGTGGAGATCCGAACGCAGGCGTCCCAAACGGTCTAAAGGGCATTTAATGGGAGTGCATAATTAATAAAGGAGCGTCATCGACCATGTTACTTGGTTGTCTTTTAGCCTGAACTGCTCGCAGTGATTGTGGTAGGAAAAACCTACCACAAGCACTGCGAGCAGTTCAGATGCCTTTCGATGTACTCGATTAATCTAATAAGTACCGGAGACGACGTGTGTTGCAAACGGCAAAGGGGCGTCTTTACAAAATAGCGAGCGCATTTTTCGTTTGCTCGCTCAGACATAGAGGCGTCAACAAACCGCAAAGGGCAAGCGCTCAATTTAAATAGCCGGCCCCTTTTTTGGAACAACCGTCCGCAAATAGCGTCCGGCTCTGAATCAGGCCCACAGGCCCTAACTTGTCAGCACTCGTACACACACACTGGGTCTCATTCAGAGGTGGCCGTACGGTCTACGACTGCATGGCCGCCTCGATGTTTGTCCAGTGCGCATGCCGGCTCCTTCGTGCGCATGCTACGACCGACATGCCGGCGCATGCCGGCTCCTTCGTGAGACCCGCTACGACCGACAGCGCTGGTCATAGCGGGTCTCTTTCCAAAGGGGGCGAGCTGTCAATGTTGATTGACAGCTCGCCCCGTTTGGAAGGCGGGTCGGGGGGGTGGCATCCCAAACTGAGGCGTTCCCATGGGAACGCCTGCCATTTGGGGGAGGCCCCACTGACATCACTAGTGATGTCAGTGGAGAGCTTCTGGCTCTGACAGAGCCAGAAGCTCTCCGGGGCTTATGACAAGTGAGACCCTACCCTAGGGTCTCGTCGTAAGCCCCGATGGTCGCGATGGTCTTTGACCATCGCGACCATCAACCTAGCGGTCGTTAAAGTTGTGGGTGTAAACCCACAGCCTAACGACCGAAACAGAGGCGGGCGGTCAGGATGCAAGTGGCCGCCCAGTTTCTGAGCGACCGCTTGCATCCTCCGACCGCCTCTGAATGAAGCCCACAGTCCCTAACTTGTCAGCACTCATACACACACACAGGGGGTCATTCAGAGTCGGTCGCAAGCACTGAGCGCTCGCAACCGACTTGATGTTGCCCCACTGGGCATGCGCACAACGGAGCCCGCTCCGTCATGTGCATGCGCGAGACCCGGCTAGCGATGGACACTCCGTCACTAGGGGTCTCGCAGCAGACAGGGCGAGCTGTCGATGGTGAGTGATAGCTCGCCCCATTTGGGAGGCGGGCAGGGGGCGTGCCTGCCCAAACGGAGGCGTTCCCGCCGGAACAGTTGCCATTTGGCGGCGGCCCCACTGACATCATTGCTGATGTCAGTGGGCAGCTTCCTGCTCGATCAGAGCAGGAAGCTCCCTGGGGCTTACGAGTGCCCAGACCCAACCTTAGGGTCTGGTCGTAAGCCCAGATGATCGCGATGGTCTTGACCATCGCGACCATCACCCATGTCGGTCGCTAAAGCTGTGGGTGTTAACCCACAGCTTAGTGATTGACAAGAAGGCGGTCATTCAGGATGCAAGCGGCCGCCCTGATTCAGTGCGACCGCTTGCAACTAACGACCGCCTCTGAATGAGGTCCACAGTCGATAACTTGTCAGCACTCATACACACACGCAGTCACTGACCTGTCAGCCACTCATACACACACGTAGTCCAGTGGCAAACACAGGATTTCTAGAGGGGAATTTCCAAATGCTTGATTTTAGAGTGAGTGTGGCCAGTCCATGAAGAGGGCATAATTAGTACTTATCCAGCTCTATTATGTTACATACAAAGTGTATTGTGTGTCATAATTCCAGCATATACAGGACCAGTGATCACAGTAAGCCATTACATGTGGCAGTAGGGCCATCCTGCCTGAGCTGAATGTTTTTATGTCAGATGTGAGCACCATTCTTGAGCATTGGCACAAGTTTGGGAGTCTGGGGGAGCAGCAAAAGAACCTAGCAATTCCCTGAACATATATGTCCATATCGGTCTCCTTATGTACTGGATAGTGTATTATTATACAGTATTAATAATTGTGCACCCCTAGTTTTTGCACAGGTATATTTATTAGTGGCTGACACATTTTAAAAGATCCACAGGTGGTGCTAATTATTTCATTTGTGATACTGAGAACAACATGCAGCACTAGTAACATTCTATTATAATACTATTTCTATTGTGGTCATGGTGTTGGCTGGGGAGGGGGGTTTCCAGGCAGACGGAAACACCCCTGCGTGTGCCTATGCAGTCACTAACCTGTCAGCCACTCATACACACAGGCAGTCCATAGGCAAATGCAGGGGGGGTTTCTGTCTGCCTGGAAGCCCCCCTCCCAGGCCCACACCATGACCACAATAGAAATGGTACTATAGTAGAATTTTACAAGGGCTGCATGTTCTTCTCAGTATCACAAATGAAATAATTAGCACCACCTGTAGATCTTCTAACTAGGGGTGTGCACCGGCCACTTTTCGTGTTTTGTGTTTTGGCTTTGGATCTTTATTCGTGTTTTGGATCTGGATTGGTTTTGCCAAAACCACCCTTCCGTGTTTTGGGTTCTGGGTTTTGTGTTTTGGATCTGTATTTTTTTGAAAAAAAGCATAAAAACAACTAAAATCACAGAATGTGTGGGTTTTTCTGCTCCTATGCTATAATTAACCTCAATAACCTTAATTTCCACTCATTTCCAGTCTATTCTGAACACCTCACAATAGTGTTTTTATGTCCAAAAGGTTGCACCGAGGTACCTGGATGACTATGCTAAGAGATACGAGTGGGCGGCACCAACACGTGGCCCATCTAGGAGTGACACTGCAGTGGCAGACAGGATGGCAGTTTGAAAAACTAGGCCCCAAACAGTACATAATGCAAAGAAAAAAAGAGGTGCAAGATGGAATTGTCCTTGGGCCCTCCGACCCACCCTTATTTTGTATAAACAGGATATGCACACTTTAACAAACCAATAATTGCAGCACCAGGGTCTGCCACACGACTGTGGCTGAAATGATTGGTTCGTTTGGGCCCCCACAAAACAAGCTAGCAATTAATCTGTCCCTGCACAAACTGGCTCTACGGAGGCAAGATGTCATCCTCATCCACCGACTCCTCACCCTCTTCAGTGTTGTGTACATCCTCATCCTCACAGAGTATTAAGTCGTCCCCGCTGGAATCCACCACCACAGGTCCCTCTGTACGTTCTGGAGGCTGGTCTCCCTGGAAGAATTGATAATTCATTTTTATGAACATCATCTTCTCCACGTTTTGTGGAAGCAACCTCCTACGCCTTTCGCTGACAAGGTTCCTGGCTGCACTAAAGACTCTTTCGGAGTACACACTGGAGGGGGGGAAACTCAGGTAAAATAGAGCCAGTTTGTACAGGGGCCTCCAAATTGCCTCTTTTTCCTGCCAGTACAGGTACGGACTGTCTGACATGCCTACTTGGATGCTGTCACCGATGTAATCCTCCACCATTCTGTCAATGGTGACAGTATCATATGCGGTGACAGTATCATATGCAGTGACAGTAGACATGTCAGAAATTGTTGCCAGGTCCTTCAGTCCGGACCAGATGTCCAAACTTGGTCCTGCCTGCCCTGCATCACCACCAGTGGGTTGCTTAGGTTACCTAAGTTTTTTCCTGGCAGCCCCAGTTGCGGGAGAAAATGAAGAAGGAGCTGTTGATGTGTCACGTTCCGCTTCAGCTGACAGTGTTTTCACCAGCAGGTCTTTGCACCTCTGCAGGCTTGTGTTGGCCGGAAAGAGAGACACCACATAGGCTTTAAACCTAGGATCGAGCACGGTGGCCAAAATGTAGTGGTCTGATATCAACAGATTGACCACCCTGGAATCCTGGCAAAGCGAATGAAGGGCTTCATCCACAAGTCCCACATGCTGAGCGGAATCGCTCCGTCTTAGCTCCTCCTTCACTTTCTCCAGCTGCTTCTGCAAAAGCCTGATGAGGGGAATGACCTGACTCAAGCTGGCAGTGTCTGAACTGACTTCACGTGTGGCAAGTTCGAAGGGCTGGAGAACCTTGCACAACACAGAAATCATTCTCCACTGCGCTTGAGTCAGGTGCATACGCCCTCCTTTGCCTATGTCATAGGTGGATGTATAGGCTTGAATGGCTTTTTGCTGCTTATCCATCCTCTGAAGCATATAGAAGGTTGAGCTCCACTGCGTCACAACCTCTTGCTTCAGGTGATGGCGGGGCAGGTTCAAGAGTGTTTTCTGTCGCTCCAGTCTTCGGCACGCAGTTGCTGAATGGCGAAAGTGGACAGAAATTTTTCGGGCCACCCAAAGCGTCTCCTGCATGCCCCTGTCGCTTTTCAGAAAATTCTGCACCACCAAGTTTATTGTGTGAGCAAAGCATGGGACATGCTGGAATTTGCCCAGATGTAATGCCCGCACAATATTGGTGGCATTGTCAGATATCACAAATCCCCAGGAGAGTCTAAGTGGGGTAAGCCACTGGGAGATGATTTCCCTCAGTTTCTCTAAGAGGTTGTCGGTGGTGTGCCTCTTACTGAAACCGGTGATACACAGCGTAGCCTGCCTTGGAACGAGCTGGCGTTTCTGAGATGCTGCTACTGGTGACGCTGCTATTGTTGCTACCCAGTGGGCTGTCACAGTCATATAGTCCTTAGTCTGCCCTGTTCCACTTGTTCACATGTCCGTGGTTAAGTGGACATTGGGTACAACCGCATTTTTCAGGACACTGAGGACACTTTCTGACGTTTCTGTACAGTCTCGGTATCGCCTGCCTAGTGAAGTGGAATCTAGACGGGATTTGGAACCGGGGACACACTACCTCCATCAATTGTCTAAATCCCACTGCACTAATGGCGGATACCGGACGCACGTCTAACACCAACATAGCAGTCAAGGCCTCAGTTATACGTTTTGCTTCAGGATGACTGCTGTTGTACTTCATCCTCCTCGCTAAGGACTGTTGGAAGGTCAATTGTTTAGTAAAAGTAGTGGTGTTCCTACTTCCTCTCTGGGATGATGAACGACTCCCAGCAGCAGCGGCAGCAGTAGGCATAGCAATGCAGGATCCTCCGGAGGAATCCCGGATAGGAGAGTCAGTCATGCCAGTGACATGGCCTGCCGGACTACTTCCGATCCTGTCTAAGGAGGAAATTGATGAGGAGGGAGTTGACGGTATGGTTTGCAGGCGCTTGGATACAACAGGACAACGGGATTTAGGTGTCCCTGGACTGCTTACGGTCTTAGCCAAAGTTTCTGAACTTGACAGTAACTTTTTATAAATGCGCTGCAGGTGCCGTATAAGGGAGGATGTTCCTAGGTGGTTAACGTCCCTACCCCTACTTATTTCACCTTTACATATGGTACATATGGCAAGACAGTTGTCCGGATTTGGATAGAAATATTGCCAGACCAAAGAGGTGGAATATTTGGTCTTCTGTCCAGGCATGACCGTGATGGGCTTTCTCATCCCAAGGACAACAACTGTCTCCCCCGGAGCCTGATTTAAACAAACCACATAACCATCAGAATCCTCCTCGCCAACTTCCTCCTCAGCGCCAGCTACACCAGTATCCTCATCCTGTTGTACTTCAACAGTGAGATCTTCAATTTGCATATCAGCAAGTGGACTGTGGGTGCACCACACTTGGACTCTCCTTGGGGATTTGTGATATCTTAGAACACACAGTTCTTCGCTGTGCTTTTGCCAACTTAACACATTTGATTTTTTTAGCGGGAGGAGGGCTTCCATCGTCATGTGAAGCTGAACCACTAGTCATGAACATAGGGAAAGACCTTAGCCGTTCCTTGCCACTCCGTGTCGTAAATGGCATATTGGCAAGTTTACGTTTCTCCTCAGATGATTTAAATGTTTTTTTTAAGGTCATTTTCCTGAACTTTGTCATTGGGATTGTATGTGCCCTCTACTATGACATTGGGCATCGGCCTTGGCAGACGACGTTCATGGCATGTTATCGTCTATGTCATGACTAGCGGCAGCAGCTTCAGCACTAGGAGGAAGTGGTTCTTGATCTTTCCCTATTTTATTTTTATCGGAGAAAGTTTGGTCCTTCATTTATGTTATATTGATATATACGTGCGGCTAAGGCGCACACAAACACAGAAAATAATTTTTTATGGTGCCCTAGTGTGCTTCGTCATGCGCATGCGCGAGACCCGCATAGCGACGGCCAAGCCATCGATATGGGTCTCGCACCAAAGGGGGCGTGCTGTCGCTGGTGAGTGACAGCACGCCCCCTTTGGTGGGCATGCCAGGGGCGTTGCTGCCCAGACGGAGGCGTTCCCATGGGAACGCCTACCATCTGGGGCCAGCCCCACTGACATCACTAGTGATGTCAGTGGGAATGCTTTTGGCTCTGATACAACCAAAAGCACTCCTGGGCTTGCGGCAGCGAGACCCTACCGCAGGGTGTTATTGCAAGCCTGATGGTCGCGATGGTCTTGACCATCGCGACCATCTTTTTGGCCACTCGCATAAGCTGTGGGTGGTCACCCACAGCTATGCGAGCAGCCAGGAGGCCGCTCCAATTTTAGGTAGGAGGGCCCTGATTCAGAGCGAGCGCTCTGGTCAGAGCGTCCGGCTCTGAATCAGGCCCACAATTCAAAAAGACAGAAATAAAAGAAGAATTTTTTATTTTTTGTGGAGCGCACTTTGAGGGTTACACCACCCTTTAACAGACAGATGCACGCTTGGCGCTGCTGCTTTGAGAATGCACGTACAGTGCAGACAATTCACAAACACAGAAGAAAATGTTTTATGTTTGTTGGAGCCCACTTTGGGGGCTACACCACCCTTTCACAGACAGATACACGCTTGTCGCTGCTGCTTTGAGGATGCAGGTGCGGCTATAGCCCACACAATTCACAAAGACGGAAAAAAAGGAAGAATTTTTTATTCTTTGTGGAGCACACTTTGAGAGTTACACCACCCTTTAACAGACAGATGCACGCTTGGCGCTGCTGCTTTGAGGATGCAGGTGCGGCTACTGCGCATACATTTCACACACAAACACAGAAAAAAAGAAGATTATTTTATTTTGGTTGGAGCCCACAAAGGGGGTTACACCACCCTTTAACAGACAGATGCACGCTTGGCGCTGCTGCTTTGAGGATGCAGGTGCAGCTAATGCGCATACATTTCACACACAAACACAGAAAAAAAGATTATTTCATTTTAGTTGGAGCCCACTTTGGGAGTTACACCACCCTTTAACAAACAGAGGCATGCTTGGCAATGCTGCTTTGAGGAAGCAGGTGCGGCTACTGCGCATACATTTCACACACAAAGACAGAAAAAAGGATTTTTTTATTTTAGTTGGAGCCCACTTTGGGGGTTACACCTCCTTTTAACAGACAGACGCACGCTTGTCGCTGCTGCTTTGAGGATGCAAGTGCGGCTACAGCCCACACAATTCACAAAGACAGAAAAAAAAAGGAGAATTTTTTATTTTTTGTGGAGCGCACTTTGGGGGTTACAGCACCCTTTAACGGACAAGCCAGCCTGCCATTTACTTATGGGACACAGGCGCATGCTTGGCGCTGCTCCTTTGTTGATGCACGTGAAGCCACAGTGCACACAATTCACAAACACAGAAAATATTTTGTTATTTTGTTTGGAGTGCACTTTGGGGGTTACAGCACCATTTAACGGACAAGCCAGCCGGCCCTTTACTTATGACACAGGCGCATGCTTGGCGCAACTTTGTTGATGCACGTGCGGCTACTGCGCACACGATTCAAAAACACAGAAAAAAAATATATATTTTTTGCACTGTCACTAACCTGTTAGCCACTCATACAGATACATACACACACACACACACACACACACACACACACACACACAGTCACTAACATGACAGCCACTCATAAACACAGTCACTAACCTGTCACCACTCATACACACACGCAGTCACTAACCTGTCAGCACACATACACACACACTGTCACTAACCTGTCAGCACTCATACACACACACTGTAACTAACCTGTCAGCACTCATACACACACGCAGTCTCTAACCTGTCAGCCACTCATACACACACACAGTCACTAACCTGTCACCACTCATACACACACACTGTCACTAACCTGTCAGCACTCATACACACACACTGTCACTAACCTGTCAGCCACTCATACACACACGCAGTCACTAACCTGTCACCATTCATACACACACTGTAACTAACCTGTCAGCCACTCATACACACACACTGTCACTAACCTGTCAGCACTCATATACACACACTGTCACTCGCTGTAGCGAGCGGCCAGGTCGATGGTCGCGATCGCGACCATTGGACTTGCAACGACGAAATCTCTCCACTGACATCGCTCAGCGCTTGCGACTGGGTCTGAATCAGGTCCACAGTCCCTAACTTGTCAGCACTCATACACACACGCAGTCACTAATCTGTCAGCCACTCATACACACACACAGTCACTAACCTGTCAGCACTCATACACACACGCAGTCACAAACCTGTCAGCCACTCATACACACACGCAGTCACTAACCTGTCAGCCACTCATACACACACACTGTCACTAACCTGTCAGCCACTCATACACACACACAGGGCCTGATTCAGAGCCGCGCGTAAGCGGCCGCTCGTTCGCTCTGAGCTATGTTCGCACAACTGCGCATGCGCATGGGTCGTAATGCGCATGCGCAAACCAGTCATTGCGGTCGGAAATTGTGCACTCGCAAAACAGCGAGGGGCTGCTAATGTGATTGACAAAATGTACCGTTTGTGGGTGGTAACAGGGGAAGGTGCTTGAAAACGGGATAGTGGAGATCCGAACGCAGGCGTCCCAAACGGTCTAAAGGGCATTTAATGGGAGTGCATAATTAATAAAGGAGCGTCATCGACCATGTCACTTGGTTGTCTTTTAGCCTGAACTGCTCGCAGTGATTGCGGTAGGAAAAACCTACCACAAGCACTGCGAGCAGTTCAGATGCCTTTCGATGTACTCGATTAATCTAATAAGTACCGGAGACGACGTGTGTTGCAAACGGCAAAGGGGCGTCTTTACAAAATAGCGAGCGCATTTTTCGTTTGCTCGCTCAGACATAGAGGCGTCAACAAACCGCAAAGGGCAAGCGCTCAATTTAAATAGCCGGCCCCTTTTTTGGAACAACCGTCCGCAAATAGCGTCCGGCTCTGAATCAGGCCCACAGGCCCTAACTTGTCAGCACTCGTACACACACACTGGGACTCATTCAGAGGTGGCCGTACGGTCTACGACTGCATGGCCGCCTCGATGTTTGTCCAGTGCGCATGCCGGCTCCTTCGTGCGCATGCTACGACCGACATGCCGGCGCATGCCGGCTCCTTCGTGAGACCCGCTACGACCGACAGCGCTGGTCATAGCGGGTCTCTTTCCAAAGGGGGCGAGCTGTCAATGTTGATTGACAGCTCGCCCCGTTTGGAAGGCGGGTCGGGGGGGTGGCATCCCAAACTGAGGCGTTCCCATGGGAACGCCTGCCATTTGGGGGAGGCCCCACTGACATCACTAGTGATGTCAGTGGAGAGCTTCTGGCTCTGACAGAGCCAGAAGCTCTCCGGGGCTTATGACAAGTGAGACCCTACCCTAGGGTCTCGTCGTAAGCCCCGATGGTCGCGATGGTCTTTGACCATCGCGACCATCAACCTAGCGGTCATTAAAGTTGTGGGTGTAAACCCACAGCCTAACGACCAAAACAGAGGCGGGCGGTCAGGATGCAAGTGGCCGCCCAGTTTCTGAGCGACCGCTTGCATCCTCCGACCGCCTCTGAATGAAGCCCACAGTCCCTAACTTGTCAGCACTCATACACACACACAGGGGGTCATTCAGAGTCGGTCGCAAGCACTGAGCGCTCGCAACCGACTTGATGTTGCCCCACTGGGCATGCGCACAACGGAGCCGGCTCCGTCATGTGCATGCGCGAGACCCGGCTAGCGATGGACACTCCGTCACTAGGGGTCTCGCAGCAGACAGGGCGAGCTGTCGATGGTGAGTGATAGCTCGCCCCATTTGGGAGGCGGGCAGGGGGCGTGCCTGCCCAAACGGAGGCGTTCCCGCCGGAACAGTTGCCATTTGGCGGCGGCCCCACTGACATCATTGCTGATGTCAGTGGGCAGCTTCCTGCTCGATCAGAGCAGGAAGCTCCCTGGGGCTTACGAGTGCCCAGACCCAACCTTAGGGTCTGGTCGTAAGCCCAGATGATCGCGATGGTCTTGACCATCGCGACCATCACCCATGTCGGTCGCTAAAGCTGTGGGTGTTAACCCACAGCTTAGTGATTGACAAGAAGGCGGTCATTCAGGATGCAAGCGGCCGCCCTGATTCAGTGCGACCGCTTGCAACTAACGACCGCCTCTGAATGAGGTCCACAGTCGATAACTTGTCAGCACTCATACACACACGCAGTCACTGACCTGTCAGCCACTCATACACACACGTAGTCCAGTGGCAAACACAGGATTTCTAGAGGGGAATTTCCAAATGCTTGATTTTAGAGTGAGTGTGGCCAGTCCATGAAGAGGGCATAATTAGTACTTATCCAGCTCTATTATGTTACATACATCCAGCATATACAGGACCAGTGATCACAGTAAGCCATTACATGTGGCAGTAGGGCCATCCTGCCTGAGCTGAATGTTTTTATGTCAGATGTGAGCACCATTCTTGAGCATTGGCACAAGTTTGGGAGTCTGGGGGAGCAGCAAAAGAACCTAGCAATTCCCTGAACATATATGTCCATATCGGTCTCCTTATGTACTTGATAGTGTATTATTATACAGTATTAATAATTGTGCACCCCTAGTTTTTGCACAGGTATATTTATTAGTGGCTGACACATTTTAAAAGATCCACAGGTGGTGCTAATTATTTCATTTGTGATACTGAGAACAACATGCAGCACTAGTAACATTCTATTATAATACTATTTCTATTGTGGTCATGGTGTTGGCTGGGGAGGGGGGTTTCCAGGCAGACGGAAACACCCCTGCGTGTGCCTATGCAGTCACTAACCTGTCAGCCACTCATACACACAGGCAGTCCATAGGCAAATGCAGGGGGGGTTTCTGTCTGCCTGGAAGCCCCCCTCCCAGGCCCACACCATGACCACAATAGAAATGGTACTATAGTAGAATTTTACAAGGGCTGCATGTTCTTCTCAGTATCACAAATGAAATAATTAGCACCACCTGTAGATCTTCTAACTAGGGGTGTGCACCGGCCACTTTTCGTGTTTTGTGTTTTGGCTTTGGATCTTTATTCGTGTTTTGGATCTGGATTGGTTTTGCCAAAACCACCCTTCCGTGTTTTGGGTTCTGGGTTTTGTGTTTTGGATCTGTATTTTTTTGAAAAAAAGCATAAAAACAACTAAAATCACAGAATGTGTGGGTTTTTCTGCTCCTATGCTATAATTAACCTCAATAACCTTAATTTCCACTCATTTCCAGTCTATTCTGAACACCTCACAATAGTGTTTTTATGTCCAAAAGGTTGCACCGAGGTACCTGGATGACTATGCTAAGAGATACGAGTGGGCGGCACCAACACGTGGCCCATCTAGGAGTGACACTGCAGTGGCAGACAGGATGGCAGTTTGAAAAACTAGGCCCCAAACAGTACATAATGCAAAGAAAAAAAGAGGTGCAAGATGGAATTGTCCTTGGGCCCTCCGACCCACCCTTATTTTGTATAAACAGGATATGCACACTTTAACAAACCAATCATTGCAGCACCAGGGTCTGCCACACGACTGTGGCTGAAATGATTGGTTCGTTTGGGCCCCCACAAAACAAGCTAGCAATTAATCTGTCCCTGCACAAACTGGCTCTACGGAGGCAAGATGTCATCCTCATCCACCGACTCCTCACCCTCTTCAGTGTTGTGTACATCCTCATCCTCACAGAGTATTAAGTCGTCCCCGCTGGAATCCACCACCACAGGTCCCTCTGTACGTTCTGGAGGCTGGTCTCCCTGGAAGAATTGATAATTCATTTTTATGAACATCATCTTCTCCACGTTTTGTGGAAGCAACCTCCTACGCCTTTCGCTGACAAGGTTCCTGGCTGCACTAAAGACTCTTTCGGAGTACACACTGGAGGGGGGGAAACTCAGGTAAAATAGAGCCAGTTTGTACAGGGGCCTCCAAATTGCCTCTTTTTCCTGCCAGTACAGGTACGGACTGTCTGACATGCCTACTTGGATGCTGTCACCGATGTAATCCTCCACCATTCTGTCAATGGTGACAGTATCATATGCGGTGACAGTATCATATGCAGTGACAGTAGACATGTCAGAAATTGTTGCCAGGTCCTTCAGTCCGGACCAGATGTCCAAACTTGGTCCTGCCTGCCCTGCATCACCACCAGTGGGTTGCTTAGGTTACCTAAGTTTTTTCCTGGCAGCCCCAGTTGCGGGAGAAAATGAAGAAGGAGCTGTTGATGTGTCACGTTCCGCTTCAGCTGACAGTGTTTTCACCAGCAGGTCTTTGCACCTCTGCAGGCTTGTGTTGGCCGGAAAGAGAGACACCACATAGGCTTTAAACCTAGGATCGAGCACGGTGGCCAAAATGTAGTGGTCTGATATCAACAGATTGACCACCCTGGAATCCTGGCAAAGCGAATGAAGGGCTTCATCCACAAGTCCCACATGCTGAGCGGAATCGCTCCGTCTTAGCTCCTCCTTCACTTTCTCCAGCTGCTTCTGCAAAAGCCTGATGAGGGGAATGACCTGACTCAAGCTGGCAGTGTCTGAACTGACTTCACGTGTGGCAAGTTCGAAGGGCTGGAGAACCTTGCACAACACAGAAATCATTCTCCACTGCGCTTGAGTCAGGTGCATACGCCCTCCTTTGCCTATGTCATAGGTGGATGTATAGGCTTGAATGGCTTTTTGCTGCTTATCCATCCTCTGAAGCATATAGAAGGTTGAGCTCCACTGCGTCACAACCTCTTGCTTCAGGTGATGGCGGGGCAGGTTCAAGAGTGTTTTCTGTCGCTCCAGTCTTCGGCACGCAGTTGCTGAATGGCGAAAGTGGACAGAAATTTTTCGGGCCACCCAAAGCGTCTCCTGCATGCCCCTGTCGCTTTTCAGAAAATTCTGCACCACCAAGTTTATTGTGTGAGCAAAGCATGGGACATGCTGGAATTTGCCCAGATGTAATGCCCGCACAATATTGGTGGCATTGTCAGATATCACAAATCCCCAGGAGAGTCTAAGTGGGGTAAGCCACTGGGAGATGATTTCCCTCAGTTTCTCTAAGAGGTTGTCGGTGGTGTGCCTCTTACTGAAACCGGTGATACACAGCGTAGCCTGCCTTGGAACGAGCTGGCGTTTCTGAGATGCTGCTACTGGTGACGCTGCTATTGTTGCTACCCAGTGGGCTGTCACAGTCATATAGTCCTTAGTCTGCCCTGTTCCACTTGTTCACATGTCCGTGGTTAAGTGGACATTGGGTACAACCGCATTTTTCAGGACACTGAGGACACTTTCTGACGTTTCTGTACAGTCTCGGTATCGCCTGCCTAGTGAAGTGGAATCTAGACGGGATTTGGAACCGGGGACACACTACCTCCATCAATTGTCTAAATCCCACTGCACTAATGGCGGATACCGGACGCACGTCTAACACCAACATAGCAGTCAGGGCCTCAGTTATACGTTTTGCTTCAGGATGACTGCTGTTGTACTTCATCCTCCTCGCTAAGGACTGTTGGAAGGTCAATTGTTTAGTAAAAGTAGTGGTGTTCCTACTTCCTCTCTGGGATGATGAATGACTCCCAGCAGCAGCGGCAGCAGTAGGCATAGCAATGCAGGATCCTCCGGAGGAATCCCGGATAGGAGAGTCAGTCATGCCAGTGACATGGCCTGCCGGACTACTTCCGATCCTGTCTAAGGAGGAAATTGATGAGGAGGGAGTTGACGGTATGGTTTGCAGGCGCTTGGATACAACAGGACAACGGGATTTAGGTGTCCCTGGACTGCTTACGGTCTTAGCCAAAGTTTCTGAACTTGACAGTAACTTTTTATAAATGCGCTGCAGGTGCCGTATAAGGGAGGATGTTCCTAGGTGGTTAACGTCCCTACCCCTCCTTATTTCACCTTTACATATGGCAAGACAGTTGTCCGGATTTGGATAGAAATATTGCCAGACCAAAGAGGTGGAATATTTGGTCTTCTGTCCAGGCATGACCGTGATGGGCTTTCTCATCCCAAGGACAACAACTGTCTCCCCCGGAGCCTGATTTAAACAAACCACATAACCATCAGAATCCTCCTCGCCAACTTCCTCCTCAGCGCCAGCTACACCAGTATCCTCATCCTGTTGTACTTCAACAGTGAGATCTTCAATTTGCATATCAGCAAGTGGACTGTGGGTGCACCACACTTGGACTCTCCTTGGGGATTTGTGATATCTTAGAACACACAGTTCTTCGCTGTGCTTTTGCCAGCTTAACACATTTGATTTTTTTAGCGGGAGGAGGGCTTCCATCGTCATGTGAAGCTGAACCACTAGTCATGAACATAGGGAAAGACCTTAGCCGTTCCTTGCCACTCCGTGTCGTAAATGGCATATTGGCAAGTTTACGTTTCTCCTCAGATGATTTAAATGTTTTTTTTAAGGTCATTTTCCTGAACTTTGTCATTGGGATTGTATGTGCCCTCTACTATGACATTGGGCATCGGCCTTGGCAGACGACGTTCATGGCATGTTATCGTCTATGTCATGACTAGCGGCAGCAGCTTCAGCACTAGGAGGAAGTGGTTCTTGATCTTTCCCTATTTTATTTTTATCGGAGAAAGTTTGGTCCTTCATTTATGTTATATTGATATATACGTGCGGCTAAGGCGCACACAAACACAGAAAATAATTTTTTATGGTGCCCTAGTGTGCTCCGTCATGCGCATGCGCGAGACCCGCATAGCGACGGCCAAGCCATCGATATGGGTCTCGCACCAAAGGGGGCGTGCTGTCGCTGGTGAGTGACAGCACGCCCCCTTTGGTGGGCATGCCAGGGGCGTTGCTGCCCAGATGGAGGCGTTCCCATGGGAACGCCTACCATCTGGGGCCAGCCCCACTGACATCACTAGTGATGTCAGTGGGAATGCTTTTGGCTCTGATACAACCAAAAGCACTCCTGGGCTTGCGGCAGCGAGACCCTACCGCAGGGTGTTATTGCAAGCCTGATGGTCGCGATGGTCTTGACCATCGCGACCATCTTTTTGGCCACTCGCATAAGCTGTGGGTGGTCACCCACAGCTATGCGAGCAGCCAGGAGGCCGCTCCAATTTTAGGTAGGAGGGCCCTGATTCAGAGCGAGCGCTCTGGTCAGAGCGTCCGGCTCTGAATCAGGCCCACAATTCAAAAAGACAGAAATAAAAGAAGAATTTTTTATTTTTTGTGGAGCGCACTTTGAGGGTTACACCACCCTTTAACAGACAGATGCACGCTTGGCGCTGCTGCTTTGAGAATGCACGTACAGTGCAGACAATTCACAAACACAGAAGAAAATGTTTTATGTTTGTTGGAGCCCACTTTGGGGGCTACACCACCCTTTCACAGACAGATACACGCTTGTCGCTGCTGCTTTGAGGATGCAGGTGCGGCTATAGCCCACACAATTCACAAAGACGGAAAAAAAGGAAGAATTTTTTATTCTTTGTGGAGCACACTTTGAGAGTTACACCACCCTTTAACAGACAGATGCACGCTTGGCGCTGCTGCTTTGAGGATGCAGGTGCGGCTACTGCGCATACATTTCACACACAAACACAGAAAAAAAGATTATTTTATTTTGGTTGGAGCCCACAAAGGGGGTTACACCACCCTTTAACAGACAGATGCACGCTTGGCGCTGCTGCTTTGAGGATGCAGGTGCAGCTAATGCGCATACATTTCACACACAAACACAGAAAAAAAGATTATTTCATTTTAGTTGGAGCCCACTTTGGGAGTTACACCACCCTTTAACAAACAGAGGCATGCTTGGCAATGCTGCTTTGAGGAAGCAGGTGCGGCTACTGCGCATACATTTCACACACAAAGACAGAAAAAAGGATTTTTTTATTTTAGTTGGAGCCCACTTTGGGGGTTACACCTCCTTTTAACAGACAGACGCACGCTTGTCGCTGCTGCTTTGAGGATGCAAGTGCGGCTACAGCCCACACAATTCACAAAGACAGAAAAAAAAAGGAGAATTTTTTATTTTTTGTGGAGCGCACTTTGGGGGTTACAGCACCCTTTAACGGACAAGCCAGCCTGCCATTTACTTATGGGACACAGGCGCATGCTTGGCGCTGCTCCTTTGTTGATGCACGTGAAGCCACAGTGCACACAATTCACAAACACAGAAAATATTTTGTTATTTTGTTTGGAGTGCACTTTGGGGGTTACAGCACCATTTAACGGACAAGCCAGCCGGCCCTTTACTTATGACACAGGCGCACGCTTGGCGCAACTTTGTTGATGCACGTGCGGCTACTGCGCACACGATTCAAAAACACAGAAAAAATATATATATTTTTTGCACTGTCACTAACCTGTTAGCCACTCATACAGATACATACACACACACACACACACACACACACACACACACACACACACACACAGTCACTAACATGACAGCCACTCATAAACACAGTCACTAACCTGTCACCACTCATACACACACGCAGTCACTAACCTGTCAGCACACATACACACACACTGTCACTAACCTGTCAGCACTCATACACACACACTGTAACTAACCTGTCAGCACTCATACACACACGCAGTCTCTAACCTGTCAGCCACTCATACACACACACAGTCACTAACCTGTCACCACTCATACACACACACTGTCACTAACCTGTCAGCACTCATACACACACACTGTAACTAACCTGTCAGCCACTCATACACACACGCAGTCACTAACCTGTCACCATTCATACACACACTGTAACTAACCTGTCACCACTCATACACACACGCAGTCACTAACCTGTCACCACTCATACACACACGCAGTCACTAACCTGTCACCACTCATACACACACGCAGTCACTAACTTGTCACCACTCATACACACACACAGTCACTAACCTGTCACTACTCATACACACACGCAGTCACTAACCTGTCAGCATTCATACACACACACTGTCACTAACCTGTCACCACTCATACACACTGTCACTAACCTGTCAGCACTCATACACACACACTGTAACACTGTAACTAACCTGTCAGCACTCATACACATACGCAGTCACTAACCTGTCAGCACTCATACACACACACTGTCACTAACCTGTCAGCCACTCATACACATACGCAGTCACTAACCTGTCAGCACTCATACACACACACTGTCACTAACCTGTCAGCACTCATACACACAGTCACACACACTGTCACTAACCTGTCAGCACTCATACACACACACTGTAACTAACCTGTCAGCACTCATACACACACACACACTGTCACTAACCTGTCAGCCACTCATACACACACAGTCACTAACCTGTCAGCACTCATACACACACACTGTAACTAACCTGTCAGCCACTCATACACACACACTGTCACTAACCTGTTAGCCACTCATGCACACACACTGTCACTAACCCATACCTCCCAACATGACCCTCTCCAGGAGGGACACAATGCTCTGGTCCTGGACTTCCCTGGTAATGTATGATTGGTAGAGGTTCCAGAGGTGTGGCTGCAGCACAGTCCAACATTCTAATAGGGGAGTCACACCAACTGCCAGTGAGTCCCAGCCAGTGATGTTTGGCAGCGTGTGAAATGACAGTTGGTGTGACTCCCCTATTTGACTTTTGAACTGCGCTGCAGCCCCACCTCTTACCAGGGAAGTCCAGGACCAGAGCATTGTGTCACTCCTGGAGAGGGTCATGTTGGGAGGTATACTAACCTGTCAGCCACTCATACACACACACTGTCACTAACCGGTTAACCACTCATACACACACACTGTCACTAACCTGTCAGCCACTCATACACACACGCAGTCACTAACCTGTCAGCACTACACACACAGTGTCACTAACCTGTCAGCACTACACACACACAGTGCACCATTCAGCTGCAGAAGCAGTTCGTGTTGCTTGAGGGGGCGGAGCTTTCTATGTGAGTGACAGGCTGGGAAGGAGGGCAGGAAGGGAATGCAGGAGAGAGAAATAGTGGCCGGCTGCCTAATGTTAGTGCTGTCTCTGGTTTTATATTATTATATGTAATTTGTTTGTGTCATAATACCTTCAGTGTGCAGTGCTGCATATTATGTCACTGGTTTATAAATAAAAAATTATTATAATATGCACCTGTTCTATGAAACAATATATGAGTAATCAGAACACAAGGAATACATAGCAAAAAAGTATGTAAAGGGCCACATACAGTAGGGGCTGATTCTGACATGCAGCTGTGACAGCGTTAGCATCTTTTGTCTTAGACGTTTCTGCAGCTTTATGCTAATGCTAGTATAAGCCTTTCCTCTGGTATACAATCGTACCTCTGAATGTGCAAGGGCTGGGAGGCCCACTCTGAGCAGCTGTACTGCAATCAGCGGATGCACCACCAAATCTGCACCTGCCCCAATGGTGCAGATTTTCTATCCAAGTAAGGCCTCCAATACTAGCAATTAAGCACTGAGGGCCTGATTCAGATCCGGACGCTATCAGCCGTTCGCTCGTACGCATTAGATTGTTTTAAACCACGCATGCGTCCGGTTCTCATTGCGCATGTTCTGCCGGATCATTGCGGTCAGTTTTCGTTCGCTCGTTTACACAGCGAACAGGAAGTGACCTATGTAATTTGATTGACAGAATGTTCCGTTTATGGGTGGTAACGGGGGTGGAGATGAGAAAACGCAGGCGTTTTCCAGCCGTTTTTTGGGCGTTCATGTAATATTTTGTGCGAACGTCCAATTTGGACGTTTTTTTGGATACGTCACTGTGTGATTCAGTTTCCATTATGACTGCTCGTTCAGCTTGTGGTAGGGTATTGGATCTCGCAAAGACGATGGTCTCTTCATAGCTCCCTTAGCGAATCGATGTTTTGCTATTCTCTTTTACAAGGCACAACACTAATCACCTAATAATTGGATCACTTACGAGAAGGTGATTTGCAATGGGCAGGATATATTAGCTAAATTTGGAATGCATGTTGTGTTCCTATTTGTTTTTAGAAATCACAGCAATCCCAAAATAAATGTTTTAATAAAGTTAAAAATGTTAGATGTTTTTCTTGTATTCCGTACGCATGTTGTTGTCAGATATTTTTATGGTTTTAAAAAGCCCAACACCTTTAAAAGTCCCAACAATATTTTTTATGGGACTTCAAATATATAAAGTAATGATAAAAAAAAAAAAATTCACAAGAGGGAGAGGGAGGTTTTGAGGTGCAAAAATATGGGGCAAACACAGAGATGGAATGTGGGGAAATTTGCCAGTGCTGTCAACGCCTTCTCCCCCGCTTGGCTTGATGTTGGAGGGAGCATGACTTTGTCCGTCTGGTCGAACGCCTTGCCTGGCCAGAGGTAGCTGGTGTTTTCTCTGGCCTAGGCATAGGGCTAGGCACATTTGGAGAGTTGGCTGATGTTGTGCCAGAGGTGGAGGACCCTGATGTTCCGGCAGGAAGGGAGGCCGGTTCCAACATGCGCAGGCGGACGAGCTGCTCCAGGGCATTAGCTAGTCTGACATTGGCCGCAGCATTTTCCTCCAGGGTGTCCGCCACCCGTAGCAGATTGGCATCCATCCTCATCCGAATCTTGGTGTTTTTATCCGTTTTATCATTGAGATCTGAGAGAAGGGCCACTGCCTGCGAGGGGGAAGGCCCTGGACTGTCCGCCACAGGGTCCCCAGACGGAAATACTGCTTCCTCCCCTGCGGAGCCAGCAGATCTACTGCGGCCAAAACTCCATTCTGGAGCACACTCGTCCTCTTCTGTGCCTGTGTGAAAAAAAGAGATCATACAAATATTAGTACATTTTTAAGTTTTCAAAAACGAAAAAAATTAAACAGTTTTATCTCAATGACCTGCGGGAACATGTAGAGCCACAAAGTCTGGCATGTCTGTGTCCATGTTAGACACTTCAAACACCTCCTCTTCCTGCACACACCCCTGTGCCAGCTCCTCCAAATCGGTCAGCTCCAGTGACACAGGGGTTGGCCCACCACCTGTCCCCCCTGCATGCCTAGCCCTATCAGCCAACTTTTGCTTTAGCCGATATTTGAAGTCACTCAATCTGTTGGTAAAAAAAGTAATTTTAGATTTGAAATGTTCCCCAACAGTTTGGGACTTAGGTGAGAGCATTTACGTACCGGCGTTTGACCTCTTTGGTTGAATGGACAAAGTCACCAACCCCATTGACAGCACTGGCTATGTCCTCCCACAGTTTCCATCTCTGGCTTGCACCCATATTTCGTGGCACCTGTGCCAGGTTGTCAATACAGTTTTGCACCAAAACCTCCATCTCATTTCTTGTGAATTGCAGCTGCCTTTTTCTTTTAGTCCTGGCCTGGGTACTAGGCCCCGCAGCCTCCGCATTTTCAGTCTCCACACCTTAAAAAAATAAATAAATATTTTGTAATTTCGACTTTTTTTTAGTTTTTTTGGGTTGCTAACTTTCATTTTGGAGCTACTTACTTTGTTGTCCAGGATTTTGGCTTTGCTGCTGTTCTGTGGACATGATTCAATCCTTGAATTCAGCAGACCCATTGTGTGCTCTGGAGATGTTTTTATAGATGCGTGTGCATTATACGGGCGCATCTATTGAGCGTCATTGATTTGAGTGGGAAAGTTAGGTCTATTTAAGGCTTTTTTGTGGCCTTGTTTCGGGGTGGGTTGATAGAAGTGGTTGGTGGATGTTGGAGCTGCGGAGTTGTTTGTGAAGGTGTTGTCGAGAGTTGCTGAGAGTTGTCAAGTGTTTTTTTTTTTGCCCTCTATTGCATATATTTTGCACAGCTCCTGTCTGTGGCGTTAGCGTACCATTTAGCGGTCTTTTTTGCCCTCTATTGCGTATATTTTGCACAGCTCCTGTCTGTGGCGTTAGCATACATTGGATTAATAGAATAAAATCAGACACTAACAACATCTGTGTAGTGCATGCATTCTTTATATTTTGGCCTTAGGCTTTCTTATTTTATTTTTGGTGTTTTTATTTATGTTAAATCTAATTTGTAGGTTTTCTTCAAGATGTCACTACCGAACCCTGTAAGATTCTTCTTAATGTGTCAAACAAATAAGTATATTTTCTGTTTTTTAGATTTAAGAAAATTAACTACATTGTCTAACATTTCAGATTGATGTTGGGCGAATTATACTGGCAATGGTCCACGACCCCGACCAACCTGAACATCCTCCTAGGCGTAGGCATCGTAGGCGTGCAAGGCCCCAGATATTTAGAACACATGTCACCCTTTTTGGAATGCCTGATGTGGTTTTACAGCGGTGTCGCCTACCACCCCAAATCATTCTAGACACTCTTTCATTAATAGAGAGTGATCTTGAAAGGCAAATTAACAATCCAACAGCAATACCACCACTTACGCAGTTAATGTCGGTGTTACATTTTTGCATCTCAGGATCCTTCCAGACCACAGTTGGGATTGTTGCAGGCATTTCCCAATCCTCCTTTTCAAGGATCCTGAGGGCGGTCATGGATGCACTGTTTAAGCACCTACATCATTTTATTAATATGCCATTGGATATGGGTTCCCTTAATGTGGTGAAGCAGAAATTTAACCAAAGTGCAGGCTTCCCACATATCATAGGGGTTGTGGACGGCACTCACATACCACTTCAGCCTCCAGCAGCGCTGGAGGCCATATTTAGGAACTGCAAGCATTTTCATTCGATGAATGTAATGGTGGTATGTGATGCCTCCCTCCAGATCCTGTCCCTGAATGCCAAATATCCAGGAAGTGCACATGATTCATTTGTCATCCGGCAATAAGGGCTTTGGCACAAATTAAACAACCTACAAGCTGGTGAAGCGTGGCTTATGGGTAAGTGGTACCCCTAATTTTTTAAGCAAACACTGTTGACTTATAAATGGTACTGAATGCTTTTTTTTTTTTACAGGAGACAGTGGTTACCCTTGCACGCCCTGGCTGCTCACTCCATATTTGTTTCCCAAAGCAGGGCCACAAACTCAATATAATTCCGCACTTACTGCCACCAGGCAGGTGGTGGATCGTTGTATCAGCCTTTTAAAAGGCCGATTTCGATGCCTCCACCGCTCTGGTGGCGACCTCATGTATTTGCCAGCTATGGTCTCCAAAATTGTGGTCCTGTGTGGGATTTTTCACAACATCACCATAAGGAGTGGTGTCCCAATGCAGCCAGAGGATGCCTTGCCTGAGGATGGCCCCCCCGAGGTTGGTCGGAGGAGAGTGTCAGGGGGGGCCATACGTGATGATGTCGTTTCCCGCTTTTTCAGGTATTTGCATTTCCTTGGTTTTACATTTGTTGACATTGTGAAGACTGAAAATTATGTGTGTTTAATATCCTATGTTTCAAATTTTAACCTTTTTTTTTTTTTTACAAAATCCAAACAACAACCTTCTTACTTCCTGAAAATTCTCACCTGTGACATTAATGACTCCAAAATGACCTTTAAACCTGGACAAATGTGTTTCTTACCTGATTTTGGGACAACATGTTGGCATGCACCATCTTCAAGCAGTTCTTGATTATTATTTTTTTTAAATTCTTTGTGTGTATTTGCTTTGTATTATTTTAAATTGTATAATAAACTACTTTTAAAATTATTTGTTTTTGTTTACTGGAAAAACCAGCAAATGGACAGTACCTTTTAACTTAATTTACAAGGTTTTTTTTTAACAAATGTAACTTTTTTGGGCAAAACAATTTTAAAAACAACATAACAATTAACAACATTTTTGCATAGTTGGGCCTACCTTTTTTATTATTTTTTTAATTATTATGGGAGTTGCATGGATATTTTTGAAGAACTTAAATAATTACATAAGGTATTTTTTTAAAAACATTATGGAGTTAATGTCAATTGGACCAATTCTTGGAATGTACAAATATGTCTTTAAAGTTTGGGAAACCACTTTTTTTATATTAAACATTTACTTTTAAAGAATACTTACTCCCAAAAATTGGTATGCCACATTGTTTGCATTTTCATATGCTAAATCCATAAACCAAAATGTTTACACCAAAAAATTTGTAACAAAATGACCTTGTGAGCTAATTTTGGAGACAATAAATGAGATTGGTTTAAACAAACAGCTTTTATTAACAAAAGAAAAAAACATAATAAATTAATGTCGCAAAAAAACAATCAAATGGTCCATTGCGACCTTCAGCTGGACCAAATGTCCCCTCATTGCCATTATCTGGCCCAAAATGGCTTGATCCCGCATCCTTGGGTCTGTAGAAAGACAAATATGAGTTTCAAAAAAATTTGAATTTTTTAACAAATACATACAAGAAAAACATGATTATTTATAGTTAAATAAAGTTTACATACCATGCTAATTTTGTTGCAAAACTATAGTGTTAACATAAATTTGCCTACATTACCAATTGCCAACAAAACAAAACAAAAAAAACATGAACATGAGAATAGTGGTTGGAACAATCACTTTGGGATCTGAATTAATCCTTACAACATTTGTATATTTATTTTATTGTAGAAATTTAAACAAAAACAATGAAACTTATATTTGTCTCTGGCATATGTGGTTATTCTAAAGTTTATTTTGTTTAGAAACATGAATAAATTGTTCAAAAATTTAGTTACAAAAAAAAAAAAATGACAAGGAAATAAAAATGCATTTTTTAAATTTAAAAAAAAAAACTGAAGCCAAATTTTTTTAAAAATACCACCCAAAATAAACAAAAAAAAAAAAAAAATGGACTGCCCTTAGATTGTAAGCAGGGATACAACAGTGTATGCATATAGGGCACATTTTTACACAATAATTGCAAACAACCACAAAAAAATACCTGCAGGTTCAGGGCCAGGTTGGCCCAGATCCTCTTCCTCCGAAGTGGGCCAGTGGATGGGTGAGGACGGGGGCAAAATGTCCAGGGGGGATAAAGGGGAGGGGTTGGATTCAGGAGTGGGTGCATCAGGGGAGGGTGTGGGAATGTGCATGGGTAGGACAGGGGAGGGAGGGGTGATTTGGATTTGGGGAGCAGGAGAGGGAGGGGAAAAAAGGATGACCAGGTCAGGGGAGGGTGGCGAAATTTGGGAGGATTGGGCAGGGGAGAAGATGGTGAGAGTTGGGGAGAGGGGTCAGGCACGCCTCCGTCTATGTCTCTGGATCCGCTCCAGACCTAAATGATGTATAGTTTGTAATATTAGCAAATATGCATACCTAAAAACATTTTTAATGTAAAACATTAACCAAAAATAAAATATTAATCTTAAAAAAAAAACAATAACAAGGTCTCATTTAGCCCGAAAAAAACCCCATACTGCACACATGCACACGCATTAATGCAAATTTACATTAGCAAAGACAAAAAGTAACAACAGATTGTCCTAGATATATAAACATTCAAATATCCACTTACGCCGACGGATCCTCATCCGAAAATGCGCAAGCAGGTGTGGGGACCGGCGTCGTAAATCCGACCACCGGCATTCTAATTGGCCGATGGTCCGACGATATCCCATGGCCCGCAGCCTGCGCTGCACTTCTGCGTACGCCCGACGCTTGCATTGGTTGGTTACGGGGGGCGGCATATCAGTTATTCGCCGATCTATCACTTCAGTGAGCACCAGCAGCTCAACCCGTGTAAAAGCACTGGCTCTCATGATGGCAATGTTTTTTTTTTTACACAAATCAGTTTTATTACAGGGACCCCTAAACTTTGATTGGCTAATGTATTTTCATAAATAACATGAAGAATTCTATTGGTTAATGTGTGAGTCATGTGAACAACCCCTAAAAATATATTGTGACTTATGATTGGCTTGCTGCATCTGGATGCGTTAGCAACAAGCTGGAAATAAAACAATTACAAATTTAAAACCCCAAAAAAAGTGATTAAAAAAGCCAACAAACTGCCTTTGGATTGAAAAATGACAAGTTTGCCGTTAAAAGCGGACGGATTCTACGGACCAAAATGAACACAATACAAACAATAAAGTTTATTGACATTCAAAAAAAAAAACAAGATTGAAAACTTTCGACCAACAATTAAGTAAATTAAGGTAATGATTGGCACCAATGGATTCACGGATGTTTGACGAAGGAAAAAAAAGGCAATCGACAAATGACAGGCCTACTTCCGGTCGGAATTGTGCGAGCGAACACTTCATCCAAAAACAAGTAGTGCGCTCTCTATTTCGGCCGCTCGTTAGCTAGAGGAGGGGTCGTGGAAATATGGGGCGGAAGACTCGCTACGAGCGACCACACGTGCGAGCGCTTGTTTTGCAATTTGGATGGACGTACCTCCTGCGGGCGAACGGCTGATAGCGTCCGGCTCTGAATCAGGCCCTGAGTTTGCAACCTGTTCTGCGACTCACCTGTGACACTCCTATAACACGCACATAAGACAGACCATATCCAATATGAATAGTCACCTCCCAGTCACTGCCCAGGAAGCCCAAAACATTTGCAATCATTTCAGCGTTGGTGAATCTCAATCTGTACTGCAACCCTGTGCTTACACACATGCGCCATGCAAGGTTTTAGTGAGTTTTGCACATGCGCAGTAGCATAAAATTGGTAAAGACTGTGAACATCAGTATTGTGTCTGACTCAGAATCAGAGATGAGCGGTTGAGCTTTTCAGAAAAACAAACACGCCTGAACTTTGGGGTTCCGAGTCAAACCAAGTCCCAGCACAGACTACTTTGGGGTTCTGAGTTGAACTGAGGGCCTGATTCAGAGCCGGACCCTCTGACCAGAGCGCTCGCTCTGAATCAGGGCCCTCCTACCTAAAAATGGAGCGGCCTCCTGGCCGCTCGCATAGCTGTGGGTGACCACCCACAGCTTATGCGAGCGGCCAAAAAGATGGTCGCAATGGTCAAGACCATCGCGACCATTGGGCTTGCGACGAGACCCTGCTGTAGGGTCTCGCTGCCGCAAGCCCAGGAGTGCTTTTGGCTCTATCAGAGCCAAAAGCACTCCCACTGACATCACTAGTGATGTCAGTGGGGCCGGCTCCAGTCACCATCGACAGCACGCCCCCTTTGGTGCAAGACCCATAGCGACAGCTTGGCTGTTGCTATGCGGGTCTCGCGCATGCGCACGACGTAGCTCCCTCCGTCATGCGCATTAGGGCACCATCGACCCGCTTGCGAGCGCTCAGTGCTCGCGAGCGGGTCTGAATTAGGCCCTGAGTCCCGAACAGGGTCTTCTCTCCAAGTTCGGAACTCAAATCTGAAAAACAGATCTTGCGTATTGTGGATTGCAGGAAATAGCTTCGGGTGACAGCCGGCAGCCAGGAATTTGACACTGCTTACCAGTGGCGGCTCCAGAGGTGGGGCTGCAGCACAGTTCAAAATTCAAACAGGGGAGTCACACCAACTGCCAGTGATGTTTGGCTTTGTTTGAAATGGCAGTTGATGTGACTTCCCTATTTGAATTTTGAACTGCGCTTGCAGCACCACCTCTGGAGCAGACTCTGCTGCTTACCCTAGTTGACCCTCCGTTTGATCGAGGCTACGGTGATTGCTAGAACTGGGATATCTAGCATTGACATTGAATTGATTCCTGCAGTGGCAAGCAGCTTTAAAAGAATAAGGGGTCTATTTACTAAGCAGTGTTAGGAGACAGAGTGAAAAGTGATAAGGTGCCAGCCAATCAGCTCCCAACTGTCATTTTTCAAACACAGCCTGTGACATGATAGTTAGGAGCTGATTGGCTGGCACCTTATCACTTTTCACTCTGTCTCCTAACACTGCTTAGTAACTAGACCCCTAAGTGTGCACACTTTAAAAGACTACATCTTTATTATTATGTGACAGCGGTGGATTAAAACATTGGCTTACACAAATCTGGATGTTATCCTGAACAAATCAGGACATAATTATTACCACAAGTTAATATCTTTATTGGTGTATGAGCTTCTCCAAAATTTTCTTCTTATTGACCGTTATTCAACAGAAGACTCGCATTACGGAGCAGTTACCAGATCTTAATTCCACAGACGATTCTATATTCCTATATGTGGACACCTGCTGCAGAAGTATAAGAGTCCAAAATCAAGGAGATAATATATATGTACGTGTGGTTATTAAGCACTATATGGATATATAATCTTTTGGTAGCCTGTCCTGATCAATTGTACTGTATATTTTATTTTTGATTTTATATATTTGAGTGTGATGCTTCGATGTAATAAATTTATACTTTTTATTAAGCACTCCTTCTGTATCAGTTAATTCATTTATTGGTCCTTTTAGAACCATTTAATATCAATTTATTAACATGATTTAGTGTTTTCTTATGTTTTAATTGAGGGGAATCAGAATATACCACCTTTTTTAGGAGCTGCTTTTTACGAGTTACATATTATATTGATTACCTATAGATTTGTATTTCTATTTATGTGGTTTGCGCCTTATTTAGTATTATTATCTTCTAAGTTAACCTCTAAAAATAAAGACACAGACAACCATTACTTTGGTTCAAATTAAATGTATTTATTAATTGCAAGCCCTCATTTAGTTTAATAAAGGGTGGCGAAGAAGGCACTACCGGGACCCAGCTCTAGCAAAATACTGCTTAACAAAAAATGGAGGCGACTAAAACGCCCTTCACTTTGCATATGCGCAACCACTCCTTACTATGGCACAGTTCGGATGCCTCTGCAAAGAAAAGCACTCATTTGTCAAACCCGCATAGGTAGGACACACCATCCGTCCTTCAAAGGAGTAAGTGTCATGATCCTGGCTAGTTTTTTACCTTTCTGCCTAGAGACTTACCCCTGCCATTTGTCCCGTGGATCTGTATGTGTGGTTCGCCTGGGAGATCTGCTTTAATCATGCTAGCTGCAACACTCTTTTGTATACATTTGGACTATGCTCTACTTTCCACAGTGATTATTCATCTGGGCCCTTTTCTGTCTGTGAACACTGCTAGCCTTGATTGAAATCGCAGGTGTAGTTCTGTCTCTCAGTACTGCTGATATGATTGCTCCCTCTGCATGTTGTACCCTCCACCACTCAGAGTGCTACTGCCAGACCACCTGACCGAATCCACCAATTCCTGCCAGATCCAGGGTATATCAATCTTCCTCTAATAGCATTCATCCAGTAATCCTGCTGGCAACTATACCTGGCACATGCGGAAATCCTGCTGGTTCCCAGACCAGTTCACCCAGTAATCCTGCCGGCAGCTATAACTGGCACATCCGGAGATCCTGCTGGTTCCCAGACCAGTTCATCCAGTAATCCTGCTGGCAGCTATACCTGGCACATCCGGAGATCCTGCTGGTTCCCAGACCAGTTCATCCAGTAATCCTGCTGGCAGCTATACCTGGCACATCTGAAAATCCTGCTGGTTCCCAGACCAGTTATTTCTGTAATCCTGCCGACAGCAATACTGGACGCATCCAGAAATCCTGCTGGTTCCCAGACCAGTTCATTCAGTAATCCAGCTGAAAGCTATACCTGGTGCATCCAGAAATCCTGCTGTCTCCCAGTCCAGTTCATTCAATAATTCTGCTGATAGCTATACATAGCGCATCCGGAAAACATACTGGTACCCCGTACAGCTCAGCAAGCCTTCCTGCCGGTCCCAGTCCGGTTCCTCCAAGTTGTCTACTGGTTCCCAGTCCTAATCTGCAAGTCTACCTACTGGTACCCCATCCAGATCAGTAAGCCTTTCTGTCAGTCCCAGTATGGTTCCTCCAAGTTTCTACCGGTTCCACTCCAACGTTGCTAGTTTCCTGTTCCTGTCATTTATCATCAAAGGCAGTTCTCACTGCCATACAATTTGTATGCAAATAGAGCTATTTACATCATCCATGGTTCCAGCCAAGCCAGTCTCCGCTGAATCCAATTCAACATCTGAGTCAGGTAACTCTCAGACACCAACCGTGACAGTAAGTGCCCCACAACGACCACTTACGCCACATGTGGCCGCTGTCCAGTAGCGCCTTCCTTCACACACAATTTAAATGATTAGTACTGTATATAGCTTCAAGCTTATGCAGCCCTCAGCTAGTCTAAGGCGTCCATACATTTATTTCTGCGAAACCTTAACAGCCATCTTAATTCTAAGTTAACCTCAATAAATAAAGACACGGACAACCATAAATTTAATTCAAATTAAATGTATTTATTAATTGCAAGCCCTTGTTTATTTTAATAAAGGGTGGTGAAGAAGGCTCTACCAGAACCCAGCTCTAGCCAAATAGCGCTTAACAAAAAAATGGAGGTGACTATAAGGCCCTCCACTTTTCATATGTGCAACACCCCTTACTATGGCACAGTCCAGACGTCTCCGCAAAGAAAAGCACCCAATTATCAAACCTGCATAGGTAGGACACACCCGCCGTCCTTCAAAGAGGTAAGTGCCCCACAACAACCACTTACGCCACATGTGGCCACTGTCCAGTAGCGCCTTCCCACCCACACAATTGAAATGATTAGTAAAATACAGACAAACACAAACAAACACTTATTTATAGGGAAGGGAGGGGGGCTTTCAAATGGCAAAGAGGCTGAACCCCTTTCAAATCAAGCCTTAAATAGTCACTTAATTATGCACGCCCTTCTAGGCATCTAACTGGACCCTTGCCAGCAAATGACAAACCCTCCACCACATGGAAGGCTACCTAGCAACAGATGACCTGATACCAACCAATCACAAAAGTGTAGGGCTCTTACTGTATATAGCTTCAAGTTTATGCAGCCCTCAGCTAGTCTAAGGCATCCATACATTTATTGCGAAACCTTAACAGCCATCTTAATTCTAAGTTAACCTCAAAAAATAAAGACACGGGCGACCATAACTTTGGTTCAAATTAAATGTATTTATTAATTGCAAGTCCTTATTTATTTCAATAAAGGGTGGTGACGAAGGCACTACCAGAACCCAGCTCTAGCCAAATACAGCTTAACAAAAAATGGAGGTGACTAAAACGCCCTCCCCTTTCAATATGTACAACCTGCGCTGTGAAGGACTCCCCACCCCTTACTATGGCACAGTCCGGATACCTCTGCAAAGAAAAGCACCCAATTGTCAAACCCGCATAGGTAGGACACACCCGCCATCCTTCAAAGGGGTAAGTGCCCCACAACTACCACATATGGCACATGTGGCCGCTGTCCAGTAGTGCCTTCCCACCAACACCAGGTTCAAGGAACTGCAGCCAGCCACCCCAAACCCAGACCAACTAATCAAAAACAGAAACAATTCCCTTAAGAAAAACTCATAACCCTAAAGTCCACAAATGCTCCCAGTCTGCCCCAAAATAGCTGGAACTGTCCAGAACCAACAACGAATACCTAACAACCACACCCCCAGCATCCTTGACAAACTTGGACACAGCAATGTTCACTTTCCACCTAGCCCATAGCAGCTAGAACCTTTTAGGCACTCCAAGCAAACCTGGGTATGATCTCTGACCAAACCATGTGCACCCCCTGGCCAATGATCTGAAACCTCTTACAAATCTGCTCTGATCCTCAGAATCAACTCCATGCCCTTCATCTGACATACATCATTACCCCCCCAGATGGCTAACTAGCCAACCCGGGCACCCCCACTGCTGCTGTTTTTTAAAAAGCAACTCTAAAAGGGACACCCAATGCAATGCACGTACTCCTAGCCACCTAGACAGGTTGCTTTATTCAAAACAACCAACTGAACAGACATGCAACAGGAAAACCTGTTTGGAATCAACCCAGGTGAAGGAGAAAACTTTTTTAAAAAAACTCCCGTGGACATCTTGTTAAGCCAATTGAAATTCGGGTCCCCCAGAGGAAATATTAAAAATTTCTTCACACCCCCAGTTTTTGAATGCTAATCATTCAAAAACTGACAGGTACAGTAAACAACACTTCCGGGTTAGCGCAACAGGCACAATATCAAAGCTTATCACAACGAATATAACTTTTAAAAGCAGATGATTTTCATCTCCCCAATTCCTGAATACTTGGGGCTGGTAAACCACTAGCAGCAGCGCAAGTAGCCGCACCTATGCAGAAGGAGTGGGTACCATACTCCTCAACCTCAAGGCCTAAACTATGCAAATATTGCTGGGAAACTGCAGAAAACTGTAACTTCGTTATCGGGGAAGAATCAGAGTGAGCTGAAAATTGCGAACCCCCCGCTGGCATGGCCTGAGCAAACTGGGACGCTAGGGGCCAAGGGCAAATGTCGGGAATTGCATGGGGTTTAAGGAAGACCCACTGGCCGTGGCCCATCGGGACGGTCTTAAAATGAGGAATTTTGCAAGTTACCGACTCTCCCTCATTTATGAACAATAAACTGGAGTCCTCGGACCATTTATTAGCGGCCACCAAATAGCTAATACGAAAAGCCCCCCCCAAAAAAGCAAAGCAAAATGCCAACTGAAAAAGCTTTGACCTGTATTCACTAGCAACAACCAAAGGCAAAACTAACACCAAGTCCTATAACAGCCGCAGGTCAATTGGCCTACGGCAGTCAGTGAATCTCCCTTAGCTCAACCCTTCAGCGCTTTAGATAGCACAAAAGACTTGGTAGAATCCCGTACCTGGAAAATCCTGGAATAAAATGAGAAACCTGCCAAAGCCACGGACATTGCAGATTTGGATCTGTCCCTTTGATAGTAACCCCATAAGCTAACAAGCAATCCTCTTCTGACTTACCCTCCTCCCCATACCTAGCCAGTATGACTCCCAGTTGTGTGCCATGCAGATGTATAGGCCCACAACGTCGATGGTGCCAAAGATTTTGATGCAAGACCAGCTACCGTATGTCTGATCGATAATCTGCCAGACATGAGGGGAACAAGTCAGACCTGTGAGGGCCACCTGGGGGGCCAAGGTACGAAATATATCCATGTGAAAACGTGACAGAGCATCCGCTATCCCATTTGCAATTCCCGGAACATGCTCAGTTATTAAATTGCAAACATCTCAATGCCAAATACCTCAAGAGCCACAAAGCCTCGGGGGAAGAGGAACGCTGATTGTTAACAGCATGGAGCACTCCCCAGTTATCACACCTGAACACAATGTTCCGATCCGACAACCTGGTGGCCCGTAGTTCTATAGCCACACTTATGGGAAATAGCTCCAATAACAGCATGTTAGCTGTTAAACCCCGCGTAAACAAGGAATAGGACCAACGCGCCATGCACCACTCCCCTTGAAAATATACTCCGAAACTGGAAGAACCAGCCGCGTCAGTAATTAATTGCAAAGACGAATTACAAACAGTCCACAAGGGCCACAATTGCTCCAAATTAAAGTTTACCAAAAAGGAAAACCAAACCATAAGATTATCCTTGATCTCCCGGGAGAGGCAGATTGTATAATGCGGCTTAGCAACACCGGCCGTTGCATTCCCCAATTTACAGCAAACAACATGCTCCATTGGAATAATTCGGCATCCAAAGTTGAAAGAACCTAACAGTGACTGTACCTGACGCAACCGGAGCTTACCCAGCTTCAAACTCTTCTCCATCTGTCCTAACAACTTCTGCACTTTTTCAGCAGGCAGGCAGCAGCTTCCTGCCCTAGTATCAATTTTGATTCCTAAATATGACAAACAACTAGTAGGGCCTCCTGTCTTGTCCCAGGCATTCGGGACCCCAAAAACGTGAAATAGCACGCAAGCTGAAAATAAAATGTCCCGGCAGATGCTGATATCCCCTGTGCCTATAAAGAGAAAGTCGTATAAATAATGGTCAACTCCGGGTTGACCTGTGCCCACTACTATGCACTAATGAGGAAATGTGCTAAATTTTTCAAAATAGGCACAGAACACAGAACAGCCCATGGGCAAACACCTGTCAACATAAAATTTCTTGTTGAGCTTAAAACCCATATATCACAGGGAATTATGGTGCAAAGGTACGAGTCAAAAAGCTGACTCGATGTCCACAACTTTGCCATTAGGGCTTCGGGCATAAAACCCCAAATTAAATGAAGGGCATTATTGAACAGCTGATACCGCACCTGGCAAAGCTCCTCAGGAACAGCATCATTGACGGAACCGCCGCGAGGGTGAGACAAATGCTGGATCAAGCGGAACTTGCTTGTAACTTTTTTGGGCACCACTCCAAGAGGAGAAATACACAAGCAAGGCAGGGGTCCCTATCAAAAGGACCACACATGCGTCCCAGTTTAATCTCAGCATCCACCTTCTGTCTCGCCACCGACGGCAACTCCCTTGCCGTCTTAAGGTTCCTGTGAGACACAACCTGTATAGAACCGGAAATGGGCAAATGAAAACCTGAATGAAAACCATCTAACAAAAATACCGCATCATCCCGCTTCGGATAGTGTGCCAGCCATTTTTCCAGCTTAGATACGACCACTGGCAAGGGACCCTTATTTAGCGTTCCCAAGGGTGTTCCCCGCGATCTGACTAAGCACCTCTTCCACTGGGCCTACATTCCTTGGCTGGATGTCTGGCCCTGCAAATACGAGTGTCGAAAGTAGCAGCTGAAGTCCCTTGTACACTTTGAATCATTAAAGGCAGAACATTTTCCCTTAGCCGCATAATCAGGGCCTCCCTTCACAGATGAATTAGGCTTCCTGAACTGGGGTTCTACTTTGCTGCATGACTTCTAATCACACCTCACCATCCTTAAAACCCAGATGCATGACTGAATTCCCATTGTGCTTACGACGTAACTTCTCATCATAATCCTTCCACACGTATGCCAGGATGCCCAAAAACATTTTGTGAACTAAGGGCCTGATTCAGCATGGATCGCAAGCCTGCGTTCGCACGTACCCTGGCGATGCAAAATTATGCAAATTAATGAATCTCACTGCAGCCGCAGCACAAGATACAGACGCCCAGCATTACATAAAGCAGCCCCTTCCCTTTACTTACATCCGCATTAGTTAGCAAGACAGCGAAAACATCGGTAACATCGAGAACCATTGGATCCATGCGCACAGTTGTGGTTGACCTGACCTTCATTCACAAACTGCTAAACTTCCTACATGCAGTGAGTACTCAGGCTGCATATGCCAACACAGGGGCTTAATTATGCATGCCCCTGTAACGGCGTTCAAATGCAGTTTCTCTAACCACCCCCTGTCACCACCCCCAAACGGACACTTCCTGTCAATCACTGTGTGAAGAATGTCCGTTTCGATGCGATCGCTTCCCGATCGCAGCGGTCAGTTAGCGCACGGGCACTGTGATGCATACGCATGCACAATTTGCAAACATCGGCCGGATGCGTGTGAATGCAGGCTTGCGATCCGTGCTGAATCAGGCCCTAAGTAAATGTACTTCAGCATCTTCATGTGCTCCCCAGGTCTGGTTTCTAAATAGGAAGCGGCGAAAATCAAAATGACCCATATTCAATGATGGTAACTACGGAAAGCATTTGTAGGGGGGTTCGGCTGTGGTGCACTAAGGGCGTATTGTGCATGTAGAAATGGACCAGGGGGCCCATAAGGGGTAATACAGGCCAGGCGATGTCTGTGAATGGGCAAACCCAGGCTGCCAAAAAGGGGGTTGACCCAGGGATGGGCTTGGGGTAGTGAAAGTTGCATAAGGCGTAGGCAGTGGGGCAAATCCAGAGGAAAAAATATGCGGGGCACCAAAGGGCCACGTGGGCTGCACGAGAGGAGAGGAAACCCTATTTCCACTTTTGATTTTTCGATTTGATATAAGAGATTTACCTTCATCCATACCTTTTCCTATACATTGACACTTAGTATTGGGACATTTATAATTAGATATCTGACATGTGATTTGTGTTCTTTGTAACCTGACTGCTACTTTTATCTCTATCTACTAATGCACCCATATTTAGCCTTTATACCCATTCACCCTCACCACATTATCTATTGGTAATTCTTTACCTTCTGTCACACGCCCCACTACATATTTTCTTCTAATTGGGCAATATCAGCCTATTTCTGTAATAACACTCCTTATCAGTGGTGGATCCCGTGGGAGGGGACAAACAGGGTGATCACCCCTCACCCTTCCCTCATACACTCCTCCCTGCTCACTACTGCTGGCAGCTGTGTAGGCACATTGGGCAGGGAGAGAGCAGAGACTGATGCTGTTAAGCATGTCCGCCATCAGGGGGTGACTGCCGGGACTATAGTCCCATTCCCCAACAGAAAGGGGACCCGAGTAGCAGCAGAGTGCATAAGAGCCAGCGACATTTTTAAGTTGGTGCTGGCCACGAGCCAATCATAGCTGGTGAACCGGCAGCCAATCACTAGCGGCCGCAGCGGCGGCTCCTGATTGAATGCCGGTCCACACGCTTCTATTGGCTCGTGCCCAGCACCAAATTCAAAATGCCGCTGCCATCTGGCCTCCTCTCTCTGTCTGGGACTGGGTGAGTGTAAGCAGCATGCAGGAGCAGCAGTATGGCAACTGCCTGCCAGTGAGGAGTGGCTGGCCGGGAAGAGAGCACCAAGGGGAAGAGGGAGCAGCAGAGGCGGAGAAGCTACCTCCACTCTAGCTCCACATAATTCACAGCAACACCCACCTCTGACAAACTGCCTCCGGGGGGCCCAAGGTAAGGGGCCCTGTATGTTTTGCCAGTCCGGGCCTCACAGTTTCTGATGGGAGCCCTGCTTTTAAGCATCGGCAGCCTCCGCAGAATCTCCCCAGCCCTGATCACACCTACCCAGGTTCGCCCCTGCTCCTTATTCTCTTGTAAACATTATATAAGATAGGGTTTAACACATTAAGAGTGATTCAGGGGCCTATTCATCAACACTAAAATGACGTTTTTAAGGACATTTTCCATAAATAACATTATGTTATGTCGAAGCTGAATAATTGGCTGAGACAAGTTCAGATTAAAATTTAATCGCGGCGACGCCATCTTGCGAATGGCCGCAAGACGCCATCTTGAAAATGAGATTGCAAGACGCCATTTTGCGAATGGCCGCTTAAGCGCCATTTTAGATAAACTCACATTTTAGTACATGTGGTGATAATACTAATAGAACTATGCGTTTGCATCTTTCACCATTTCTCATACACACATTAATACACACAATTGCGCTGTTAACTAGTTGCATATTAGCGAATGCATAGGACTTTGTATGAAACCGCTGTTTTATTAGCTTTATGTGCACGCATCTGCACCAAGTTAACTAGCGTCCTTATATCAAACCGTGAATACCCACACATTACATAAGTTTCAATACGCTTTAAAGTGTATGATTTAAGTTGGTTCATTTAGTTTAAATGCTGAGAAATAAAGATATTTGATAACTAAGGTATTATACATGCTAAACAAGTCATGTTTGGAGTTGTACTGATGTGTACTCTTTTTACAGTATTCCGGTGTTATCGGTGGGGAGATCGCATCATGCATTCTCGAGTTATTGATCGCAGAGCCTACAAGCAACAAAATGTATATATTAGGAACAACTGTTAGGATGTTGCAGGGGGCGTGAAGAGGAAGATCCCCATCTGTTAGAGGCAGGGAGAGTCTATTTGAACTAGCCTGTTAAATGTGCTGTAACAGATGCTTCTCGCCTGGGAACCAATGACACCAGCAACAAACTTCCCTATTGTCCTGTTTATTCTGGGGGGGTATAAATATGTGTGCATGAATGCTGGTTCTCAGTCTTCGTTCTGAATGCTGTATGACTAGGGGTCTCATGCTGATGCCTATCTCCGGGTCCGGAAGCGCCTGCGTATGTATACTGTACTTGGGTCTGTATAATTTTCCTTTTGCGCCTAAATTGTGTCTTGATCAATTGCGTGTAACTGTCTGAACTTTTACCTGAATAACACTTGTGCTTTGGAACCACAGATTCCACGTCTAAGTCTTTATTTATGGTATGACTGTGTACGCAAATTAGCATCATCCTTAGAGGTTTATAGGAAGGGTTTTAGAAGGTACAGGCAGAGGTATATAGAGGTTCTGATCCAATATCGTTAGTTGGGGGCTCGTAGTCACTTACCTGCTCACACGGTACATACGTCTATCGATATTTCAGCAAAGGGTGGAGTGGCCACATGCAGGGTTTGCCTGCAACCGCTGTGTGCTGAAAGATCGCTATCCGTCTCCGTGCGAATCAAGGAAGCTGACTAGAATCCAGGGACAAGAGGGGAAAAAGTTTGTTTTCCTCTGTTGATAGAACCTTACGTTTAAAGGGGTATCGCAGTACAGAGTACGCGGCTAAGTCGCAGGTTTGCGCATAGCAAAGATGCACTTTTGCGTACGCAGTTAAAAAGCCATTATACGGTTGTGTGGTAGTCGCATTATTGTGTATGGAACTGGTCGCACAATAGCGTATACATACTTCCGGTTGTGCTGCCACGTGTTTGAACAAAGCCATTGAGGTCTACATTTTTTTCTATTACCAATATCTGGGTTAACGTGTATTTTTCTGCTCAGGAAAAAAGTGTGCAACAGTGAATATTTGCTGAACAAAGTTAAGGGTATTGTACGATCCTTAAAGGCTAGGTGCAAGGGTTAGTCTAGCCGCTCGGTAAGCAGCTTTACCGTTCTATACACAGTAGCAGGTGTACATGTTGTCTTTGTTGTAGAGAGGAGCGTGAGAGTAACCGACATATAAAATCTCATAGGTGTGGAAGTCGCCTTACTAAATCTTATCCGGGTGTGGAAGTTGCCTTTTTCAAATCTTATCCAGGTGTGAAAGTTGCCTTACTAAATCTTATCCAGGTGTGTGGGCGCGGCCGACTTAAATCGTCCACAGGTAAGTGAAAGTGTCTTGATTGTCTTTCACCGGTTTTAATCTTTATTGAAAAGCGTAGGAGTTGTCTCAGAATGGGAGCCACGCAAACAGTAGAGATGTTAGGCAATGATGTGCTGCTAATGGAGGCGCCGATCGGATCGGCCCGTCGTATCATGCATACCAAGTACGGTACTTATGCAATAAGGTATTGTGATTTATGGTTTAATATGACGAGGAAGCGTGTTAGACCGTTTCTCAGAATTGGTAGTTTCGATAAAAATGTGTTAGACAATGTCCGGGATCACATCAGTTTGATGCGCTCCCGAGAGAAAAAGGTTAAATATTTTGAATGTTTAAAACTGTGGCAGCATGAGGAGGATGCGTGGCTTTAAAATGTGCAAGCGACGCAAGCTAGCGTCGCGAGCGCATTGCCAGAAAATGCATCCGCAACGCTGAATTGCAATACGGACGAGCCGCAAATCGGCTCGCATGTGCGGCAAGGTAGCGTTGTGGAGAGTATTGCCAGCAGTTCACGCTCACCTCCCCCACCTTATGTGGATGGTGGTGCAAGTACAGTTACCAAAAATACCCATAAAAATGTAACAAGCAACTTGTACCCTCTCTTAAGCAACTATAAAGAAAATGTTCATGATGCGGATGATGAGCCTATTGTAATGTCTGCCATTTCCCATGCTGTACAAATGATAGCTGTTGCATCACCACAATCACGAGTGGTGCCGCCATCTCCATCGGTAACAGCAAGGGAAGTATTAATGCCCTCTGCACCCGTAGAGGAAGTTGTTCATACCATACGCAGCAGACTAAACCCCCAGCCAGGTAACCAGGTCAAAGGTAGCAGCGCTACCGGTCTGCATCCCATTCGGACAATAACTGTTCCAAATGGAAATGCAGACGCAAATGGTATAGTGCCCACGAGGGAAATAGTAATGCATTGTCCTTGGACAAGAGCAGAACTAAATTCCATCATAAATGATTTCCCCGATCCCAAAAAGGAATTAGCCAAATGTCAAAGATTTTTGAGAAATTTGGGTAGTTCACTAATAAATATTGGCGTGTGTTGTTAAGGGCCTGTCTGCCACGCAATACCGACGTGACAAAATTTATCACGGATTGTGTATTGGATGGTGACGTTCCCTTAACAGACCAAGTAAACCAAGGTAACATTTCCCGCATTGTAACTCAATTGGGTATATATTTTCCAGCAGTAGTTAACTGGAACAAAATTTTCACCATTAAACAGAAAGAGAGTGAGACTGCAGAAGATTACTGCGATCGGGCTCTGCAGGCTATCACCCAGTACACTGGGATAGAAGATATTAAAGATAGCACTCACCACAGGGGAATGATAGTTACGGTACTTGTGGACGGTCTGAAAGAGAGTTTAAAAACTCAGGTTCAGACCTCACAGCCTGGCTGGCGGGGACTTACAATAGATACCCTCACAGAAACCGCCATTGAACAAGATAAAAACATCTCCAAAAAGAGAGAAGCCCAGAGCGAAAAACGAATGGCTGTCAGTATACAAGCTCTGGACGGAATGACGGTAACATCACAGCCAACAGACACACTTGCACTTGCACACACACTCACTTCTGAACAAGTATGTGCGCTCATTAACCCCACTCAACAACAAACTCAACTCTATCCCACTAACCCGATGCAACCACAGGTCCCAGGCTATCCACCAACCTCTTATCCCCCACAATACCCTTACCCTCCCTATCCTTACCCATATCCACCACCTTTACCCTCTGCGCAAACCTCACAACACCACGTCTTCACCCGAAACACAAACCTATTTTAACTGTAAACAAACAGGACACTTAAGTAGAAACTGTACAGTAAAAGGAGTAGGGATCACACATCAGGGAAGACCTAGATATCCCCATAAGGGATATGCACAGAGGCCAGCAAATGTTCAGCAGGCACCAGCTCCAATTGTAGCTGTAAATGCTTTATTGGAGAATGGTAGCCAACACTAGGGGTCAGGTCATACCTGTAGTCTACAGATGGTCAGGTTAACGGGAAGTACTAGGGAAGAACCGGTCATGATGGTTGATGTAGCTGGTACTGAATATACTTTTCTTGTAGACACAGGGGCGACCAGGTCGGTGATAAAATCTCCCGTTAATTTGCAGGTGATCAACGAGACAGTACCAACAATGGGTGTAACAGGTAAAGTGGAACATTATCCTTTAACAAAGTCCACAGAGGTTACTATTGGACCGTTGCATACCAGGCATTCTTTTCTTCTGGCTGCTGCGGCTCCTACTAACCTACTGGGCAGAGACTTGTTATGTAAGATGGGATGTGTTATATATTGCACCCCCGATGGTGTATTTTTAGATATCCCAGAGAGAACGGTATACGAGGTGCGGGATATGTTAGACACTGCTCAAAGGATAATGTATCACTCTACAGTTTTAAATGAGACTCCATCACAAGTAGATGAAATGTTGTCCCTAATTCCAGATTCCCTTTGGACTAAAGATGGACAGGACACTGGATTAATGGAAAACGTAAGCCCAGTAATGGTAAATTTAAAAAGCGGAAGGCAAGCTCCAAAAATTCCCCACTACCCACTAAAGCAGGAGGTAGAATTAGGGGTTTTTCCAATAATTGAGCGATTATTGCAACAGGGAATTTTAGTTCGTACAGCTAGTGTAGCCAACAGTCCCATCTTTCCAGTGAAGAAGAGTGGTGGGAGGGGTTATAGGCTGATACAAGACCTCAGAGGTGTTAATAAGGTAGTAGAGAGCCAATTCCCCATAGTGCCGAATCCAGCTGTCATTTTGATGCAAATCCCACCAAATGCAACCCATTTCACTGTCATTGACCTCTGTTGAGCTTTCTTCTCTGTGCCTCTCCATCCTGACTGTCAGAATCTATTCGCCTTTACATACAGAGGTTTACAATACACATGGACACGATTACCCCAAGGTTTCATAGACAGCCCCAGTATCTTCTCCCAGGCATTGCACGACTGTTTACAATCTTTTCAACCTGCCAATGGATCTGTTCTAATTCAATATGTGGACGATTTATTGCTATGTTCTGACTCGTTTATGTCATGTTTGAATGATACTAAACTTTTGTTACTTCATCTCTCACAAACAGGACACAAGGTGGTTAAGGACAAACTACAGCTATGCCAATCCAGAGTAAAATATTTGGGACACTGCCTAACCCAGGGGTTACGACACCTTACAACAGATAGAATCCAGGCCATACAAAACATGACACTGCCGCAGAATTAACATCAAATTCTTACTTTCTTGGGAATGTGTGGATACTGTAGAATGTGGATACCAGGTTTTTCTATTTTGGCCTTACCTTTACAGGAATTAGTCTCTTCCTCAAAGCCTGATCGTGTCATACACACAGAGGAATCAGAACAGGCTTTCCTCAATCTTAAGGATAGTCTGACAAGAGCTCCTGCATTGGGAATACCTGATTATGAAAAACCTTTTGATTTGTATTGTACGGAAGCCGATGGTTGTGCTGCAGGTGTCCTTACACAAAAACATGGTGATGCCAGTAGGCCCATAGCATATTACAGTGCCCAATTGGACACAGTAGCAAGATCACTCCCCACCTGTTTGAGAAGTGTAGCAGCTACCGCTTTATTGGTGAGTAAAAGTGAGGACGTAGTATTGGGCCATGATATGATTGTCTACACTCCCCATGCTGTATCTGCTCTGTTGAACTCAGCTCAAACCAGACACATCTCCTCGGCTAGGTTCACCAAATGGGAACTAGCTCTAATCGCTCCTGCAAATATTACTGTTAAATGTTGCAGTACCCTGAATCCAGCAACATACCTACCATATGTACAACATGATGAACAAAGGGTGGAAGGAGAGGAGTTGCTGGTGGGAGGTGAGTTCGGCAGACATAATGATATGCACGATTGTATGACACATCTGAATCAGACCTTTACTGCTAGACCTGACATACATGACACACCTTTAGAGAATGTGGATGTAACTTTTTATACGGATGGGAGTTGTCATAGACAAACAGACACAGGTGAATTATGTACAGGTTATGCTGTTGTAAATGACACAGACATCATAGAAACTAAACCACTCGGTCCTCTTCACTCAGCCCAGGTGGCAGAGTTAGGAGCACTGACTAGAGCATGTGAACTGGCAGCAGGCAAATCTGCTAACATTTACACTGACTCAAGCTACGCGTTCGGGGTGGTGCACGATTTTGGGGCTCTATGGCATCTGAGAAATTTTATGACAGCAGCAGGCACACCAGTTGCACATTCCCAACACATAAAACATCTTTTAGAAGCAATCCAACTGCCCAAAGCAGTGGCAGTAATTAAATGCAAAGCCAACACATGTGAGGATGACCCGGTGTCACTGGGCAACAACAGAGCTGATGAAGCTGCAAAATGGGCAGCAGGGTTAAAAATGTTTCCTCCAACTGAAACAATTATGTCATTTCAAACTATTGATATGCTGAAATTAATTGAGATGCAAAATTTGTGTTCAATTCAGAAAAAATCAATTTGTAAGTCCAAGGGATGTGGGCAAGAGTCCTCTGGGCTCTGGGGGGATGGACATGGTAAGCCAGTAGCCCCCAAGGCATATCACCCCAGCCTGGCTGAGGCAGCACACGGTCTGACTCATCTGGGTAAACAGGGTATGTGCAAGTTGGTGAGGGCATACTGGTGCGCACCAGGTTTTTCTTCACAAGCAGAGAAGATAGCAATGTCCTGTCTGACCTGCTTGAGAAAGAACAAAGGGAAAGCGATCCGTACCGAACCATCCCGCATTCCACCGACTGATGGACCTTTTCAGGTGATACAAATTGAATTCATCCAATTACCACCCTGCAGGAACCTTAAGTATGTATTAGTGTGCACAGACGTATGTTCTAACTGGGTTGAGGCTTACCCAGCGGCCACTAATACTGCTGCATTTACTGCTAAGAAAATAGTTCACGAATTTGTATGCAGGTACGGTATCCCTAAAATCATCGAGAGTGATAGGGGTACCCATTTCACAGGTGATGTTTTTCAAAATATGTGTAAGCTGATGGGTATTAATAGCCGACTTCACACCCCCTACCGACCGCAAGCCAGTGCCAAGGTAGACAGGATGGACAAGACTATTAAAAATAAGCTAAGTAAAATCATGGCAGAGACTGGACTAGGATGGCCAGAAGCGTTACCTTTGGTCCTACATAGCATAAGGACCACTCCTAGACCTCCTCTGAATCTATCCCCATTTGAAATATTGTTCGGTAGACAACCTCATTTGATTATAAGTCCACAGGAAGATCTAAAGGGTAACAACGAGGTAACTGTGAAGTATCTTATATCAATGAGTAAGCAGTTAAAGCAACAGCAGCAGAAACTGAAATTGTTGTCTAATGATATGCCTGAAACGAACTGTCATGATGTTGAACCAGGAGAATATGTAATGATCAGAAATTTCTTGCGTTCAGGTTGTTTGACTGATCGGTGGGAAGGTCCGTACCAGGTGATGCTGACGAGTACTACATCTTTGAAGGTGGCCAAGAGAGATACCTGGGTCCGTTCCACTCACTGCAAAAAGGTCAATCAACCGGTGGAGAAACATGTCAGGGACAAAGCTGATAGCATGGACCTGTCGCTCGCGAGCTTGTTCCGGGAGGATTGAAAAGGTCGTAGTAAGATACTTGAACTGAGAGAAATTTGCAGGTCTTGTTGTGACAATGGACGGGCCTGCTGTGTTCATTTTCATATTCTCTTTTAGAGTGTTCACCATCCTGGTCAGTCCGGGGATATCCAGTGTCTGTGATGGGGGACCGATTGAGGAAACGGGAGCTGATGGCAGTGCTGATGGAGTGGAATCAGGAGGAGTGCAATGCCAATCAGGGGAGTGTCTTTCCAATCTTAGTACTGTTATTGTTAAAAGGGCTGTCATTCCGGATACTCGGGGAAGGTGTGGAGGGTTATCGTCTGAAGATTCCTGTATTTGTGAGCTTTGTGGGTCCCTAGTTGATAAGAACTGTATCCAACGGTGCCAACCTAAATATAATCCGTACTGGGGTGGGTATCCTCTAGAGGATTATCATAGCATGGTAGGCAAAGTGTTAAATCAAACTGATTGCTGGGTGTGTTCACATGTGCCCCAGGGACAGCATAACGTAGGGTTGGTGCCATTCCCGCTGAATATCACAGAAATTTTAGAATTACAAAAAGGGAAAACATTGGATGGAAAATTCCTCTCATCCAAACCACCTCATTTCAAACTCTATCAATTCCAAGTAGATAGATCACTTTTGTGTTTAAACATAACCAACCATGATCTGCTGCGCTCCATTAAGTCTGGTGGGAAACATTTTAGGTATCGGTATACATTGAGTTCCACCAAATAAATTATTGGTAAGGTGCCAAATGGTTATTGTGCTAAAATAATACAGCCAGAAACTTGCATGTACCAGATGGAAGAACCAGAAATAGGATTGTTTGCAAGGGAAATGTGCTTAATGATAATGATGCATACCATTCCTTATGTTCTCCCTGATAATGTATATTTCATCTGTGGAAGAAAAGCATATAAATGGCTCTCCCCGAGTTCCGAAGGTTTGTGTTACCTGGGAAGAGTAGTCCCAGAAGTTATGACCCTCACACATGTTGAAATGCTGGGTATACATAAAAACACACCGTCACCATATCTTCACACACAATATGAACACAGAGGCAAAAGAAATATGGTAACTGGTGATATACATAAAGCCACTCAGTTAATCAGTGAGGCAACTGGCTTTCAAGTTCTGGTCGCATTGGACCCCACCAGGATCGCTCAGGGTACATTAAATTTTAGATATATCCAGGAACTTGCTAAATTAATAGATAATATCACCGAGATGTACGATGACACATTCAGGTATACAGGGAGAAAATTGCAAGCGTACAAGAAAGAACTGGTGCAACACAGGCTAGTGTTGCATTATTTAACTGCTGTTACTGGAGGGTATTGCGTAACATTGGCCACCCAATTTTGAGTAAAATGTTGTACCTATGTCACCAATGATACCAGTGACCCTAAGGAGGTGATATACCGGAAGATGGATGAAATTCTGCAGCTAAAGTGGGAATTTCGCAAGAACCATAACGCTTCAGTGGCTGAAGTAGGGGAAAAGATAGAAGGATGGGTGTCATGGCTGAACCCAGTGAAATGGTTCTCAGGTCTAGGGGAATGGGTCCAGGAAGTGATCGCCAGCATAGGCAAATTCTTAATCCTTATACTGATTGTCATCATAATAATTGGCATGTGCGTCCGGTGTGTTCCTATTGTGTTGAAGTGTGGAAAATGTAAAAACAGAGTGAAACGAAAGAATGAAACTATGATGGTGGTCAGTAATGACAATATGTTAACGATACTGGATCAGAACCTCTATACACACCTTGCTATACCTTCTAATGTCCTGCCTATACATTCTAATGTCCTGTTTATACCTTCTAAGGATTATGCTAATTTACGTACGCAGTCACACCATAAATAAAGACTTAGACGTGGAATCTGTGGTTCCAAAGCACAAGTGTTATTCAGGTAAAAGTTCAGCCAGTTACACGCAATTGATCAAGATGCAATTTAGGCGCAAAAGGAAATTATACAGTCCCAAGTACAGTATACATACACAGGCGCTTCCGGACCCAGAGATAGGCATCAGCAAGAGACCCCTCGTCATTCAGCATTCAGCACGAAGACTGAGAATCAGCGTTCGTGCACTCATATTTATACCCCCCAGAATAAACAGGACAAAAGGGAAGTCTGTTGTTGATATCATTGGTTCTCAGGGGTGAAGCATCTGTTACAGCACATTTAACAGGCTGGTTCAAACAGACTCTCCCTGCCTCTAACAGCTGGGGGTCTTCCTCTTCACGCCTCTGGCAGCATCCTAACAGTTGCTTCTAAAATATAAATTTTGTTGCTTGTAGGCTCTGCGATCCATAACTTGGGAATGCATGATGCGATCTCAGCACCGATAACACCGTAATACTGTGAAAAGAGTACGCATCAGTACAACTCCAAACACGACTTGTTTAGCATGTATAATACCTTAGTTATCAAATATCTTTTTTTCTCAGCATTTAAACTAACTGAACCTACTTAAATCATACACTTTAAAGCTTATTGAACCTTATGTGTGAATATGTAATGTGTGGGTATCCAGGGTTTGATATAAGGACGCTAGTTAACTTGGGGCAGATGCGTGCGCATAAAGCTAATAAAACAGCGGTTTCATACAAAGTCCTATGCATTCGCTAATATGCGACTAGTTAATAGCGCTATTTTATGTATTAATGTGCGTATGGGAAATGATGAAAAATGCAATTGCAGGGTGCTATTAGTATTATCGCCACATGTACTAAAATGTGAGTTTACCTAAAATGGCGCTTAGGCGGCCATTCGCAAAATGGCGTCTTGCGATCTCATTTTCAAGATGGCGTCTTGCGGCCAGTCGCAAGATGGCATCGCCGTGATTAAATTTTAAACTGAACTTGTCTCAGCCAATTATTCAGCTTCGACAGTCCACCCTTTGATAGCAAACAACATGCTATCACAATCTGCTATTAGAATTTAATTTAGGCTTACATTTACCTATTATTTGGTGCTATTATGGGATGGCACAAGGTTGTTCTTTATCCATCAATAATGTGTCTCTGGGTGGGGACATAAAACTGCTATCATACGCACACCGCGGATCTTGGAAGATCATGTGAAAGGTGTGGGAATGCACCAGTCTTATAATAGCAGTCTTGAAGGGGAATTGAGACTTTACATCATCTGAGGTGTTCTATGAATAACATTTCAATAATACATTCTATGTATGTCTAAATATAATACATCAAACAATTGTATTTCCTAGTTCAGGGTAGTAATGCAGTTCTATATTTACCTCAGTATACATATTGTCATTACTGACAAACATCATAGTTTCATTCTTTCGTTTCACTGTTTTTAAATTTTCCACACTTCAACACAATAGGAACACACCGGACACATATGCCAATTATTATGATGACAATCAGTATAAGGATTAAGAATTTGCCTATGCTGGCGATCACTTCCTGGACCCATTCCCCTAGACCTGAGAACCATTTCACTGGGTTCAGCCATGACACCCATCCTTCTATCTTTTCCCCTACTTCAGCCACTGAAGCGTTATGGTTCTTGCGAAATTCCCACTTTAGCTGCAGAATTTCATCCATCTTCCGGTATATCACCTCCTTAGGGTCACTGGTATCATTGGTGACATAGGTACAACATTTTACTCAAAATTGGGTGGCCAATGTTACGCAATACCCTCCAGTAACAGCAGTTAAATAATTCAACACTAGCCTGTGTTGCACCAGTTTTTCTTGTACGCTTGCAATTCTCTCCCTGTATACCTGAATGTGTCATCGTACATCTCGGTGATATTATCTATTAATTTAGCAAGTTCCTGGATATATCTAAAATTTAATGTACCCCGAGCGATCCTGGTGGGGTCCAATGCGACCAGAACTTGAAAGCCAGTTGCCTCACTGATTAACTGAGTGGCTTTATGTATATCACCAGTTACCATATTTCTTTTGCCTCTGTGTTCATATTGTGTGTGAAGATATGGTGACGGTGTGTTTTTATGTATACCCAGCATTTCAACATGTGTGAGGGTCATAACTTCTGGGACTACTCTTCCCAGGTAACACAAACCTTCGGAACTCGGGGAGAGCCATTTATACGCTTTTCTTCCACAGATGAAATATACATTATCAGGGAGAACATAAGGAATGGTATGCATCATTATCATTAAGCACATTTCCCTTGCAAACAATCCTATTTCTGGTTCTTCCATCTGGTACATGCAAGTTTCTGGCTGTATTATTTTAGCACAATAACCATTTGGCACCTTACCAATAATTTATTTGGTGGAACTCAATGTATACCGATACCTAAAATGTTTCCCACCAGACTTAATGGAGCACAATAGATCATGGTTTATGGACTCATTATCAGCTCTTTGTGAGAGGGTCATCGTCTGATTATTCCCCGTCACTTCCCAACTCCCGGGTTTATTGGGGTTGGTTATGTTTAAACACAAAAGTGATCTATCTACTTGGAATTGATAGAGTTTGAAATGAGGTGGTTTGGATGAGAGGAATTTTCCAACCAATGTTTTCCCTTTTTGAAATTCTAAAATTTCCGTGATATTCAGCGGAAATGGCACCAACCCTACGTTATGCTGTCCCTGGGGCACATGTGAACACACCCAGCAATCAGTTTGATTTAACACTTTGCCTACCATGCTATGATAATCCTCTAGAGGATACCCACCCCAGTACGGATTATATTTAGGTTGGCACCGTTGGATACAGTTCTCATCAACTAGGGACCCACATGCTCACAAATACAGGAATCTTCAGACGATAACCCTCCACACCTTCCCCGAGTATCCGGAATGACAGCTCTTTTAACAATAACAGTCCTAAGATTGGAAAGATACTCCCCTGATTGGCATTGCACTCCTCCTGATTCCACTCCATCAGCACTGCCATCAGCTCCCATTTCCTCAATCGGTCCCCCATCACAGACACTGGATATCCCCGGACTGACCAGGATGGTGAACACTCTAAAAGAGAATATGAAAATGAACACAGCAGGCCCGTCCATTGTCACAACAAGACCTGCAAATTTCTCTTAGTTCAGGTATCTTACTACGACCATTTCAATCCTCCTGGAACAAGCTCGCGAGCGACAGATCCACGCTATCAGCTTTGTCTCCGACTTGTTTCTCCACCGGTTGATTGACCTTTTTGCAGTGAGTGGAATGGACCCAGGTATCTCTCTCAGACACCTTCGAAGATGTAGTACTCATCAGGAGCACCTGGTACGGACCTTCCCACCGATCAGTCAAACAACCTGAACGCAAGAAATTTATGATCATTACATATTCTCCTGGTTCAACATCATGACAGTTCGTTTCAGGCATATCATTAGACAACAATTTCAGTTTCTGCTGCTGTTGCTTTAACTGCTTACTCATTGATATAAGATACTTCACAGTTACCTCGTTGTTACCCTTTAGATCTTCCTGTGGACTTATAATCAAATGAGGTTGTCTACCGAACAATATTTCAAATGGGGACAGATTCAGAGGAGGTCTAAGTTATGCTATGTAGGACCAAAGGTAAAGCTTCTGGCCATCCTAGTCCAGTCTCTGCAATGATTTTACTTAGCTTATTTTTAATAGTCCCGTTCATCCTCTCTACCTGGCACTGGCTTGCGGTCGGTAGGGGGTGTGAAGTCGGCTATTAATACCCATCAGCTTACACATATTTTGAAAAACATCACCTGTGAAATGGGTTCCCCTGTCACTCTCGATGATTTTAGGGATAACGTACCTGCATACAAATTCCTGAACTATTTTCTTAGCAGTAAACGCAGCAGTATTAGTGGCCGCTGGGTAAGCCTCAACCCAGTTAGAAAATATGTCTGTGCACACTAATACATACTTAAGGTTCCTGCAGGGTGGTAATTGGATGAAATCAATTTGTATCACCTGGAAATGTCCATCAGTCGGTGGAATGTGGGACGGTTCAGTTACGGGTCGCTTTCCCTATGTTCTTTCTCAAACAGGTCAGACAGGACATTGCTATCTTCTCTGCTTGTGAAGAAAAACCTGGTGCGCACCAGTATGCCCTCACCAACTTGCACATACCCTGTTTACCCAGATGAGTCAGACCGTGTGCTGCCTCAGCCAGGCTGGGGTAATATGCCTTGGGGGCTACTGGCTTACCATGTCCGTCCCTCCAGAGCCCAGAGGACTCTTGCCCACACCCCTTGGACTTCCAAATGGATTTTTCCAGAATTGAACACAAATTTTGCATCTCAATTAATTTCAGCATATCAATAGTTTGAAATGACATAATTGTTTCAGTTGGAGGAAACATTTTTAACCCTGCTGCCCATTTTGCAGCTTTGTCAGCTCTGTTGTTGCCCAGTGACACCGGGTCATCCTCACATATGTGGGTTTGAATTTAATTACTGCAAATGCTTTGGGCAGTTGGATTGCTTCTAAAAGAAGTTTTATGTGTCAGGAATGTGCAACTGGTGTGCCTGCTGCTGTCATAAAATTTCTCAGACGCCATAGAGCCCCAAAATCGTGCACCACCCCGAACGCGTACCTCGATTCAGTGTAAATGTTAGCAGATTTGCCTGCTGCCAGTTCACATACTCTAGTCAGTGCTACTAACTCTGCCACCTGGGCTGAGTGAGGAGGACCGAGAGATTTAGTTTCTATGATGTCTGTGTCATTTACAACAGCATAACCTGTACATAATTCACCTGTGTCTGTTTGTCTATGACAACTCCCATCCGTATAAAAAGTTACATCCACATTCTCTAAAGGTGTGTCATGTATGTCAGGTCTAGCAGTAAAGGTCTGATTCAGATGTGTCATACAATCGTGCATATCATTATGTCTGCCAAACTCACCTCCCACCAGCAACTCCTCTCCTTCCACCCTTTGTACATCATGTTGTACATATGGTAGGTATGTTGCTGGATTCAGGGTACTGCAACATTTAACAGTAATATTTGCAGGAGCGATTAGAGCTAGTTCCCATTTGGTGAACCTAGCCGAGGAGATGTGTCTGGTTTGAGCTGAGTTCAACAGAGCAGATACAGAATGGGGAGTATAGACAATCATATCATGGCCCAATACTACGTCCTCACTTTTACTCACCAATAAAGCGGTAGCTGCTACACTTCTCAAACAGGTGGGGAGTGATCTTGCTACCGTGTCCAATTGGGCACTGTAGTATGCTACGGGCCTACTGGCATCACCATGTTTTTGTGTAAGGACACCTGCAGCACAACCATCGGCTTCCGTACAATACAAATCAAAAGGTTTTTCATGATCAGGTATTCCCAATGCAGGAGCTCTTGTCAGACTATCCTTAAGATTGAGGAAAGCCTGTTCTGATTCCTCTGTGTGTATGACATGATCAGGCTTTGAGGAAGAGACTAATTCCTGTAAAGGTAAGGCCAAAATAGAAAAACCTGGTATCCACATTCTACAGTATCCACACATTCCCAAGAAGGTACGAATTTGCTGTTGATTCTGCGGCAGTGTCATGTTTTGTATGGCCTGGATTCTATCTGTTGTAAGATGTCGTAACCCCTGGGTTAGGCAGTGTCCCAAATATTTTACTCTGGATTGGCATAGCTGTAGTTTGTCCTTAACCACCTTGTGTCCTGTTTGTGAGAGATGAAGTAACAAAAGTTTAGTATCATTCAAACATGACATAAATGAGTCAGAACATAGCAATAAATCATCCACATATTGAATTAGAACAGATCCGTTGGCAGGTTGAAAAGATTGTAAACAGTCATGCAATGCCTGGGAGAAGATACTGGGGCTGTCTATGAAACCTTGGGGTAATCGTGTCCATGTGTATTGTAAACCTCTGTATGTAAATGCGAATAGATACTGACAGTCAGGATGGAGAGGCACAGAGAAGAAAGCTCAACAGAGGTCAATGACAGTGAAATGGGTTGCATTTGGTGGGATTTGCATCAAAATGACAGCTGGATTTGGCACTACGGAGAATTGTCTCTCTACTACCTTATTAACACCTCTAAGGTCTTGTACCAGCCTATAACCCCTCCCACCACTTTTCTTCACTGGAAAGATGGGACTGTTGGCTACACTAGCTGTACGAACTAAAATTCCCTGTTGCAATAATCGCTCAATTATTGGAAAAACCCCTAGTTCTACCTCCTGCTTTAGTGGGTAGTGGGGAATTTTTGGAGCTTGCCTTCCGCTTTTTAAATTTACCATTACTGGGCTTACGTTTGCCATTAATCCAGTGTCCTGTCCATCTTTAGTCCAAAGGGAATCTGGAATTAGGGACAACATTTCATCTACTTGTGATGGAGTCTCATTTAAAACTGTAGAGTGATACATTATCCTTTGAGGAGTGTCTAATATATCCCGCACCTCATATGCCATTCTCTCTGGGATATCTAAAAATACACCATTGGGGGTGCAATATATAACACATCCCATTTTACATAACAAGTCTCTGCCCAGTAGGTTAGTAGGAGCCGCAGCAGCCAGGAGAAAAGAATGCCTGGTATGCAACGGCCCAATAGTAACCTCTGTGGACTTTGTTAAAGGATAATGTTCCACTTTACCTGTTACACCCATTGTTGGTACTGTCTCGTTGGTCACCTGCAAATTAACGGGAGATTTTATCACCGACCTGGTCGCCCCTGTGTCTACACGAAAAGGATATTCAGTACCAGCTACATCAACCATCATGACCGGTTCTTCCCTAGTACTTCCCGTTAACCTGACCATCTGTAGACTACAGGTATGACCTGACCCCTAGCGTTGGCTACCATTCTCCAACAAAGCATTTACGGCCACAATTGGAGCTGGTGCCTACTGAACATTTGCTGGCCTCTGTGCATATCCCTTATGGGGATATCTAGGTCTTCCCTGATGTGAGATCCCTACTCCTTTTATTGTACAGTTTCTACTTAAGTGTCCTGTTTGTTTACAGTTAAAACATGTTCGTGTTTCGGGTGAAGACATGTGGTGTTGTGAGGGTTGCGCAGAGGGCAAAGGTGGTGGATATGGGTAAGGATAGGGAGGGTAAGGGTATTGTGGGGGATAAGAGGTTGGTGGATAGCCTGGGACCTGTGGTTGCATTGGGCTAGTGGGATAGAGTTGTGTTTGTTGTTGAGTGGGGTTAGTGAGAGCACATACTTGTTCTGAAGTGAGTGTGTGTGCAAGTGGAAGTGTGTCTGTTGGCTGTGGTGTTACCATCATTCCCTCCAGAGCTTGTATACTGACAGCCATTAGTTTTTCGCTCTGGGCTTCTCTCTTTTTGGAGATGTTTTTATCATGTTCAATAGCGGTTTCTATGAGGGTATCTATTGAAAGTCCCCGCCAGCCAGGCTGTGAGGTCTGAACCCAAGTTTTTAAACTCTCTTTCAGACCGTCCACAAGTACCGTAACTATCATTCCCCTGTGGTGAGTGCTATCTTTAATATCTTCTATCCCAGTGTACTGGGTGATAGCCTGCAGAGCCCGATCGCAGTAATCTTCTGCAGTCTCACTCTCTTTCTGTTTAATGGTGAAAATTTTATTCCAGTTAACTACTACTGGAAAATATATACCCGATTGAGTTACAATGCGGGAAACGTTACCTTGGTTTACTTGGTCTGTTAAGGGAACGTCACCATCCAATACACAATCCGTGATAAATTTTGTCACGTCGGTATTGCGTGGCAGGCAGGCCCTTAACACCACACGTCAATCTTTATTAGTGGGCTCATGTGAACTACCCAAATTTCTCAAAAATCTTTGACATTTGGCTAATTCCTTTTTGGGATTGGGGAAATCATTTATGATGGAATTTAGTTCTGCTCTTGTCCAAGGACAATGCATTACTACTTCCTTCGTGGGCACTATACCGTTTGTGTCTGCATTTCCATTTGGAACAGTTATTGTCCGAATGGGATGCAGACCGGTAGCGCTGCTACCTTTGACCTGGTTACCTGGCTGGGGGTTAAGTCTGCTGCTGCTGCGTATGATATGAACGACTTCCTCTACAGGTGCAGAGGACACTAACACTTCCCTTGTTGTTACCGATGGAGATGGCGGCACCACTCGTGATTGTGGTGATGCAGCATCTATCATCTGCACAGCATGGGAAATGGCAGACATTACAATAGGCTCATCATCCGCATCATGAACATTTTCTTTATAGTTGCTTAAGAGAGTTGCTTATTAAATTTTTATGGGTATTTTTGGTAACTGTACTTGCACCACCATCCACATAAGGTGGGGGAGGTGAGCGTGAACTGCTGGGAATACTCTCCACGACGCTACCTTGTCGCACGTGCGTGCCATTTTGCGGCTCGCCCGTATTGCAATTTAGCATCGCGGATGTATTTTCTGACAATGTGCTTGCAACGCTAGTTTGCGTCATTTGCACATTGTTAAGCCACGCATCCCCTTCATGCTGCCACAGTTTTAAACATTCAAAATATTTAACCTTTTTCTCTCGGGAGCGCATCAAGCTGATGTGATCCCGGACATTGTCTAACACATTTTTATCAAAACTACCAATTCTGGGAAATGGTCTAACACTCTTTCTCATCATATTAAGCCATAAATCACAATACCTTATTGCATAAGTACCGTACTTGGTATGCATGATACGACGGGCCGATCCGATCGGTGCCTCCATTAGCAGCACATCATTGCCTAACATCTCTACTGTTTGCATGGCTTCCATTCTGAGACAACTCCTATGCTTTTCAATAAAGATTTAAACTGGTGAAAGACAATCAAGACACTTTCACTTACCTGTGGACGATTTAAGTCGGCGGCGCCCACACACCTGGATAAGATTTAGTAAGGCAACTTCCACACCTGGATAAGATTTGAAAAAGGCAACTTCCACACCTGGATAAGATTTAGTAAGGCAACTTCCACACCTATGAGAGTTTGTATGTCAGCTACTCTCACGCACCTCTCTACAACAAAGACAACACGTACACCTGCTACTGTGTATAGAATGGTAAAGCTGCTTACCGAGCGGCTAGACTAACCCTTGCACCTAGCCTTTAAGGATCATACGATACCCTTAACTTTGTTCAACAAATATTCACTGTTACACACTTTTTTCCTGCGCAGAAAAATACACGTTAACCCAGATATTGGTAATAGAAAAAAATGAAAACCTCAATGGCTTTGTTCAAACACGTGGCAGCACAATCGGAAGTATGTATACGCTATTGTGCGACCAGTCGCATACACAATAATGCGACTACCACACAACCGTATAATGGCTTTTTAACTGCTTACACAAAAGTGCGTCTTTGCTATGTGCAAACCTGCGACTTAGCCGCATACTCAGTACTGCGACACCCCTTTAAACGTAAGGTTCTATCAACAGAGGAAAACAAACTTTTTCCTCTCTTGTCCCTGGATTCTAGTCAGCTCCCTTGATTCACATGGAGACGGATAGCGATTTTTCAGCACAAAGCGGTTGCAGGCAAACCCTGCATGTGACCACTCCACCCTTTGCTGAAATATCGATGACCGTATGTACCGTGTGAGCAGGTAAGTGACTTCACTATGAGCCCCCAACTAACGATACTGGATCAGAACCTCTATACACACCTTGCTATACCTTCTAATGTCCTGCCTATACCTTCTGATGTCCTGTTTATATACAATACAAAGTAACATAAACATCTGCACACATATCATAGTACTAATAGTATTGGCCCCGTATTCCTTATTCCCTAGATTAATATAGATATAAATCGGGGGTGCTGCCAACCGACAAAATAGTATTAAGATATCACAAAAAGAGAGAAAGCAAAGATTTGTCCTCCTATGTGGCGCACTTATGGATAATTAAATAAAATATAACATCTTTATTAGATATGCATTAAAAAATTCCAAACAGAATGAATTTCAGCTAAATAAAATGAAAAAAGAAAAATGTGAAACTATTTGTAAGAAAGATGTGATATTAAAATGAGAGAGAAAACCCTGCCGTGTGAATTTATTTCATATTCATATTATCATTGATATCCATGCCGTGTGAACGTAAATGATATGATTTAAAGGGCTTCTGTATTAATTAATGGAAGATACACTTTATTCCCATTCATAAGAGCATTATTTGAGTCCGTCCTCCCCTTCAGTCAATGCTCATGCAATTAAAATGTAGCGGTATATTCCAACGTGACAAATGATTCCAATATGGCTCTATCTGAACGCTATTGTGCATTTGCAATTTATTCAGATAATTATTAACATGTGTATCTATTCGAAAAATATTATTCTGATACAGCTTTACATTAACTGCAACCCAAATTGATTTATTAAGATATTATCTGCTAATACCAGCCATTCTTGGATGTTTGGCTTTTAATACTAGTTCTCAATTGTGGAAAGCAGAGAGTTGAGCTATACTAATTCGTTAAATAGATATAAATTTCTCAAAGTATCATTGCAATCTGGATTATAATAAGAATGTTGCCAAATGCAGTTGAGATTTACATATACAAAGAATACACATTGTCCTGTAACTGGACATTTGCCACATACACACAGATGTCCTGTAAATGGACATATAACACATAGATATTGCAGCGTCCTGTGACTAAATGAATAGTATGTTAATTATTTATTGTGCTTCATTGTGGTGTAGACTTGTTGCTCACATGTAAGAGCGCCGTACAGCCGCTCAAATTTGTGCAATAATGTTGCCAGTCACCGTCAGTATAAATGGCATAAGACACAAAGAGTTTAACTATTAGATTGTCCTGTAACTGGACAAGGCTGCAATGCTATGATTGGGTTCAAATATTGGTTAAGGCATGGAGTTCACATGGCGGGCATACCGCCGATGCGCGTTTCGCTGAGTAGCTTTATCAAGGCAAGACGATTGCCTCTATCACCCCAATCTATATTCATACAGGAAGACCAATGAGGTTGTCTCCCTTGGTCACGTGATCTGTTATACCAATCTGACATTTGGTTTTAAAACCATTCTGAGTTCCGAGTTTTGGCCAATAGGGAACACTCTTTCACACATCTCATAGCGGGGGAGGTGTGTCCCCGACCTCCAATCAAATTGCTCCGGTATCAGCTGTGAATCCAACGTGCTTGTGTTTACATGATGGAGTTACGGGGGTATGTTCATCTCCTCCAATCAAAGGTCTTGTGTAGTATCTCCGGTGTTAGCTGTAGATCCACCGTGCTTCTATTTACATAACGGAGTTACGGGGTTATGTTCACCTCCTCCAATTAAAGGTCCCTTGATAATGGAAATATGATTGCCTATGTATTGTTTATTGATGTTTGGAGATTAAATTCTCATCGTTGTCCTTATCAAGTTTCAATAAAGAATATTAGAATCAGCATAATAAAAATAAAAGAACTATAGATCTAACTGGACTTAGGAGAATTAAATAAGCCCCCAATCATATATTATAATATATTAACTTCCCATATAGGATATAGATTAGTGAACCAATAATAAGAAGAGGGGGGAAGAGGAAAAATAAAAGTGGAATAGGTGAGAGAGATAAGTATAGTGAAAATCACTAATATACAAGGAAACTTTAAAAATTGTTAAGTAATAATATTCCTTTTATTTATATCATTCATATTTTCTCTCTCATTTTAATATCACATCTTTCTTACAAATAGTTTCACATTTTTCTTTTTTAATTTTATTTCGCTGAAATTCATTCCGTTTGGAATTTTTTAATGCATATCTAATAAAGATGTTATATTTTATATAATTATCCATAAGTGCGCCACATAGGAGGACAAATATTTGCTTTCTCTCTTTTTGTAATGTCCTGTTTATACCTTCTAAGGATGACGCTAATTTGCATACGCAGTCACACCATAAATAAAGACTTAGACGTGGAATCTGTGGTTCCAAAGCACAAGTGATATTCAGGTAAAAGTTCAGACAGTTACATGCAATTGATCAAGACACAATTTAGGCGCAAAAGGAAATTATACAGACCCAAGTACAGTATACATATGCAGGCGCTTCCGGACCCAGAGATAGGCATCAGCAAGACACCCCTCATCATTCAGCATTCAGCACGAAGACTGAGAATCAGCGTTCGTGCACTCATATTTATACCCCCCCAGAATAAACAGGACAAAAGGGAAGTCTGTTGCTGATATCATTGGTTCTCAGGGGTGAAGCATCTGTTACAGCACATTTAACAGGCTGGTTGAAACAGACTCTCCCTGCCTCTAACAGCTGGAGGTCTTCCACTTCACGCCTCAGGCAGCATCCTAACAGTTGTTTCCAAAATATACATTTTGTTGCTTGTAGGCTCTGTGATCCATAACTCGGGAATGCATGATGCGATCTCCCCACCGATAACACCGGAATACTGTGAAAAGAGTACGCATCATTACAACTCCAAACACGACTGGTTTAGCATGTATAATAAATTAGTTATCAAATATCTTTATTTCTCAGCATTTAAACTAACTGAACATACTTAAATCATACACTTTAAAGCTTATTGAACCTTATGTGTGAATATGTAATGTGTGGGTATCCAGGGTTCAGTTTAAAATGTAATCGCGGCGACGCCATCTTGCGAATGGCCGCAAGACACCATCTTGAAAATGAGATCGCAAGATGCCATTTTGCGAATGGCCGCCTAAGCGCCATTTTAGATAAACTCACATTTTAGTACATGTGGCGATAATACTAATAGCACCATGCGTTTGCATCTTCCACCATTTCTCATACACACATTAATACACACAATTGCGCTGTTAACTAGTCGCATATTAGCGAATGCATAGGACTTTGTATTAAACCGCTGTTTTATTAGCTTTATGCGCATGCATCTGCCCCAAGTTAACTAGCGTCCTTATATCAAACCCTGAATACCCACACATTACATATTCACACATAAGGTTCCATACGCTTTAAAGTGTATGATTTAAGTTGGTTCAGTTAGTTTTAGTATTCTGGTGTTATCGGTGGGGAGATCGCATCATGCATTCTCAAGTTATGGATCGCAGAGCCTACAAGCAACAAAATGTATATTTTAGGAACAACTGTTAGGATGTTGCAGGGGGCGTGAAGAGGAAGATCCCCAGCTGTTAGAGACAGGGAGAGTTTATTTGAACTAGCCTGTTAAATGTGCTGTAACAGATGCTTCTCCCCTGGGAACCAATGACACCAGCAACAAACATCCCTATTGTCCTATTTATTCTGGGGGGGTATAAATATGTGTGCACGAACGCTGGTTCTCAGTCTTCGTGCTGAACGCTGTATGACTAGGGGTCTCTTGCTGATGCCTATCTCCTGGTCCGGAAGCGCCTGCGTATGTATACTGTACTTGGGTCTGTATAATTTTCCTTTTGCACCTAAATTGTGTCTTGATCAATTTCGTGTAACTGTCTGAACTTTTACCTGAATAACACTTGTGCCTTGGAACCACAGATTCCACGTCTAAGTCTTTATTTATGGTATGACTACGTATGCAAATTAGCGTCATCCTTAGAGGTTTCTAGAAGGGTTTTAGAAGGTACAGGCAGAGGTATATAGAGGTTCGGATCCATGATCGTTAGTTAGTATTCATGATGACACTTAGCACAGGAGATAACACTGATGTCTTCTTTCTAAGTCCCCCTGCGTTAATTTCCACTCTCCCCATACATTAGTATGGGGATATGGAAATTATGGTATTCATCAAATTCCGAAAATTATGTATTTTCGGAATTTTATGGAGGTACTATCCGCCACTGTGAGGTGGCGAATAGCAGGTGAGACTTACCTTCTGTCAGCTGGACAGGTCCCACGCAGCTCCCTCCGGCACTCTGGTCCCTCCTCTGGCTCCGGTGGTTGCTCGCACACTGTGTTCTCCCAGCAGAACACAATAAAGTTTAGAAAAAAAACACATTTTTTTTCTAAACAGTACTGTGCTGTGAGACCACGTGTCAGACCAGCAGGACCGAGCCGGAGGCTGCTGCGCGGGCAGGAAAGTGCGGGACGGGGGGAAGTGAGCAGAGGGGGAGGGGGGGTTGGGGGTGCACACAAACTTAACGCCGCTGTAGGTAGTGCTGCACATGTGCTGGGTTTACCGATGAAACAGCGCATTGCACAGCACTGTTTCCAGCTGCGGTAACTTAGAGTAGAGAGGGAAAAGTATCTATTTCCTGAAAAGCTGTCATCGCAAAAATGACAGCTTTTCGGAATAGATACTGATGGAGAGGAGGAATGATGAATTCCTCCGGTAATTAGGTAGAACTCCATGCGAGTTCTAAACCTAATTACCGCCATCGATTTTTTAAGGTATGATGAATAGGCCCCTCAATCATATACTCGCAGACAAAATTGGATTTATTTGTGGAAACATATTCTTTGCCTGTTTGTGTTTGTTCCTGTAATTGATATGTCTGGTTTTTAGAGATACAATTTGTATTTTCTAAGATACAATCAAAAGTTATAGTTTAACATTTATTTTTGCTATACATAGCGTGTGCTCCTAACATAGAGAACTGTTCTTTCTCTCCTTTGTTTACTTGTATATAGTGTGTTCTTGGGAGTCCCTCAAGCTATCTATTGCGCTCTAATAAATAAGGCTTGATCTAACTATCATATTACTGATATAAATGTACTGTCCGACTCCTGTTCTATTATTATTTCCCCTATTCCCTTTTGTATTATACATTCAAAATGTCGACTGGTACATAATGTTGACACCTGATTTTAAGCTTATCCCTAACCCCCACCCTAAAATTTCTTTTGTCGACATTTTGACTGTCTACATTTCATTTGTCGACTTTTTGTCTTCTGTGTTGACATTTTGCAGGTGTCGACATGTTGGACGTCGACATTTTAACCATTTTGACCTTCTGAAATTCGACATTATAGTATTAACTTTTTGACTGTCGACATTGTGATTGTCGGTAACATGACTACATCCAAGACCAGTGAACTTTTTCAAATGATTACAGAAGTACTAACTATTTTGCATTAGACTCAAAGCTGATTGCTGAGTAGGTTCTATGGATTTTGGCATGTTTGTACTTAAGAAAATAACCATTGTAGACGGCAATATTTCACAATTTATCATTATAAATAAAAACTATTAATCTGAATGACAGGGATCTGTGTTTTAGAGCCTTGATTACATGTCAGTGACTTGATATTTCAGTTGAAATAATAGTATACAGCAGTGCTATAGTCTGTAGAAAGTATACTGTCAATCAGTACAAAATGTCTGCAGTTTTATCAATGTCTATTGAATTCTGCATTTACCATTGCTGTATCTATTCCTAATTAAAACCTTCATTATAATGTGTAGAAGTAATAATACAGAATGCATAGAAATAACACATAAATGAGATACAGAGGCATACTGGATGTTCTCCAGCCGCAACCTCCCAGCTGACCATAGTCCACCCTGTCTAATCCCTATAATTATTTGCTGGATAGGATGGACCTGTTATTGCCAAATATAGAGGGAAATAAGCAATAATGGGACCATTAATTAGGAATAACATTATTTTAATAAAAAAGAAAATGGTTGGCAGACATTCTTTCAATAAGGAAAAAGTCAGTAATCAACAGGACGCCATAAAGACAATAACTTCCACAGGTTTTATATTAGATACAAATTGCCTTTGCCAGACATAATGCTAATCTGCAAGGAATGCAGCAATCTCACACAATTTCTAATCTCAATAGTCAGTGAGTCCACCACTAACCACACAAACCAATGTAATTATTATTGTGTTACAGACAAGATAAATACCTATCAAACATTCTCACTAAAAAAAAAAATCACAAAATACAATGGAAAAACACAGAATAAGCATTTAACACCATTATGTATTTTTATGGCTTGTAATACTTATATAGTATAGTATTTAGCTGCAAATTCAAACTTGTACATTTAAAATCACATCTAATACAATACTAAGCTACTCTCCCAGAAGTTGCGGGAGACTACTGCTTTTTCGGGTAGTCCCTTGCACCCCCAGGAAGAGTGGCTGGATCTCCCGCATCCCCCCACTTCCTAGTGAAGTGGGCAGAATGGTGAAGATAATACCGGGGATAGCGGCTCTGTAGGAACGGAGCGGGATAAAATGATACACCCACACGGGCCTGTGGGTGCATCAGATGGGACCTGATGATGTGTGAGCCTGGCCCAGCCCCCGGAAGTAGCTAGCTGCATCTCCTATCCAGGCTTCTCCCACAGTGGAGATACAAAAAGTAGGCAAGTATGAACGAGGCTGAAGTTAGCTTCTTATTCAAGCTCTAGCTTCTTATTCAGTTTCCAGCTTCTTATTCAGAACATGTTATATTAAAACATTTTTATCAAATAGAATCAATAAACTTACATTGCATAAACAAAATATGGTATCTATTACACAAATTTCAATTGTACTTTGCTTGGCCCACAAAGCTTTTGGGCATGAAACAGGGTGGTAAAGTGGGCACAGGGACCAGATTTTCTAGATTTGAGTAAGTAGCTGTAGTTGTGCAAGGGTTAACTAGCCTTGGGCAACAAATTTGACACTTGGAATCCACAGAGGGGGGTCACTTACATATGACCCATATGCAAGTGATCTTGCCCAACAAGGTTTTGGGCATGCAATAGGGCATAAAAGTGGTCACAGGCAACTAATTAATACATTTGAATAAGTAGCTGTAGTTGTGCAAGGGTTAGAGACCTTGGGCAACAAATTTGACACTTGGAATCCACAGAGGAGGGTCACTTACATATCACCACTTGCAATTGGCCTTGCCCAACAAGCTTTTTGGCATGAAATAGGGTGGTAAAGTGGGCACAGGGACCAGATTTTCTATATTTGAATAAGTAGCTGTAGTTGTGCAAGGGCTACAGAGCCTTGGGCAACAAATTTGACACTTGGAATCCACAGAGGGGGGTCACTTTCATATGACCCACTTGCAATTGGCCTTGCCCAACAAGGTTTTGGGCATGAAATAGGGCATTAAAGCGAGCACAGGCCCAATTAATACATTTGAATAAGTAGCTATAGTTGTGCAAGGGTTAAAGAGCATTGGGCAACAAATTTGACACTTGGAATCCACAGAGGGGGGTCACTTACATATGATGCACTTGCAATTGGCCTTGCCCAACAAGGTTTTGGGCATGAAATAGGGCATTAAAGTGGGCACAGGCACCAATTAATACATTTGAATAAGTAGCTGTAGTTGTGCAAGGGTTAGAGGCCTTGGGCAACAAATTTGACACTTGGAATCCACAGAGGGGGATCACTTACATATGACCCACTTGCAATTGGCCTTGCCCAACACGCTTTTGGGCATGAAATAGGATGGTAAAGTGGGCACAGGGACCAGATTTTCTATATTTGAATAAGTAGCTGTAGATGTGAAAGGGTTAACTAGCCTTGGGCAACAAATTTGACACTTGGAATCCACAGAGGGGGGTCACTTACATATGACCCACTTGCAATTGGCCTTGTCCAACAAGGTTTTGGGCATGAAATAGGGCATTAAAGTGGGCACAGGCAACTAATTAATACATTTGAATAAGTAGCTGTAGTTGTGCAAGGGTTAGAGACCTTGGGCAACAAATTTGACACTTGGAATCCACAGAGGAGGGTCACTTACATATCACCACTTGCAATTGGCCTTGCCCAACAAGCTTTTTGGCATGAAATAGGGTGGTAAAGTGGGCACAGGGACCAGATTTTCTATATTTGAATAAGTAGCTGTAGTTGTGCAAGGGCTACAGAGCCTTGGGCAACAAATTTGACACTTGGAATCCACAGAGGGGGGTCACTTTCATATGACCCACTTGCAATTGGCCTTGCCCAACAAGGTTTTGGGCATGAAATAGGGCATTAAAGCGAGCACAGGCCCAATTAATACATTTGAATAAGTAGCTGTAGTTGTGCAAGGGTTAACTAGCTTTGGGCAACAAATTTGACACTTGGCATCTACAGAGGAGGGTCACCTACATATGACCCACTTGCAATTGACCTTGCCCAACAAGCTTTTTGGCATGAAATAGGGTGGTAAAGTGGGCACAGGGACCAGATTTTCTAGATTTGAATAAGTAGCTGTAGTTGTGCAAGGGTTAAAGAGCCTTGGGCAACAAATTTGACAATTGGAATCCACAGAGGGGAGTCACTTACATGTGACCCACTTGCAATTGGCCTTGCCTAACAAGGTTTTGGGCATGAAATAGGGCATTAAAGTCGGCACAGGCACCAATTTATACAGTTGAATAAGTAGCTGTAGTTGTGCAAGGGTTAACTAGCCTTGGGCAACAAATTTGACACTTGGAATCCACAGAGGGGGTCACTTACATATGACCCACATGCAATTGGCCTTGCCCAACAAGCTTTTTGGCATGAAATAGGATGGTAAAGTGGGCACAGGGACCAGATTTTCTAGATTTGAATAAGTAGCTGTAGTTGTGCAAGGGCTACAGAGCCTTGGGCAACAAATTTGACACTTGGAATCCACAGAGGGGGGTCACTTTCATATGACCCACTTGCAATTGGCCTTGCCCAACAAGGTTTTGGGCATGAAATAGGGCATTAAAGCGAGCACAGGCCCAATTAATACATTTGAATAAGTAGCTGTAGTTGTGCAAGGGTTAACTAGCTTTGGGCAACAAATTTGACACTTGGCATCTACAGAGGAGGGTCACCTACATATGACCCATTTGCAATTGACCTTGCCCAACAAGCTTTTTGGCATGAAATAGGGTGGTAAAGTGGGCACAGTGACCAGATTTTCTAGATTTGAATAAGTAGCTGTAGTTGTGCAAGGGTTAAAGAGCCTTGGGCAACAAATTTGACAATTGGAATCCACAGAGGGGAGTCACTTACATGTGACCCACTTGCAATTGGCCTTGCCTAACAAGGTTTTGGGCATGAAATAGGGCATTAAAGTCGGCACAGGCACCAATTTATACAGTTGAATAAGTAGCTGTAGTTGTGCAAGGGTTAACTAGCCTTGGGCAACAAACTTGACACTTGGAATCCACAGAGGGGGTCACTTACATATGAACCACATGCAATTATCCTTGCCCAACTGAATAAGTAGCTGTAGATGTGCAAGGGTTAGAGGCCTTGGGCAACAAATTTGACACTTGGAATCCACAGAGGGGGGTCACATACATATGACCCACATGCATTTGGCCTTGCCCAACAAGCTTTTTGGCATGAAATAGGGTGGTAAAGTGGGCACAGGGACCAGATTTTCTATATTTGAATAAGTAGCTGTAGATGTGCAAGGGTTAACTAGCCTTGGGCAACAAATTTGACACTTGGAATCCACAGAGGGAGGTCACTTACATGACCCACTTGCAATTGGCCTTGCCCAACAAGGTTTTGGGCATGAAATAGGGTATTAAAGTGGGCACATGCACCAATTAATACATTTCAATAAGTAGCTGTAGTTCTGCAAGGGTTAACTAGCCTTGGGCAACAATTTTGACACTTGGAATCCACAGAGGGGGTCACTTACATATGACCCACTTGCAATTGGCTTTGCCCAATAAGGTTTTGGGCATGACATAGGGCATTAAATTGGGCACAGGCACCAATTAATACATTTGAATAAGTAGCTGTAGTTGTGGAAGGGTTAGAGAGCCTTGGGCAACAAATTTGACACTTGGAATCCACAGAGGGGGGTCACATACATATGACCCCCATGCAATTGGCCTTTCCCAACAAGCTTTTTGGCATGAAATAAGGTGGCAAAGTGGGCACAAGGACCAGATTTTCTAGATTTGAATAAGTAGCTGTAGTTGTGCAAGGGTTAAAGAGCCTTGGGCAACAAATTTGACAATTGGAATCCACAGAGGGGGGTCACTTACATATGACCCACTTGCAATTGGCCTTGCCCAGCAAGCTTTTTGGCATGAAATAGGGTGGTAAAGTGGGCACAGGCACCAGATATTGTAATTTTGAATAAGAAGCTATAATTGTGCAAGAGTTTAACCACATTTATCTAGGGTTGGGTATGGGATCTCATCGGTTGGGATGGCGACGGTCAGAGTACCGACAGCGGCATCTTGACAGTTAGAATCCCGACAAGATAATGTAATTACCATAACCTACCTCTCCCCACACCGTAACCCTAACCATCCCCCCTTTTTGCCTAACCCTCCTCCTAGTGCCTAAACCTAACCCTGCCCCTGGTGCCTAACCCTAATCCCAAAACTCCCACTATTCCCGGATACTTACCTTTGGGGTTCTTGCACCGGTATAGTGATCGCCGGTATACCAAGAGCCGTCCCTAGCCAATTTGGTGCCCTAGGCAAAATTTTGACTGGTGCCCTCTACCCCTACACACACACATATATATATATATATATACATACTGTACATAGTAATGCCCCTGTAGTAGTGCCCATATACAGTAGTAATACCACATAGTAATGCCCTTGTAGTAGTGCTCCCATAGTAATGCTCCTGTAGTAGTGCCCATATACTATTAATGCCCCTGTAGTAGTGCCCATATACAGTAGTAATACCCCCATAGTAATGAGGGCGGAAGTGCCATTCATGCCCATTAAGGCCAGCTAAACAAGTAAGTTGTCCCCTCACGGGCTCGCTACGCTCGCCACTAGGTTATATTCCCCCTCTATGCCCACTTGGATGATAGGGAATGATGCTGGACACTGGGAATGACGCTGGACACTGGCTGATGACGTCAGGGTCCTCTCCGGGAAGGAGATTTAGACATTACCCAGGGAAAAGGTATATAATTAGGGCTAATTGTAGAAGAAGGTGTGGTATAGATATAATAAAAAGTAAAGGGAGACAGTCAATGGGAATCAGTATAATTTAACCCTAAGTCCCCCCAGGGAGCACTGAACCTAACCCTCCCACCCCCCCCCCCCCCCGCAGCTGTCCATCCTTCAAACGGGATGCCAGGCGCCGGTCTCCCAGCGTAGGTAAAATGACAGTCGTCGGGATTTCGATGCCTGTAATTTAACCCTTGCCGGGATTAAGCAGTCGGGAAGCGGGAGGTTGACATTGCATCCGCCGGCTTCCCGACTGCTTCACAGTCAGAGTGGGGAAAAAGAAAGCATCATGATTGTAGGTACCAATCATGAGGAGTCAGAGAGACATGAGGGGGGAGGTGATAGAAGAATGCACACTGGGGGAGGGAGGGGAAAGAATTCTACATACAAATTAATTAGCTGCAGAATTAATGAAACAGGGAGGATGAGAAGAGGTGCTCAAGAGCTGAACAGTCAGGGGGTAGCATAGGCACAGGAAGAACTGTGCCCCCATTGAAAAAATGGATGCTAGCAGGGGTATAACTAGAACTGTTAGGGCCCCATAGCACAATTTTGAAAGCCCCCCCACCGCCCAGCTGCTAAAGAGTCACCTCTTTCCACAGCATTCCCTCAGACTTATGTATACCCCCTGGTCAGGCCCACCTCCCAATGTGAGCTATTCTGAAGTCTGCACTGCTGCAGACTATCACAGCTATGTGCAGGTGCTGAGCGCTCACCTCTCCCTTGGGTGTCGGCTTCTGTTTGGCTGCATGAGCTTCTGCAGTCAGAGAAGTGTTGGCTTCTCTAGTCCCGGCCCAGTTCATCTCTCTGATGCTGGGATGGGGCTGCCTGGAGCGGTCCTGCTTCACTCTGATGCTGGGAGGATGGGGCTGCCGGAGCGGTCCTGCTTCACTCTGATGATGGGAGGATGGGGCTGCCCGGAGCAGTCCTGCTTCACTCTGATGCTGGGAGGATGGGGCTGCCCGGAGCGGTCCTGCTTCACTCTCATGCTGGGAGGATGGGGCTGCCCGGAACGGTCCTGCTTCACTCTGATGCTGGGAGGATGGAGCTGCCCGGAGCGGTCCTGCTTCACTCTGATTCTGGGAGGATGGGGCAGCCCGGAGTGGTCCTTCACTCTGATGCTGGGAGAATGGGGCTGCCCGGAGCGTTCCTGCTTCACTCTGATGCTGGGAGGATGGGGCTGCCCAGAGCGGTCCTTCACTCTGATGCTGGGAGGACGGGCATGCCCGGAGTGGCCCATGGTCATCATTCAAAGGGGTATCGTGATTGGGTGCAGGGGGAAAGGCGGGCCCTGGGAGGACTGGTTAGGCACCATAGAAGCAGGACCGCAGGCACCCACGATAGAGGGATGCATATGGCTAAGCTATTGTTTAGTCTCCACTCTGACGGGGACCAATCCTCGGCGGTATATTAAAAAAGTGATTGCTGTCTGATTGATACCCCCATTAAGCGCCTTCTGTCATAGATGGCGCCTGGAGCATGACCTCCACAGCTCCACCCACGCTACGCCCCTGCCTATAGTGTCGCTTATACAAAAAAAAACCACTTACCTTAATCCACGCTCCTGCATACGCCGCTGTCCTGTCCGCCCAGCTGCTCTCAGAACTATGGGAGAGACGTCATGAAGTTCCTCCCATAGTGCTCTCTGTGGGAGCCGGAGCTCAGGAGTGAGCTCCGGCTCCTCGGATCTATGGGAGAGACGTCATGACGTCTCTCCTATAGTGCCCATGGGGAGAGCCGGAAGCTAGAGTTCAGAAGAGAGCTCCAGCCTCCGGCTACCACGACGCTACAGGGAAGAAGCCAGGTGCCCGCTGGTAATAACATCTCAGCAGGCATCTGGCTTGGAGACCCCCTGCAGCGCCAGGCTGGAGGACACTGATGCACTTGGTGCACATGCTCCTCCAGCACCCCCCCCCCCTAGTTGCGGCCCAGCCAGAATGATCTTCGGTACAGAAGCTCATTCTGACCTTGCCAAACACTGAGATGCCGATCGAAGCTGAGCTCCGATCGCGGGAGGCGGGGGGAGGACAGCAGTAGAGCCGTCAGATGCCCCTGGGCATTCCAGTCGCTGCTAGACATTTGCATATAATGCCTATGTCTAGGGCCGGCTCTGGGTATACCGCACACCAGGATCTTCATCTATTCTTCATCTATTCTTAGTGAATAATAACCTTTCTGCAGACTCCAAAATTCATATTTTTAATTTGACCGTTCTGTGATCCAAATTTTATGCTATAGAATCATATACACAACGATAGCTACTTATTCAAATATAGAAAATCTGGTCCCTGTGCCCACTTTACCACTCAAATTCATACCCAAATGCTTTCTAACCCTTGCACAACTACAGCTACTTATTCCAAAGTATTAATTGGTCCCTGTGCCCACTTTACCGCCCTATGTCATGCCCAAAACCTTCTTGGTCAAGGCCAATTGCAAGTGGGTCATATGTAAGTGACCCCCCTCTGTGGATTCCAAGTGTCAAATTTGTTGCCCAACGATAGTTAACCCTTGTGCATCTACAGCTACTTGTGCAAATATAGAAAATCTGGTCCTTGTGCCCACTTTAATGCCCTATTTCATGCCAAAAAGCTTGTTGGGCAAGGCCAATTGCAAGTGGGTCATATGTAAGTGACCCACCTCTGTGGATTCCAAGTGTCAAATTTGTTGCCCAACGATAGTTAACCCTTGTGCATCTACAGCTACTTGTGCAAATATAGAAAATCTGGTCCTTGTGCCCACTTTAATGCCCTATTTCATGCCAAAAAGCTTGTTGGGCAAGGCCAATTGCAAGTGGGTCATATGTAAGTGACCCACCTCTGTGGATTCCAAGTGTCAAATTTGTTGCCCAAAGCTAGTTAACCCTTGCACAACTATAGCTACTTATTCAAATATAGAAAATCTGGTCCCTGTGCCCACTTTACCACCCTATTTCATGCCCAAAACATTCTTGGGCAAGGCCAATTGCAAGTGGGTCATATGTAAGAGACCCCCCTCTGTGAATTCCAAGTGTCAAATTTGTTGCCCAAGGCTCTCTAACCCTTGCACAACTACAGCTACTTATTCAAAAGTATTAATTGGTGCCTGTGCCCACTTTAATGCCCTATTTCATGCCCAAAACCTTGTTGGGCAAGGCCAATTGTAAGTGGGTCATATGTAAGTGACCTCCCTCTGTGGATTCCAAGTGTCAAATTTGTTGCCCAAGGCTCTCTAACCCTTGCACAACTACTTATTCAAATGTATTAATTGGTGCCTGTGCCCAATTTAATGCCCTGTTTCATGCCCAAAACCTTGTTGGGCAAGGCCAATTGCAAGTGGGTCATATGTAAGTGACCCCCCTCTGTGGATTCCAAGTGTCAAATTTGTTGCCCAAGGCTAGCTAACCCTTGCACAACTATAGCTACTTATTCAAATATAGAAAATCTGGTCCCTGTGCCCACTTTACCACCCTATTTCATGCCAAAAGGCTTGTTGGGCAAGGCCAATTGCAAGTGGGTCATATGTAAATGACCCCCCTCTGTGGAGTCCAAGTGTCAAATTTGTTGCCCAAGGCTAGCTAACCCTTGCACAACTATAGCTACTTATTCAAATATAGAAAATCTGGTCCCTGTGCCCACTTTACCACCCTATTTCATGCCAAAAGGCTTGTTGGGCAAGGCCAATTGCAAGTGGGTCATATGTAAATGACCCCCCTCTGTGGAGTCCAAGTGTCAAATTTGTTGCCCAAGGCTCTTTACCCTTGCACAACTACAGCTACTTATTGAAATGTATTAATTGGTGCATGTGCCCACTTTAATGCCCTATTTCATGCCCAAAACCTTGTTGGGCAAGGCCAATTGCAAGTGGGTCATGTAAGTGACCTCCCTCTGTGGACTCCAAGTGTCAAATTTGTTGCCCAACGATAGTTAACCCTTGTGCATCTACAGCTACTTGTGCAAATATAGAAAATCTGGTCCTTGTGCCCACTTTAATGCCCTATTTCATGCCAAAAAGCTTGATGGGCAAGGCAAATTGCAAGTGGGTCATATGTAAGTGACCCACCTCTGTGGATTCCAAGTGTCAAATTTGTTGCCCAAAGCTAGTTAACCCTTGCACAACTACAGCTACTTATTCAAATGTATTAATTGGTGCCTGTGCCCACTTTAATGCCCTATTTCATGCCCAAAACCTTGTTGGGAAAGGCCAATTGTAAGTGGGTCATATGTAAGTGACCTCCCTCTGTGGATTCCAAGTGTCAAATTTGTTGCCCAAGGCTCTCTAACCCTTGCACAACTACTTATTCAAATGTATTAATTGGTGCCTGTGCCCAATTTAATGCCCTGTTTCATGCCCAAAACCTTGTTGGGCAAGGCCAATTGCAAGTGGGTCATATGTAAGTGACCACCCTCTGTGGATTCCAAGTGTCAAATTTGTTGCCCAAGGATAGTTAACCCTTGTACATCTACAGCTACTTGTGCAAATATAGAAAATCTGGTCTCTGTGCCCACTTTACCACCCTATTTCATGCCAAAAAGCTTGTTGGGCAAGGCCAATTACAAGTGGTCATATGTAAGTGACCCCCCTCTGTGGATTCCAAGTGTCAAATTTGTCGCCCAAGGCTCCCTAACCCTTGCACAACTACAGCTACTTATTCAAATGTATTAATTGGTGCCTGTGCCCACTTTAATGCCCTATTTCATGCCCAAAACCTTGATGGGCAAGGCCAATTCCAAGTGGGTCATATGTAAGTGACCCTTCTCTGTGGATTCCAAGTGTCAAATTTGTTGCCCAACGATAGTTAACCCTTGTGCATCTACAGCTACTTGTGCAAATATAGAAAATCTGGTCCTTGTGCCCACTTTACCACCCTATTTCATGCCAAAAAGCTTGTTGGGCAAGGCCAATTGCAAGTGGATCATATGTAAGTGACCCTCCTCTGTGGATTCCAACTGCCAAATGTGTTGCCCAAAGCTAGTTAACCCTTGCACAACTATAGCTACTTATTCAAATATAGAAAATCTGGTCCCTGTGCCCACTTTACCACCCTATTTCATGCCCAAAACCTTCTTGGGCAAGGCCAATTGCAAGTGGGTCATATGTAAGAGACCCCCCTCTGTGAATTCCAAGTGTCAAATTTGTTGCCCAAGGCTCTCTAACCCTTGCACAACTACAGCTACTTATTCAAATGTATTAATTGGTGCCTGTGCCCAATTTAATGCCCTATTTCATGCCCAAAACCTGGTAGGGCAAGGCCAATTGCAAGTGGTCATATGTAAGTGAACCCCCTCTGTGGATTCCAAGTGTCAAATTTGTTGCCCAAGGATAGTTAACCCTTGTACATCTACAGCTACTTGTGCAAATATAGAAAATCTGGTCTCAGTGCCCACTTTACCACCCTATTTCATGCCAAAAAGCTTGTTGGGCAAGGCCAATTACAAGTGGGTCATATGTAAGTGACCCCCCTCTGTGGATTCCAACTGTCAAATTTGTCGCCCAAGGCTCTCTAACCCTTGCACAACTACAGCTACTTATTCAAATGTATTAATTGGTGCCTGTGCCCACTTTAATGCCCTATTTCATGCCCACAACCATGATGGGAAAGGCCAAGTGCAAGTGGGTCATATGTAAGTGACCACCCTCTGTGGATTCCAAGTGTCAAATTGGTTGCCCAACGATAGTTAACCCTTGTGCATCTACAGCTACTTGTGCAAATATAGAAAATCTGGTCCCTGTGCCCACTTTACCACCCTATTTCATGCCAAAAAGCTTGTTGGGCAAGGCCAATTGCAAGTGGGTCATATGTAAGTGACCCTCCTCTGTGGATTCCAACTGCCAAATTTGTTGCCCAATGCTAGTTAAACCTTGCACAACTATAGCTACTTATTCAAATATAGAAAATCTGGTCCCTGTGCCCACTTAACCACCCTATTTCATGCCCAAAACCTTCTTGGGCAAGGCCAATTGCAAGTGGATCATATGTAAGAGACCCCCCTCTGTGAATTCCAAGTGTGAAATTTGTTGCCCAAGGCTCTCTAACCCTTGCACAACTACAGCTACTTATTCAAGTGTATAAATTGGTGCCTGTGCCCAATTTAATGCCCTATTTCATGCCCAAAACCTTGTTGGGCAAGGCCAATTGCAAGTGGTCATATGTAAGTGACCCCCCTCTGTGGATTTCAAGTGTCAAATTTGTTGCCCAAGGATAGTTAACCCTTGTACATCTACAGCTACTTGTGCAAATATAGAAAATCTGGTCTCTGTGCCCACTTTACCACCCTATTTCATGCCAAAAAGCTTGTTGGGCAAGGCCAATTACAAGTGGGTCATATGTAAGTGACCCCCCTCTGTGGATTCCAAGTGTCAAATTTGTCGCCCAAGGCTCTCTAACCCTTGCACAACTACAGCTACTTATTCAAAAGTATTAATTGGTGCCTGTGCCCACTTTAATGCCCTATTTCATGCCCAAAACCTTGATGGGCAAGGCCAATTCCAAGTGGGTCATATGTAAGTGACCCCCCTCTGTGGATTCCAAGTGTCAAATTTGTTGCCCAACGAAAGTTAACCCTTGTGCATCTACAGCTACTTGTGCAAATATAGAAAATCTGGTCCTTGTGTCCACTTTACCACCCTATTTCATGCCAAAAAGCTTGTTGGGCAAGGCCAATTGCAAGTGGGTCATATGTAAGTGACCCTCCTCTGTGGATTCTAATTGCCAAATTTGTTGCCCAAAGCTAGTTAACCCTTGCACAACTATAGCTACTTATTCAAATATAGAAAATCTGGTCCCTGTGCCCACTTTACCACCCTATTTCATGCCCAAAACCTTCTTGGGCAAGGCCAATTGCAAGTGGATCATATGTAAGAGACCCCCCTCTGTGAATTCCAAGTGTGAAATTTGTTGCCCAAGGCTCTCTAACCCTTGCACAACTACAGCTACTTATTCAAGTGTATAAATTGGTGCCTGTGCCCAATTTAATGCCCTATTTCATGCCCAAAACCTTGTTGGGCAAGGCCAATTGCAAGTGGTCATATGTAAGTGACCCCCCTCTGTGGATTTCAAGTGTCAAATTTGTTGCCCAAGGATAGTTAACCCTTGTACATCTACAGCTACTTGTGCAAATATAGAAAATCTGGTCTCTGTGCCCACTTTACCACCCTATTTCATGCCAAAAAGCTTGTTGGGCAAGGCCAATTACAAGTGGGTCATATGTAAGTGACCCCCCTCTGTGGATTCCAAGTGTCAAATTTGTCGCCCAAGGCTCTCTAACCCTTGCACAACTACAGCTACTTATTCAAATGTATTAATTGGTGCCTGTGCCCACTTTAATGCCCTATTTCATGCCCAAAACCTTGATAGGCAAGGCCAATTCCAAGTGGGTCATATGTAAGTGACCCCCCTCTGTGGATTCCAAGTGTCAAATTTGTTGCCCAACGAAAGTTAACCCTTGTGCATCTACAGCTACTTGTGCAAATATAGAAAATCTGGTCCTTGTGTCCACTTTACCACCCTATTTCATGCCAAAAAGCTTGTTGGGCAAGGCCAATTGCAAGTGGGTCATATGTAAGTGACCCTCCTCTGTGGATTCCAACTGCCAAATTTGTTGCCCAAAGCTAGTTAACCCTTGCACAACTATAGCTACTTATTCAAATATAGAAAATCTGGTCCCTGTGCCCACTTTACCACCCTATTTCATGCCCAAAACCTTCTTGGGCAAGGCCAATTGCAAGTGGGTCATATGTAAGAGACCCCCCTCTGTGAATTCCAAGTGTCAAATTTGTTGCCCAAGGCTCTCTAACCCTTGCACAACTACAGCTACTTATTCAAATGTATTAATTGGTGCCTGTGCCCACTTTAATGCCCTATTTCATGCCCAAAACCTTGTTGGGCAAGGCCAATTGCAAGTGGTCATATGTAAGTGACCCCCCTCTGTGGATTCCAAGTGTCAAATTTGTTGCCCAAGGATAGTTAACCCTTGTACATCTACAGCTACTTGTGCAAATATAGAAAATCTGGTCTCTGTGCCCACTTTACCACCCTATTTCATGCCAAAAAGCTTGTTGGGCAAGGCCAATTACAAGTGGGTCATATGTAAGTGACCCCCCTCTGTGGATTCCAAGTGTCAAATTTGTTGCCCAAGGCTCTCTAACCCTTGCACAACTACAGCTACTTATTCAAATGTATTAATTGGTGCCTGTGCCCACTTTAATGCCCTATTTCATGCCCAAAACCTTGTTGGGCAAGGCCAATTGCAAGTGGTCATATGTAAGTGACCCCCCTCTGTGGATTCCAAGTGTCAAATTTGTTGCCCAACGATAGTTAACCCTTGTGCATCTACAGCTACTTGTGCAAATATAGAAAATCTGGTCCTTGTGCCCACTTTACCACCCTATTTCATGCCAAAAAGCTTGTTGGGCAAGGCCAATTGCAAGTGGGTCATATGTAAGTGACCCTCCTCTGTGGATTCCAACTGCGAAATTTGTTGCCCAAAGCTAGTTAACCCTTGCACAACTATAGCTACTTATTCAAATATAGAAAATCTGGTCCCTGTGCCCACTTTACCACCCTATTTCATGCCCAAAACCTTCTTGGGCAAGGCCAATTGCAAGTGGGTCATATGTAAGAGACCCCCCTCTGTGAATTCCAAGTGTGAAATTTGTTGCCCAAGGCTCTCTAACCCTTGCACAACTACAGCTACTTATTCAAATGTATTAATTGGTGCCTGTGCCCACTTTAATGCCCTATTTCATGCCCAAAACCTTGTTGGGCAAGGCCAATTGCAAGTGGTCATATGTAAGTGACCCCCCTCTGAGGATTCCAAGTGTCAAATTTGTTGCCCAAGGATAGTTAACCCTTGCACAACTATAGCTACTTATTCAAATATAGAAAATCTGGTCCCTGTGCCCACTTTACCACCCTATTTCATGCCCAAAACCTTCTTGGGCAAGGCCAATTGCAAGTGGATCATATGTAAGAGACCCCCCTCTGTGAATTCCAAGTGTCAAATTTGTTGCCCAAGGCTCTCTAACCCTTGCACAACTACAGCTACTTATTCAAATGTATTAATTGGTGCAGGTGCCCACTTTAATGCCTTATTTCATGCCCAAAACCTTGTTGGACAAGGCCAATTGCAAGTGGTCATATGTAAGTGACCCCCCTCTGTGGATTCCAAGTGTCAAATTTGTTACCCAAGGATAGTTAACCCTTGTGCATCTACAGCTACTTGTGCAAATATAGAAAATCTGGTCTCTGTGCCCACTTTACCACCCTATTTCATGCCAAAAAGCTTGTTGGGAAAGGCCAATTGTAAGTGGGTCATATTTAAGTGACCTCCCTCTGTGGATTCCAAGTGTGAAATTTATTGCCCAATGCTCTCTAACCCTTGCACAACTACAGCTACTTATTCAAATGTATTAATTGGTGCCTGTGCCCATTTTAATGCCCTATTTCATGCCCAAAACCTTGTTGGGTAAGGCCAATTACAAGTGGGTCATATGTAAGTGACCCCCCTCTGTGAATTCCAAGTGTCAAATTTGTTGCCCAAGGCTCTCTAACCCTTGCACAACTACAGCTACTTATTCAAATGTATTAATTGGTGCCTGTGCCCAATTTAATGCCCTATTTCATGCCCAAAACCTGGTAGGGCAAGGCCAATTGCAAGTGGTCATATGTAAGTGAACCCCCTCTGTGGATTCCAAGTGTCAAATTTGTTGCCCAAGGATAGTTAACCCTTGCACAACTATAGCTACTTATTCAAATATAGAAAATCTGGTCCCTGTGCCCACTTTACCACCCTATTTCATGCCCAAAACCTTCTTGGGCAAGGCCAATTGCAAGTGGGTCATATGTAAGAGACCCCCCTCTGTGAATTCCAAGTGTCAAATTTGTTGCCCAAGGCTCTCTAACCCTTGCACAACTACAGCTACTTATTCAAATGTATTAATTGGTGCCTGTGCCCAATTTAATGCCCTATTTCATGCCCAAAACCTGGTAGGGCAAGGCCAATTGCAAGTGGTCATATGTAAGTGAACCCCCTCTGTGGATTCCAAGTGTCAAATTTGTTGCCCAAGGATAGTTAACCCTTGTACATCTACAGCTACTTGTGCAAATATAGAAAATCTGGTCTCAGTGCCCACTTTACCACCCTATTTCATGCCAAAAAGCTTGTTGGGAAAGGCCAATTACAAGTGGGTCATATGTAAGTGACCCCCCTCTGTGGATTCCAACTGTCAAATTTGTCGCCCAAGGCTCTCTAACCCTTGCACAACTACAGCTACTTATTCAAATGTATTAATTGGTGCCTGTGCCCACTTTAATGCCCTATTTCATGCCCAAAACCATGATGGGAAAGGCCAAGTGCAAGTGGGTCATATGTAAGTGACCACCCTCTGTGGATTCCAAGTGTCAAACTGGTTGCCCAACGATAGTTAACCCTTGTGCATCTACAGCTACTTGTGCAAATATAGAAAATCTGGTCCCTGTGCCCACTTTACCACCCTATTTCATGCCAAAAAGCTTGTTGGGCAAGGCCAATTGCAAGTGGGTCATATGTAAGTGACCCTCCTCTGTGGATTCCAACTGCCAAATTTGTTGCCCAATGCTAGTTAAACCTTGCACAACTATAGCTACTTATTCAAATATAGAAAATCTGGTCCCTGTGCCCACTTAACCACCCTATTTCATGCCCAAAACCTTCTTGGGCAAGGCCAATTGCAAGTGGATCATATGTAAGAGACCCCCCTCTGTGAATTCCAAGTGTGAAATTTGTTGCCCAAGGCTCTCTAACCCTTGCACAACTACAGCTACTTATTCAAGTGTATAAATTGGTGCCTGTGCCCAATTTAATGCCCTATTTCATGCCCAAAACCTTGTTGGGCAAGGCCAATTGCAAGTGGTCATATGTAAGTGACCCCCCTCTGTGGATTTCAAGTGTCAAATTTGTTGCCCAAGGATAGTTAACCCTTGTACATCTACAGCTACTTGTGCAAATATAGAAAATCTGGTCTCTGTGCCCACTTTACCACCCTATTTCATGCCAAAAAGCTTGTTGGGCAAGGCCAATTACAAGTGGGTCATATGTAAGTGACCCCCCTCTGTGGATTCCAAGTGTCAAATTTGTCGCCCAAGGCTCTCTAACCCTTGCACAACTACAGCTACTTATTCAAAAGTATTAATTGGTGCCTGTGCCCACTTTAATGCCCTATTTCATGCCCAAAACCTTGATGGGCAAGGCCAATTCCAAGTGGGTCATATGTAAGTGACCCCCCTCTGTGGATTCCAAGTGTCAAATTTGTTGCCCAACGAAAGTTAACCCTTGTGCATCTACAGCTACTTGTGCAAATATAGAAAATCTGGTCCTTGTGTCCACTTTACCACCCTATTTCATGCCAAAAAGCTTGTTGGGCAAGGCCAATTGCAAGTGGGTCATATGTAAGTGACCCTCCTCTGTGGATTCTAATTGCCAAATTTGTTGCCCAAATCTAGTTAACCCTTGCACAACTATAGCTACTTATTCAAATATAGAAAATCTGGTCCCTGTGCCCACTTTACCACCCTATTTCATGCCCAAAACCTTCTTGGGCAAGGCCAATTGCAAGTGGATCATATGTAAGAGACCCCCCTCTGTGAATTCCAAGTGTGAAATTTGTTGCCCAAGGCTCTCTAACCCTTGCACAACTACAGCTACTTATTCAAGTGTATAAATTGGTGCCTGTGCCCAATTTAATGCCCTATTTCATGCCCAAAACCTTGTTGGGCAAGGCCAATTGCAAGTGGTCATATGTAAGTGACCCCCCTCTGTGGATTTCAAGTGTCAAATTTGTTGCCCAAGGATAGTTAACCCTTGTACATCTACAGCTACTTGTGCAAATATAGAAAATCTGGTCTCTGTGCCCACTTTACCACCCTATTTCATGCCAAAAAGCTTGTTGGGCAAGGCCAATTACAAGTGGGTCATATGTAAGTGACCCCCCTCTGTGGATTCCAAGTGTCAAATTTGTCGCCCAAGGCTCTCTAACCCTTGCACAACTACAGCTACTTATTCAAATGTATTAATTGGTGCCTGTGCCCACTTTAATGCCCTATTTCATGCCCAAAACCTTGATAGGCAAGGCCAATTCCAAGTGGGTCATATGTAAGTGACCCCCCTCTGTGGATTCCAAGTGTCAAATTTGTTGCCCAACGAAAGTTAACCCTTGTGCATCTACAGCTACTTGTGCAAATATAGAAAATCTGGTCCTTGTGTCCACTTTACCACCCTATTTCATGCCAAAAAGCTTGTTGGGCAAGGCCAATTGCAAGTGGGTCATATGTAAGTGACCCTCCTCTGTGGATTCCAACTGCCAAATTTGTTGCCCAAAGCTAGTTAACCCTTGCACAACTATAGCTACTTATTCAAATATAGAAAATCTGGTCCCTGTGCCCACTTTACCACCCTATTTCATGCCCAAAACCTTCTTGGGCAATGCCAATTGCAAGTGGGTCATATGTAAGAGACCCCCCTCTGTGAATTCCAAGTGTCAAATTTGTTGCCCAAGGCTCTCTAACCCTTGCACAACTACAGCTACTTATTCAAATGTATTAATTGGTGCCTGTGCCCACTTTAATGCCCTATTTCATGCCCAAAACCTTGTTGGGCAAGGCCAATTGCAAGTGGTCATATGTAAGTGACCCCCCTCTGTGGATTCCAAGTGTCAAATTTGTTGCCCAAGGATAGTTAACCCTTGTACATCTACAGCTACTTGTGCAAATATAGAAAATCTGGTCTCTGTGCCCACTTTACCACCCTATTTCATGCCAAAAAGCTTGTTGGGCAAGGCCAATTACAAGTGGGTCATATGTAAGTGACCCCCCTCTGTGGATTCCAAGTGTCAAATTTGTTGCCCAAGGCTCTCTAACCCTTGCACAACTACAGCTACTTATTCAAATGTATTAATTGGTGCCTGTGCCCACTTTAATGCCCTATTTCATGCCCAAAACCTTGTTGGGCAAGGCCAATTGCAAGTGGTCATATGTAAGTGACCCCCCTCTGTGGATTCCAAGTGTCAAATTTGTTGCCCAACGATAGTTAACCCTTGTGCATCTACAGCTACTTGTGCAAATATAGAAAATCTGGTCCTTGTGCCCACTTTACCACCCTATTTCATGCCAAAAAGCTTGTTGGGCAAGGCCAATTGCAAGTGGGTCATATGTAAGTGACCCTCCTCTGTGGATTCCAACTGCGAAATTTGTTGCCCAAAGCTAGTTAACCCTTGCACAACTATAGCTACTTATTCAAATATAGAAAATCTGGTCCCTGTGCCCACTTTACCACCCTATTTCATGCCCAAAACCTTCTTGGGCAAGGCCAATTGCAAGTGGGTCATATGTAAGAGACCCCCCTCTGTGAATTCCAAGTGTGAAATTTGTTGCCCAAGGCTCTCTAACCCTTGCACAACTACAGCTACTTATTCAAAAGTATTAATTGGTGCCTGTGCCCACTTTAATGCCCTATTTCATGCCCAAAACCTTGTTGGGCAAGGCCAATTGCAAGTGGTCATATGTAAGTGACCCCCCTCTGAGGATTCCAAGTGTCAAATTTGTTGCCCAAGGATAGTTAACCCTTGCACAACTATAGCTACTTATTCAAATATAGAAAATCTGGTCCCTGTGCCCACTTTACCACCCTATTTCATGCCCAAAACCTTCTTGGGCAAGGCCAATTGCAAGTGGATCATATGTAAGAGACCCCCCTCTGTGAATTCCAAGTGTCAAATTTGTTGCCCAAGGCTCTCTAACCCTTGCACAACTACAGCTACTTATTCAAATGTATTAATTGGTGCAGGTGCCCACTTTAATGCCTTATTTCATGCCCAAAACCTTGTTGGACAAGGCCAATTGCAAGTGGTCATATGTAAGTGACCCCCCTCTGTGGATTCCAAGTGTCAAATTTGTTACCCAAGGATAGTTAACCCTTGTGCATCTACAGCTACTTGTGCAAATATAGAAAATCTGGTCTCTGTGCCCACTTTACCACCCTATTTCATGCCAAAAAGCTTGTTGGGAAAGGCCAATTGTAAGTGGGTCATATTTAAGTGACCTCCCTCTGTGGATTCCAAGTGTGAAATTTATTGCCCAATGCTCTCTAACCCTTGCACAACTACAGCTACTTATTCAAATGTATTAATTGGTGCCTGTGCCCATTTTAATGCCCTATTTCATGCCCAAAACCTTGTTGGGCAAGGCCAATTACAAGTGGGTCATATGTAAGTGACCCCCCTCTGTGGATTCCAAGTGTGAAATTTGTCGCCCAAGGCTCTCTAACCCTTGCACAACTACAGCTACTTATTCAAATGTATTAATTGGTGCCTGTGCCCACTTTAATGCCCTATTTCATGCCCAAAACCTTGATGGGAAAGGCCAATTCCAAGTGGGTCACATGTAAGTGACCCCCCTCTGTGGATTCCAAGTGTCAAATTTGTTGCCCAACGATAGTTAACCCTTGTGCATCTACAGCTACTTGTGCAAATATAGAAAATCTGGTCCTTGTGCTCACTTTACCACCCTATTTCATGCCAAAAAGCTTGTTGGGCAAGGCCAATTGCAAGTAGGTCATATGTAAGTGACCCTCCTCTGTGGATTCCAACTGCCAAATTTGTTGCCCGAAGCTAGTTAACCCTTGCACAACTATAGCTACTTATTCAAATATAGAAAATCTGGTCCCTGTGCCCAATTTACCACCCTATTTCATGCCCAAAACCTTCTTGGGCAAGGCCAATTGCAAGTGGGTCATATGTAAGAGACCCCCCTCTGTGAATTCCAAGTGTCAAATTTGTTGCCCAAGGCTCTCTAACCCTTGCACAACTACAGCTACTTATTCAAATGTATTAATTGGTGCCTGTGCCCACTTTAATGCCCTATTTCATGCCCAAAACCTTGTTGAGCAAGGCCAATTGCAAGTGGTCATATGTAAGTGACCCCCCTCTGTGGATTCCAAGTGTCAAATTTGTTGCCCAAGGATAGTTAACCCTTGTACATCTACAGCTACTTGTGCAAATATAGAAAATCTGGTCTCTGTGCCCACTTTACCACCCTATTTCATGACAAAAAGCTTGTTGGGAAAGGCCAATTGTAAGTGTGTCATATGTAAGTGACCCCCCTCTGTGGATTCCAAGTGTAAAATTTGTTGCCCTAAGCTCTCTAACCCTTGCACAACTACTTATTCAAATGTATTAATTGGTGCCTGTGCCCACTTTAATGCCCTGTTTCATGCCCAAAACCTTGTTGGGCAAGGCCAATTGCAAGTGGGTCATATGTAAGTGACCCCCCTCTGTGGATTCCAAGTGTCAAATTTGTTGCTCAAGGCTAGCTAACCCTTGCACAACTATAGCTACTTATTCAAATATAGAAAATCTGGTCCCTGTGCCCAAATTACCACCCTATTTCATGCCAAAAGGCTTGTTGGGCAAGGCCAATTGCAAGTGGGTCATATGTAAATGACCCCCCTCTGTGGATTCCAAGTGTCAAATTTGTTGCCCAAGGCTCTTGAACCCTTGCACAACTACAGCTACTTATTGAAATGTATTAATTGGTGCATGTGCCCACTTTAATGCCCTATTTCATGCCCAATATCTTGTTGGGCAAGGCCAATTGCAAGAGGGTCATGTAAGTGACCTCCCTCTGTAGATTCCAAGTGTCAAATTTGTTGCCCAAGGCTAGTTAACCCTTGCACATCTACAGCTACTTATTCAAATCTAGAAAATCTGGTGCCTGTGCCCACTTTACCACCCTATTTCATGCCAAAAAGCTTGCTGGGCAAGGCCAATTGCAAGTGGGTCATATGTAAGTGACCCACCTCTGTGGATTCCAAGTGTCAAATTTGTTGCCCAAAGCTAGTTAACCCTTGCATAACTACAGTTACTTATTCAAATGTATTTATTGGTGCCTGTGCCCACTTTAATGCCCTATTTCATGCCCAAAACCTTGTTGGACAAGGCCAATTGCAAGTGGGTTATATGTAAGTGACCCCCCTCTGTGGATTTCAAGTGTCAAATTTGTTGCCCAAGGCTAGCTAACCCTTGCACAACTATAGCTACTTATTCAAATATAGAAAATCTGGTCCCTGTGCCCACTTTACCACCCTATTTCATGCCAAAAGGCTTGTTGGGCAAGGCCAATTGCAAGTGGGTCATATGTAAGTGACCCCGTCTGTGGATTCCAAGTGTCAAATTTGTTGCCCAAGGCTCTTTTACCCTTGCAGAACTACAGCTACTTATTGAAATGTATTAAATGGTGCATGTGCCCACTTTAATACCCTATTTCATGCCCAAAACCTTGTTGGGCAAGGCCAATTGCAAGTGGGTCATGTAAGTGACCTCCCTCTGTGGATTCCAAGTGTCAAATTTGTTGCCCAAGGCTCTCTAACCCTTGCACAACTACAGCTACTTATTCAAATGTATTAATTGGTGCCTGTGCCCATTTTAATGCCCTATTTCATGCCCAAAACCTTGTTGAGCAAGGCCAATTGCAAGTGGTTATATGTAAGTGACCCCCCTCTGTGGATTCCAAGTGTCAAATTTGTTGCCCAAGGATAGTTAACCCTTGTACATCTACAGCTACTTGTGCAAATATAGAAAATCTGGTCTCTGTGCCCACTTTACCACCCTATTTCATTCCAAAAAGCTTGTTGGGCAAGGCCAATGACAAGTGGGTCATATGTAAGTGACCCCCCTCTGTGGATTCCAAGTGTCAAATTTGTTGCCCAACGATAGTTAACCCTTGTGCATCTACAGCTACTTGTGCAAATATAGAAAATCTGGTCCTTGTGCCCACTTTACCACCCTATTTCATGCCAAAAAGCTTGTTGGGCAAGGCCAATTGCAAGTGGGTCATATGTAAGTGACCCTCCTCTGTGGATTCCAACTGCGAAATTTGTTGCCCAAAGCTAGTTAACCCTTGCACAACTATAGCTACTTATTCAAATATAGAAAATCTGGTCCCTGTGCCCACTTTACCACCCTATTTCATGCCCAATACCTTCTTGGGCAAGGCCAATTGCAAGTGGGTCATACGTAAGAGACCCCCCTCTGTGAATTCCAAGTGTGAAATTTGTTGCCCAAGGCTCTCTAACCCTTGCACAACTACAGCTACTTATTCAAATGTATTAATTGGTGCCTGTGCCCACTTTAATGCCCTATTTCATGCCCAAAACCTTGTTGGGCAAGGCCAATTGCAAGTGGTCATATGTAAGTGACCCCCCTCTGTGGATTTCAAGTGTCAAATTTGTTGCCCAAGGATAGTTAACCGTTGTACATCTACAGCTACTTGTGCAAATATAGAAAATCTGGTCTCTGTGCCCACTTTACCACCCTATTTCATGACAAAAAGCTTGTTGGGAAAGGCCAATTGTAAGTGAGTCATATGTAAGTGACCTCCCTCTGTGGATTCCAAGTGTAAAATTTGTTGCCCAAAGCTCTCTAACCCTTGCACAACTAGTTATTCAAATGTATTAATTGGTGCCTGTGCCCACTTTAATGCCCTGTTTCATGCCCAAAACCTTGTTGGGCAAGGCCAATTGCAAGTGGGTCATATGTAAGTGACCCCCCTCTGTGGATTCCAATTGTCAAATTTGTTGCTCAAGGCTAGCTAACCCTTGCACAACTAGAGCTACTTATTCAAATATAGAAAATCTGGTCCCTGTGCCCACTTTACCACCCTATTTCATGCCAAAAAGCTTGTTGGGCAAGGCCAATTGCAAGTGGGTCATATGTAAATGACCCCCCTCTGTGGATTCCAAGTGTCAAATTTGTTGCCCAAGGCTCTTGAACCCTTGCACAACTACAGCTACTTATTGAAATGTATTAATTGGTGCATGTGCCCACTTTAATACCCTATTTCATGCCCAAAACCTTGTTGGGCAAGGCCAATTGCAAGAGGGTCATGTAAGTGACCTCCCTCTGTGGATTCCAAGTGTCAAATTTGTTGCCCAAGGCTAGTTAACCCTTGCACATCTACAGCTACTTATTCAAATCTAGAAAATCTGGTGCCTGTGCCCACTTTACCACCCTATTTCATGCCAAAAAGCTTGCTGGGCAAGGCCAAAAGCAAGTGGGTCATATGTAAGTGACCCACCTCTGTGGATTCCAAGTGTCAAATTTGTTGCCCAAAGCTAGTTAACCCTTGCATAACTACAGTTACTTATTCAAATGTATTTATTGGTGCCTGTGCCCACTTTAATGCCCTATTTCATGCCCAAAACCTTGTTGGACAAGGCCAATTGCAAGTGGGTTATATGTAAGTGACCCCCCTCTGTGGATTCCAAGTGTCAAATTTGTTGCCCAAGGCTAGCTAACCCTTGCACAACTATAGCTACTTATTCAAATATAGAAAATCTGGTCCCTGTGCACACTTTACCACCCTATTTCATGCCAAAAGGCTTGTTGGGCAAGGCCAATTGCAAGTGGGTCATATGTAAGTGACCCCGTCTGTGGATTCCAAGTGTCAAATTTGTTGCCCAAGGCTCTTTAACCCTTGCAGAACTACAGCTACTTATTGAAATGTATTAATTGGTGCATGTGCCCACTTTAATACCCTATTTCATGCCCAAAACCTTGTTGGGCAAGGCCAATTGCAAGTGGGTCATGTAAGTGACCTCCCTCTGTGGATTCCAAGTGTCAAATTTGTTGCCCAAGGCTAGTTAACCCTTGCACATCTACAGCTACTTATTCAAATATAGAAAATCTGGTCCCTGTGCCCACTTTACCACCCTATTTCATGCCAAAAAGCTTGTTGGGCAAGGCCAATTACAAGTGGGTCATATGTAAGTGACCCCCCTCTTTGGATTCCAAGTGTCAAATTTGTTGCCCAAGGCTCTCTAACCCTTGCACAACTACAGCTACTTATTCAAATCTATTAATTGGTGCCTGTGCCCACTTTAATGCCATATTTCATGCCCAAAACCTTATTGGGCAAGGTCAAAGTGACACCCCATCTGTGGATTCCAAGTGTCAAATTTGTTGCCCAAGGCTCTCTAACCCTTGCACAACTACAGCTACTTATTCAAATGTATTAATTGGTGCCTGTGCCCACTTTAATGCCCTATTTCATGCCCAAAACCTTGATGGGAAAGGCCAATTGCAAGTGGGTCATATGTAAGTGACCCCCTCTGTGGATTCCAAGTGTCAAATTTGTTGCCCAACGATAGTTAACCCTTTTGCATCTACAGCTACTTGTGCAAATATAGAAAATCTGGTCCCTGTGCCCACTTTACCACCCTATTTCATGCCAAAAAGCTTGTTGGGCAAGGCCAATTGCAAGTGGGCCATATGTAAGTGACCCTCCTCTGTGGATTCCAACTGCCAAATTTGTTGCCCAAAGCTAGTTAACCCTTGCACAACTATAGCTACTTATTCAAATATAGAAAATCTGGTCCCTGTGCCCACTTTACCACCCTATTTCATGCCCAAAACCTTCTTGGGCAAGGCCAATTGCAAGTGGGTCATATGTAAGAGACCCCCCTCTGTGAATTCCAAGTGTGAAATTTGTTGCCCAAGGCTCTCTAACCCTTGCACAACTACAGCTACTTATTCAAATGTACTAATTGGTGCCTGTGCCCACTTTAATGCCCTATTTCATGCCCAAAACCTTGTTGGGCAAGGCCAATTGCAAGTGGTCATATGTAAGTGACCCCCCTCTGAGGATTCCAAGTGTCAAATTTGTTGCCCAAGGATAGTTAACCCTTGCACAACTATAGCTACTTATTCAAATATAGAAAATCTGGTCCCTGTGCCCACTTTACCACCCTATTTCATGCCCAAAACCTTCTTCGGCAAGGCCAATTGCAAGTGGATCATATGTAAGAGACCCCCTCTGTGAATTCCAAGTGTCAAATTTGTTGCCCAAGGCTCTCTAACCCTTGCACAACTACAGCTACTTATTCAAATGTATTAATTGGTGCATGTGCCCACTTTAATGCCTTATTTCATGCCCAAAACCTTGTTGGACAAGGCCAATTGCAAGTGGTCATATGTAAGTGACCCCCCTCTGTGGATTCCAAGTGTCAAATTTGTTGCCAAAGGATAGTTAACCCTTGTACATCTACAGGTACTTGTGCAAATATAGAAAATCTGGTCTCTGTGCCCACTTTACCACCCTATTTCATGACAAAAAGCTTGTTGGGAAAGGCCAATTGTAAGTGGGTCATATTTAAGTGACCTCCCTCTGTGGATTCCAAGTGTGAAATTTATTGCCCAATGCTCTCTAACCCTTGCACAACTACAGCTACTTATTCAAATGTATTAATTGGTGCCTGTGCCCATTTTAATGCCCTATTTCATGCCCAAAACCTTGTTGGGCAAGGCCAATTACAAGTGGGTCATATGTAAGTGACCCCCCTCTGTGGATTCCAAGTGTGAAATTTGTCGCCCAAGGCTCTCTAACCCTTGCACAACTACAGCTACTTATTCAAATGTATTAATTGGTGCCTGTGCCCACTTTAATGCCCTATTTCATGCCCAAAACCTTGATGGGAAAGGCCAATTCCAAGTGGGTCATATGTAAGTGACCCCCCTCTGTGGATTCCAAGTGTCAAATTTGTTGCCCAATGATAGTTAACCCTTGTGCATCTACAGCTACTTGTGCAAATATAGAAAATCTGGTCCTTGTGCTCACTTTACCACCCTATTTCATGCCAAAAAGCTTGTTGGGCAAGGCCAATTGCAAGTGGGTCATATGTAAGTGACCCTCCTCTGTGGATTCCAACTGCCAAATTTGTTGCCCAAAGCTAGTTAACCCTTGCACAACTATAGCTACTTATTCAAATATAGAAAATCTGGTCCCTGTGCCCACTTTACCACCCTATTTCATGCCCAAAACCTTCTTGGGCAAGGCCAATTGCAAGTGGGTCATATGTAAGAGACCCCCCTCTGTGAATTCCAAGTGTCAAATTTGTTGCCCAAGGCTCTCTAACCCTTGCACAACTACAGCTACTTATTCAAATGTATTAATTGGTGCCTGTGCCCAATTTAATGCCCTATTTCATGCCCAAAACCTTGTTGAGCAAGGCCAATTGCAAGTGGTCATATGTAAGTGACCCCCCTCTGTGGATTCCAAGTGTCAAATTTGTTGCCCAACGAAAGTTAACCCTTGTGCATCTACAGCTACTTGTGCAAATATAGAAAATCTGGTCCTTGTGTCCACTTTACCACCCTATTTCATGCCAAAAAGCTTGTTGGGCAAGGCCAATTGCAAGTGGGTCATATGTAAGTGACCCTCCTCTGTGGATTCCAACTGCCAAATTTGTTGCCCAAAGCTAGTTAACCCTTGCACAACTATAGCTACTTATTCAAATATAGAAAATCTGGTCCCTGTGCCCACTTTACCACCCTATTTCATGCCCAAAACCTTCTTGGGCAAGGCCAATTGCAAGTGGGTCTTATGTAAGAGACCCCCCTCTGTGAATTCCAAGTGTCAAATTTGTTGCCCAAGGCTCTCTAACCCTTGCACAACTACAGCTACTTATTCAAATGTATTAATTGGTGCCTGTGCCCACTTTAATGCCCTATTTCATGCCCAAAACCTTGTTGGGCAAGGCCAATTGCAAGTGGTCATATGTAAGTGACCCCCCTCTGTGGATTCCAAGTGTCAAATTTGTTGCCCAAGGATAGTTAACCCTTGTACATCTACAGCTACTTGTGCAAATATAGAAAATCTGGTCTCTGTGCCCACTTTACCACCCTATTTCATGCCAAAAAGCTTATTGGGCAAGGCCAATTACAAGTGGGTCATATGTAAGTGACCCCCCTCTGTGGATTCCAAGTATCAAATTTGTTGCCCAAGGCTCTCTAACCCTTGCACAACTACAGCTACTTATTCAAATGTATTAATTGGTGCCTGTGCCCACTTTAATGCCCTATTTCATGCCCAAAACCTTGATGGGCAAGGCCAATTCCAAGTGGGTCATATGTAAGTGACCCCCCTCTGTGGATTCCAAGTGTCAAATTTGTTGCCCAACGATAGTTAACCCTTGTGCATCTACAGCTACTTGTGCAAATATAGAAAATCTGGTCCTTGTGCCCACTTTACCACCCTATTTCATGCCAAAAAGCTTGTTGGGCAAGGCCAATTGCAAGTGGGTCATATGTAAGTGACCCTCCTCTGTGGATTCCAACTGCGAAATTTGTTGCCCAAAGCTAGTTAACCCTTGCACAACTATAGCTACTTATTCAAATATAGAAAATCTGGTCCCTGTGCCCACTTTACCACCCTATTTCATGCCCAAAACCTTCTTGGGCAAGGCCAATTGCAAGTGGGTCATATGTAAGAGACCCCCCTCTGTGAATTCCAAGTGTGAAATTTGTTGCCCAAGGCTCTCTAACCCTTGCACAACTACAGCTACTTATTCAAATGTATTAATTGGTGCCTGTGCCCACTTTAATGCCCTATTTCATGCCCAAAACCTTGTTGGGCAAGGCCAATTGCAAGTGGTCATATGTAAGTGACCCCCCTCTGAGGATTCCAAGTGTCAAATTTGTTGCCCAAGGATAGTTAACCCTTGCACAACTATAGCTACTTATTCAAATATAGAAAATCTGGTCCCTGTGCCCACTTTACCACCCTATTTCATGCCCAAAACCTTCTTGGGCAAGGCCAATTGCAAGTGGATCATATGTAAGAGACCCCCCTCTGTGAATTACAAGTTTCAAATTTGTTGCCCAAGGCTCTCTAACCCTTGCACAACTACAGCTACTTATTCAAATGTATTAATTAGTGCATGTGCCCACTTTAATGCCTTATTTCATGCCCAAAACCTTGTTGGACAAGGCCAATTGCAAGTGGTCATATGTAAGTGACCCCCCTCTGTGGATTCCAATTGTCAAATTTGTTACCCAAGGATAGTTAACCCTTGTGCATCTACAGCTACTTGTGCAAATATAGAAAATCTGGTCTCTGTGCCCACTTTACCACCCTATTTCATGCCAAAAAGCTTGTTGGGAAAGGCCAATTGTAAGTGGGTCATATTTAAGTGACCTCCCTCTGTGGATTCCAAGTGTGAAATTTATTGCCCAATGCTCTCTAACCCTTGCACAACTACAGCTACTTATTCAAATGTATTAATTGGTGCCTGTGCCCATTTTAATGCCCTATTTCATGCCCAAAACCTTGTTGGGCAAGGCCAATTACAAGTGGGTCATATGTAAGTGACCCCCCTCTGTGGATTCCAAGTGTGAAATTTGTCGCCCAAGGCTCTCTAACCCTTGCACAACTACAGCTACTTATTCAAATGTATTAATTGGTGCCTGTGCCCACTTTAATGCCCTATTTCATGCCCAAAACCTTGATGGGAAAGGCCAATTCCAAGTGGGTCACATGTAAGTGACCCCCCTCTGTGGATTCCAAGTGTCAAATTTGTTGCCCAACGATAGTTAACCCTTGTGCATCTACAGCTACTTGTGCAAATATAGAAAATCTGGTCCTTGTGCTCACTTTACCACCCTATTTCATGCCAAAAAGCTTGTTGGGCAAGGCCAATTGCAAGTAGGTCATATGTAAGTGACCCTCCTCTGTGGATTCCAACTGCCAAATTTGTTGCCCAAAGCTAGTTAACCCTTGCACAACTATAGCTACTTATTCAAATATAGAAAATCTGGTCCCTGTGCCCACTTTACCACCCTATTTCATGCCCAAAACCTTCTTGGGCAAGGCCAATTGCAAGTGGGTCATATGTAAGAGACCCCCCTCTGTGAATTCCAAGTGTCAAATTTGTTGCCCAAGGCTCTCTAACCCTTGCACAACTACAGCTACTTATTCAAATGTATTAATTGGTGCCTGTGCCCACTTTAATGCCCTATTTCATGCCCAAAACCTTGTTGAGCAAGGCCAATTGCAAGTGGTCATATGTAAGTGACCCCCCTCTGTGGATTCCAAGTGTCAAATTTGTTGCCCAAGGATAGTTAACCCTTGTACATCTACAGCTACTTGTGCAAATATAGAAAATCTGGTCTCTGTGCCCACTTTACCACCCTATTTCATGACAAAAAGCTTGTTGGGAAAGGCCAATTGTAAGTGGGTCATATGTAAGTGACCCCCCTCTGTGGATTCCAAGTGTCAAATTTGTTGCCCTAAGCTCTCTAACCCTTGCACAACTACTTATTCAAATGTATTAATTGGTGCCTGTGCCCACTTTAATGCCCTGTTTCATGCCCAAAACCTTGTTGGGCAAGGCCAATTGCAAGTGGGTCATATGTAAGTGACCCCCCTCTGTGGATTCCAAGTGTCAAATTTGTTGCTCAAGGCTAGCTAACCCTTGCACAACTATAGCTACTTATTCAAATATAGAAAATCTGGTGCCTGTGCCCAATTTACCACCCTATTTCATGCCAAAAGGCTTGTTGGGCAAGGCCAATTGCAAGTGGGTCATATGTAAATGACCCCCCTCTGTGGATTCCAAGTGTCAAATTTTTTGCCCAATGCTCTTGAACCCTTGCACAACTACAGCTACTTATTGAAATGTATTAATTGGTGCATGTGCCCACTTTAATGCCCTATTTCATGCCCAATACCTTGTTGGGCAAGGCCAATTGCAAGAGGGTCATGTAAGTGACCTCCCTCTGTAGATTCCAAGTGTCAAATTTGTTGCCCAAGGCTAGTTAACCCTTGCACATCTACAGCTACTTATTCAAATCTAGAAAATCTGGTGCCTGTGCCCACTTTACCACCCTATTTCATGCCAAAAAGCTTGCTGGGCAAGGCCAATTGCAAGTGGGTCATATGTAAGTGACCCACCTCTGTGGATTCCAAGTGTCAAATTTGTTGCCCAAAGCTAGTTAACCCTTGCATAACTACAGTTACTTATTCAAATGTATTTATTGGTGCCTGTGCCCACTTTAATGCCCTATTTCATGCCCAAAACCTTGTTGGACAAGGCCAATTGCAAGTGGGTTATATGTAAGTGACCCCCCTCTGTGGATTTCAAGTGTCAAATTTGTTGCCCAAGGCTAGCTAACCCTTGCACAACTATAGCTACTTATTCAAATATAGAAAATCTGGTCCCTGTGCCCACTTTACCACCCTATTTCATGCCCAAAACCTTCTTGGGCAAGGCCAATTGCAAGTGGATCATATGTAAGAGACCCCCCTCTGTGAATTCCAAGTGTCAAATTTGTTGCCCAAGGCTCTCTAACCCTTGCACAACTACAGCTACTTATTCAAATGTATTAATTGGTGCATGTGCCCACTTTAATGCCTTATTTCATGCCCAAAACCTTGTTGGACAAGGCCAATTGCAAGTGGTCATATGTAAGTGACCCCCCTCTGTGGATTCCAAGTGTCAAATTTGTTACCCAAGGATAGTTAACCCTTGTGCATCTACAGCTACTTGTGCAAATATAGAAAATCTGGTCTCTGTGCCCACTTTACCACCCTATTTCATGCCAAAAACTTGTTGGGAAAGGCCAATTGTAAGTGGGTCATATTTAAGTGACCTCCCTCTGTGGATTCCAAGTGTGAAATTTATTGCCCAATGCTCTCTAACCCTTGCACAACTACATACTTATTCAAATGTATTAATTGGTGCCTGTGCCCATTTTAATGCCCTATTTCATGCCCAAAACCTTGTTGGGCAAGGCCAATTACAAGTGGGTCATATGTAAGTGACCCCCCTCTGTGGATTCCAAGTGTGAAATTTGTCGCCCAAGGCTCTCTAACCCTTGCACAACTACAGCTACTTATTCAAATGTATTAATTGGTGCCTGTGCCCACTTTAATGCCCTATTTCATGCCCAAAACCTTGATGGGAAAGGCCAATTCCAAGTGGGTCACATGTAAGTGACCCCCTCTGTGGATTCCAAGTGTCAAATTTGTTGCCCAAGGCTAGTTAACCCTTGTGCATCTACAGCTACTTGTGCAAATATAGAAAATCTGGTCCTTGTGCTCACTTTACCACCCTATTTCATGCCAAAAAGCTTGTTGGGCAAGGCCAATTGCAAGTAGGTCATATGTAAGTGACCCTCCTCTGTGGATTCCAACTGCCAAATTTGTTGCCCAAAGCTAGTTAACCCTTGCACAACTATAGCTACTTATTCAAATGTATTAATTGGTGCCTGTGCCCATTTTAATGCCCTATTTCATGCCCAAAACCTTGTTGGGCAAGGCCAATTACAAGTGGGTCATATGTAAGTGACCCCCCTCTGTGGATTCCAAGTGTGAAATTTGTCGCCCAAGGCTCTCTAACCCTTGCACAACTACAGCTACTTATTCAAATGTATTAATTGGTGCCTGTGCCCACTTTAATGCCCTATTTCATGCCCAAAACCTTGTTGAGCAAGGCCAATTGCAAGTGGTCATATGTAAGTGACCCCCCTCTGTGGATTCCAAGTGTCAAATTTGTTGCCCAAGGATAGTTAACCCTTGTACATCTACAGCTACTTGTGCAAATATAGAAAATCTGGTCTCTGTGCCCACTTTACCACCCTATTTCATGACAAAAAGCTTGTTGGGAAAGGCCAATTGTAAGTGGGTCATATGTAAGTGACCCCCCTCTGTGGATTCCAAGTGTCAAATTTGTTGCCCTAAGCTCTCTAACCCTTGCACAACTACTTATTCAAATGTATTAATTGGTGCCTGTGCCCACTTTAATGCCCTGTTTCATGCCCAAAACCTTGTTGGGCAAGGCCAATTGCAAGAGGGTCATATGTAAGTGACCCCCCTCTGTGGATTCCAAGTGTCAAATTTGTTGCTCAAGGCTAGCTAACCCTTGCACAACTATAGCTACTTATTCAAATATAGAAAATCTGGTCCCTGTGCCCAATTTACCACCCTATTTCATGCCAAAAGGCTTGTTGGGCAAGGCCAATTGCAAGTGGGTCATATGTAAATGACCCCCCTCTGTGGATTCCAAGTGTCAAATTTGTTGCCCAAGGCTCTTGAACCCTTGCACAACTACAGCTACTTATTGAAATGTATTAATTGGTGCATGTGCCCACTTTAATGCCCTATTTCATGCCCAATACCTTGTTGGGCAAGGCCAATTGCAAGAGGGTCATGTAAGTGACCTCCCTCTGTAGATTCCAAGTGTCAAATTTGTTGCCCAAGGCTAGTTAACCCTTGCACATCTACAGCTACTTATTCAAATCTAGAAAATCTGGTGCCTGTGCCCACTTTACCACCCTATTTCATGCCAAAAAGCTTGCTGGGCAAGGCCAATTGCAAGTGGGTCATATGTAAGTGACCCACCTCTGTGGATTCCAAGTGTCAAATTTGTTGCCCAAGGCTCTTGAACCCTTGCACAACTACAGTTACTTATTCAAATGTATTTATTGGTGCCTGTGCCCACTTTAATGCCCTATTTCATGCCCAAAACCTTGTTGGACAAGGCCAATTGCAAGTGGGTTATATGTAAGTGACCCCCCTCTGTGGATTTCAAGTGTCAAATTTGTTGCCCAAGGCTAGCTAACCCTTGCACAACTATAGCTACTTATTCAAATATAGAAAATCTGGTCCCTGTGCCCACTTTACCACCCTATTTCATGCCAAAAGGCTTGTTGGGCAAGGCCAATTGCAAGTGGGTCATATGTAAGTGACCCCGTCTGTGGATTCCAAGTGTCAAATTTGTTGCCCAAGGCTCTTGAACCCTTGCACAACTACAGTTACTTATTCAAATGTATTTATTGGTGCCTGTGCCCACTTTAATGCCCTATTTCATGCCCAAAACCTTGTTGGACAAGGCCAATTGCAAGTGGGTCATATGTAAGTGACCCCCCTCTGTGGATTCCAAGTGTCAAATTTGTTACCCAAGGATAGTTAACCCTTGTGCATCTACAGCTACTTGTGCAAATATAGAAAATCTGGTCTCTGTGCCCACTTTACCACCCTATTTCATGCCAAAAAGCTTGTTGGGAAAGGCCAATTGTAAGTGGGTCATATTTAAGTGACCTCCCTCTGTGGATTCCAAGTGTGAAATTTATTGCCCAATGCTCTCTAACCCTTGCACAACTACAGCTACTTATTCAAATGTATTAATTGGTGCCTGTGCCCATTTTAATGCCCTATTTCATGCCCAAAACCTTGTTGGGCAAGGCCAATTACAAGTGGGTCATATGTAAGTGACCCCCCTCTGTGGATTCCAAGTGTGAAATTTGTCGCCCAAGGCTCTCTAACCCTTGCACAACTACAGCTACTTATTCAAATGTATTAATTGGTGCCTGTGCCCACTTTAATGCCCTATTTCATGCCCAAAACCTTGATGGGAAAGGCCAATTCCAAGTGGGTCACATGTAAGTGACCCCCCTCTGTGGATTCCAAGTGTCAAATTTGTTGCCCAACGATAGTTAACCCTTGTGCATCTACAGCTACTTGTGCAAATATAGAAAATCTGGTCCTTGTGCTCACTTTACCACCCTATTTCATGCCAAAAAGCTTGTTGGGCAAGGCCAATTGCAAGTAGGTCATATGTAAGTGACCCTCCTCTGTGGATTCCAACTGCCAAATTTGTTGCCCAAAGCTAGTTAACCCTTGCACAACTATAGCTACTTATTCAAATATAGAAAATCTGGTCCCTGTGCCCACTTTACCACCCTATTTCATGCCCAAAACCTTCTTGGGCAAGGCCAATTGCAAGTGGGTCATATGTAAGAGACCCCCCTCTGTGAATTCCAAGTGTCAAATTTGTTGCCCAAGGCTCTCTAACCCTTGCACAACTACAGCTACTTATTCAAATGTATTAATTGGTGCCTGTGCCCACTTTAATGCCCTATTTCATGCCCAAAACCTTGTTGAGCAAGGCCAATTGCAAGTGGTCATATGTAAGTGACCCCCCTCTGTGGATTCCAAGTGTCAAATTTGTTGCCCAAGGATAGTTAACCCTTGTACATCTACAGCTACTTGTGCAAATATAGAAAATCTGGTCTCTGTGCCCACTTTACCACCCTATTTTATGACAAAAAGCTTGTTGGGAAAGGCCAATTGTAAGTGGGTCATATGTAAGTGACCCCCCTCTGTGGATTCCAAGTGTCAAATTTGTTGCCATAAGCTCTCTAACCCTTGCACAACTACTTATTCAAATGTATTAATTGGTGCCTGTGCCCACTTTAATGCCCTGTTTCATGCCCAAAACCTTGTTGGGCAAGGCCAATTGCAAGTGGGTCATATGTAAGTGACCCCCCTCTGTGGATTCCAAGTGTCAAATTTGTTGCTCAAGGCTAGCTAACCCTTGCACAACTATAGCTACTTATTCAAATATAGAAAATCTGGTGCCTGTGCCCAATTTACCACCCTATTTCATGCCAAAAGGCTTGTTGGGCAAGGCCAATTGCAAGTGGGTCATATGTAAATGACCCCCCTCTGTGGATTCCAAGTGTCAAATTTGTTGCCCAAGGCTCTTGAACCCTTGCACAACTACAGCTACTTATTGAAATGTATTAATTGGTGCATGTGCCCACTTTAATGCCCTATTTCATGCCCAATACCTTGTTGGGCAAGGCCAATTGCAAGAGGGTCATGTAAGTGACCTCCCTCTGTAGATTCCAAGTGTCAAATTTGTTGCCCAAGGCTAGTTAACCCTTGCACATCTACAGCTACTTATTCAAATCTAGAAAATCTGGTGCCTGTGCCCACTTTACCACCCTATTTCATGCCAAAAAGCTTGCTGGGCAAGGCCAATTGCAAGTGGGTCATATGTAAGTGACCCACCTCTGTGGATTCCAAGTGTCAAATTTGTTGCCCAAAGCTAGTTAACCCTTGCATAACTACAGTTACTTATTCAAATGTATTTATTGGTGCCTGTGCCCACTTTAATGCCCTATTTCATGCCCAAAACCTTGTTGGACAAGGCCAATTGCAAGTGGGTTATATGTAAGTGACCCCCCTCTGTGGATTTCAAGTGTCAAATTTGTTGCCCAAGGCTAGCTAACCCTTGCACAACTATAGCTACTTATTCAAATATAGAAAATCTGGTCCCTGTGCCCACTTTACCACCCTATTTCATGCCCAAAACCTTCTTGGGCAAGGCCAATTGCAAGTGGATCATATGTAAGAGACCCCCCTCTGTGAATTCCAAGTGTCAAATTTGTTGCCCAAGGCTCTCTAACCCTTGCACAACTACAGCTACTTATTCAAATGTATTAATTGGTGCATGTGCCCACTTTAATGCCTTATTTCATGCCCAAAACCTTGTTGGACAAGGCCAATTGCAAGTGGTCATATGTAAGTGACCCCCCTCTGTGGATTCCAAGTGTCAAATTTGTTACCCAAGGATAGTTAACCCTTGTGCATCTACAGCTACTTGTGCAAATATAGAAAATCTGGTCTCTGTGCCCACTTTACCACCCTATTTCATGCCAAAAAGCTTGTTGGGAAAGGCCAATTGTAAGTGGGTCATATTTAAGTGACCTCCCTCTGTGGATTCCAAGTGTGAAATTTATTGCCCAATGCTCTCTAACCCTTGCACAACTACAGCTACTTATTCAAATGTATTAATTGGTGCCTGTGCCCATTTTAATGCCCTATTTCATGCCCAAAACCTTGTTGGGCAAGGCCAATTACAAGTGGGTCATATGTAAGTGACCCCCCTCTGTGGATTCCAAGTGTGAAATTTGTCGCCCAAGGCTCTCTAACCCTTGCACAACTACAGCTACTTATTCAAATGTATTAATTGGTGCCTGTGCCCACTTTAATGCCCTATTTCATGCCCAAAACCTTGATGGGAAAGGCCAATTCCAAGTGGGTCACATGTAAGTGACCCCCCTCTGTGGATTCCAAGTGTCAAATTTGTTGCCCAAGGCTAGTTAACCCTTGTGCATCTACAGCTACTTGTGCAAATATAGAAAATCTGGTCCTTGTGCTCACTTTACCACCCTATTTCATGCCAAAAAGCTTGTTGGGCAAGGCCAATTGCAAGTAGGTCATATGTAAGTGACCCTCGTCTGTGGATTCCAACTGCCAAATTTGTTGCCCAAAGCTAGTTAACCCTTGCACAACTATAGCTACTTATTCAAATGTATTAATTGGTGCCTGTGCCCATTTTAATGCCCTATTTCATGCCCAAAACCTTGTTGGGCAAGGCCAATTACAAGTGGGTCATATGTAAGTGACCCCCCTCTGTGGATTCCAAGTGTGAAATTTGTCGCCCAAGGCTCTCTAACCCTTGCACAACTACAGCTTATTCAAATGTATTAATTGGTGCCTGTGCCCACTTTAATGCCCTATTTCATGCCCAAAACCTTGTTGAGCAAGGCCAATTGCAAGTGGTCATATGTAAGTGACCCCCCTCTGTGGATTCCAAGTGTCAAATTTGTTGCCCAAGGATAGTTAACCCTTGTACATCTACAGCTACTTGTGCAACTATAGAAAATCTGGTCTCTGTGCCCACTTTACCACCCTATTTCATGACAAAAGGCTTGTTGGGAAAGGCCAATTGTAAGTGGGTCATATGTAAGTGACCCCCCTCTGTGGATTCCAAGTGTCAAATTTGTTGCCCTAAGCTCTCTAACCCTTGCACAACTACTTATTCAAATGTATTAATTGGTGCCTGTGACCACTTTAATGCCCTGTTTCATGCCCAAAACCTTGTTGGGCAAGGCCAATTGCAAGTGGGTCATATGTAAGTGACCCCCCTCTGTGGATTCCAAGTGTCAAATTTGTTGCTCAAGGCTAGCTAACCCTTGCACAACTATAGCTACTTATTCAAATATAGAAAATCTGGTCCCTGTGCCCAATTTACCACCCTATTTCATGCCAAAAGGCTTGTTGGGCAAGGCCAATTGCAAGTGGGTCATATGTAAATGACCCCCCTCTGTGGATTCCAAGTGTCAAATTTGTTGCCCAAGGCTCTTGAACCCTTGCACAACTACAGCTACTTATTGAAATGTATTAATTGGTGCATGTGCCCACTTTAATGCCCTATTTCATGCCCAATACCTTGTTGGGCAAGGCCAATTGCAAGAGGGTCATGTAAGTGACCTCCCTCTGTAGATTCCAAGTGTCAAATTTGTTGCCCAAGGCTAGTTAACCCTTGCACATCTACAGCTACTTATTCAAATCTAGAAAATCTGGTGCCTGTGCCCACTTTACCACCCTATTTCATGCCAAAAAGCTTGCTGGGCAAGGCCAATTGCAAGTGGGTCATATGTAAGTGACCCACCTCTGTGGATTCCAAGTGTCAAATTTGTTGCCCAAGGCTCTTGAACCCTTGCACAACTACAGTTACTTATTCAAATGTATTTATTGGTGCCTGTGCCCACTTTAATGCCCTATTTCATGCCCAAAACCTTGTTGGACAAGGCCAATTGCAAGTGGGTTATATGTAAGTGACCCCCCTCTGTGGATTTCAAGTGTCAAATTTGTTGCCCAAGGCTAGCTAACCCTTGCACAACTATAGCTACTTATTCAAATATAGAAAATCTGGTCCCTGTGCCCACTTTACCACCCTATTTCATGCCAAAAGGCTTGTTGGGCAAGGCCAATTGCAAGTGGGTCATATGTAAGTGACCCCGTCTGTGGATTCCAAGTGTCAAATTTGTTGCCCAAGGCTCTTTAACCCTTGCAGAACTACAGCTACTTATTGAAATGTATTAATTGGTGCATGTGCCCACTTTAATACCCTATTTCATGCCCAAAACCTTGTTGGGCAAGGCCAATTGCAAGTGGGTCATGTAAGTGACCTCCCTCTGTGGATTCCAAGTGTCAAATTTGTTGCCCAAGGCTAGTTAACCCTTGCACATCTACAGCTACTTATTCAAATATAGAAAATCTGGTCCCTGTGCCCACTTTACCACCCTATTTCATGCCAAAAAGCTTGTTGGGCAAGGCCAATTACAAGTGGGTCATATGTAAGTGACCCCCTCTTTGGATTCCAAGTGTCAAATTTGTTGCCCAAGGCTCTCTAACCCTTGCACAACTACAGCTACTTATTCAAATCTATTAATTGGTGCCTGTGCCCACTTTAATGCCATATTTCATGCCCAAAACCTTATTGGGCAAGGTCAAAGTGACACCCCATCTGTGAATTCCAAGTGTCAAATTTGTTGCCCAAGGCTCTCTAACCCTTGCACAACTACAGCTACTTATTCAAATGTATTAATTGGTGCCTCTGCCCACTTTAATGCCCTATTTCATGCCCAAAACCTTGTTGGGCAAGACCAATTGCAAGTGGTCATATGTAAGTGACCCCCCTCTGTGGATTTCAAGTGTCAAATTTGTTGCCCAAGGATAGTTAACCCTTGTACATCTACAGCTACTTGTGCAAATATAGAAAATCTGGTCTCTGTGCCCACTTTACCACCCTATTTCATGACAAAAAGCTTGTTGGGAAAGGCCAATTGTAAGTGGGTCATATGTAAGTGACCTCCCTCTGTGGATTCCAAGTGTCAAATTTGTTGCCCAAGGCTCTCTAACCCTTGCACAACTAGTTATTCAAATGTATTAATTGGTGCCTGTGCCCACTTTACTGCCCTGTTTCATGCCCAAAACCTTGTTGGGCAAGACCAATTGCAAGTGGGTCATATGTAAGTGACCCCCCTCTGTGGATTCCAATTGTCAATTTTGTTGCTCAAGGCTAGCTAACCCTTGCACAACTAGAGCTACTTATTCAAATATAGAAAATCTGGTCCCTGTGCCCACTTTACCACCCTATTTCATGCCAAAAGGCTTGTTGGGCAAGGCCAATTGCAAGTGGGTCATATGTAAATGACCCCCCTCTGTGGATTCCAAGTGTCAAATTTGTTGCCCAAGGCTCTTGAACCCTTGCACAACTACAGCTACTTATTGAAATGTATTAATTGGTGCATGTGCCCACTTTAATACCCTATTTCATGCCCAAAACCTTGTTGGGCAAGGCCAATTGCAAGAGGGTCATGTAAGTGACCTCCCTCTGTGGATTCCAAGTGTCAAATTTGTTGCCCAAGGCTAGTTAACCCTTGCACATCTACAGCTACTTATTCAAATCTAGAAAATCTGGTGCCTGTGCCCACTTTACCACCCTATTTCATGCCAAAAAGCTTGCTGGGCAAGGCCAATTGCAAGTGGGTCATATGTAAGTGACCCACCTCTGTGGATTCCAAGTGTCAAATTTGTTGCCCAAAGCTAGTTAACCCTTGCATAACTACAGTTACTTATTCAAATGTATTTATTGGTGCCTGTGCCCACTTTAATGCCCTATTTCATGCCCAAAACCTTGTTGGACAAGGCCAATTGCAAGTGGGTTATATGTAAGTGACCCCCCTCTGTGGATTCCAAGTGTCAAATTTGTTGCCCAAGGCTAGCTAACCCTTGCACAACTATAGCTACTTATTCAAATATAGAAAATCTGGTCCCTGTGCCCACTTTACCACCCTATTTCATGCCAAAAGGCTTGTTGGGCAAGGCCAATTGCAAGTGGGTCATATGTAAGTGACCCCGTCTGTGGATTCCAATTGTCAAATTTGTTGCCCAAGGCTCTTTAACCCTTGCAGAACTACAGCTACTTATTGAAATGTATTAATTGGTGCATGTGCCCACTTTAATACCCTATTTCATGCCCAAAACCTTGTTGGGCAAGGCCAATTGCAAGTGGGTCATGTAAGTGACCTCCCTCTGTGGATTCCAAGTGTCAAATTTGTTGCCCAAGGCTAGTTAACCCTTGCACATCTACAGCTACTTATTCAAATATAGAAAATCTGGTCCCTGTGCCCACTTTACCACCCTATTTCATGCCAAAAAGCTTGTTGGGCAAGGCCAATTACAAGTGGGTCATATGTAAGTGACCCCCCTCTTTGGATTCCAAGTGTCAAATTTGTTGCCCAAGGCTCTCTAACCCTAGCACAACTACAGCTACTTATTCAAATCTATTAATTGGTGCCTGTGCCCACTTTAATGCCATATTTCATGCCCAAAACCTTATTGGGCAAGGTCAAAGTGACACCCCATCTGTGGATTCCAAGTGTCAAATTTGTTGCCCAAGGCTCTCTAACCCTTGCACAACTACAGCTACTTATTCAAATGTATTAATTGGTGCCTGTGCCCACTTTAATGCCCTATTTCATGCCCAAAACCTTGATGGGAAAGGCCAATTGCAAGTGGGTCATATGTAAGTGACCCCCCTCTGTGGATTCCAAGTGTCAAATTTGTTGCCCAACGATAGTTAACCCTTTTGCATCTACAGCTACTTGTGCAAATATAGAAAATCTGGTCCCTGTGCCCACTTTACCACCCTATTTCATGCCAAAAAGCTTGTTGGGCAAGGCCAATTGCAAGTGGGCCATATGTAAGTGACCCTCCTCTGTGGATTCCAACTGCCAAATTTGTTGCCCAAAGCTAGTTAACCCTTGCACAACTATAGCTACTTATTCAAATATAGAAAATCTGGTCCCTGTGCCCACTTTACCACCCTATTTCATGCCCAAAACCTTCTTGGGCAAGGCCAATTGCAAGTGGGTCATATGTAAGAGACCCCCCTCTGTGAATTCCAAGTGTGAAATTTGTTGCCCAAGGCTCTCTAACCCTTGCACAACTACAGCTACTTATTCAAATGTACTAATTGGTGCCTGTGCCCACTTTAATGCCCTATTTCATGCCCAAAACCTTGTTGGGCAAGGCCAATTGCAAGTGGTCATATGTAAGTGACCCCCCTCTGAGGATTCCAAGTGTCAAATTTGTTGCCCAAGGATAGTTAACCCTTGCACAACTATAGCTACTTATTCAAATATAGAAAATCTGGTCCCTGTGCCCACTTTACCACCCTATTTCATGCCCAAAACCTTCTTCGGCAAAGTCAATTGCAAGTGGATCATATGTAAGAGACCCCCCTCTGTGAATTCCAAGTGTCAAATTTGTTGCCCAAGGCTCTCTAACCCTTGCACAACTACAGCTACTTATTCAAATGTATTAATTGGTGCATGTGCCCACTTTAATGCCTTATGTCATGCCCAAAACCTTGTTGGACAAGGCCAATTGCAAGTGGTCATATGTAAGTGACCCCCCTCTGTGGATTCCAAGTGTCAAATTTGTTGCCCAAGGATAGTTAACCCTTGTACATCTACAGGTACTTGTGCAAATATAGAAAATCTGGTCTCTGTGCCCACTTTACCACCCTATTTCATGATAAAAGCTTGTTGGGAAAGGCCAATTGTAAGTGGGTCATATTTAAGTGACCTCCCTCTGTGGATTCCAAGTGTGAAATTTATTGCCCAATGCTCTCTAACCCTTGCACAACTACAGCTACTTATTCAAATGTATTAATTGGTGCCTGTGCCCATTTTAATGCCCTATTTCATGCCCAAAACCTTGTTGGGCAAGGCCAATTACAAGTGGGTCATATGTAAGTGACCCCCCTCTGTGGATTCCAAGTGTGAAATTTGTCGCCCAAGGCTCTCTAACCCTTGCACAACTACAGCTACTTATTCAAATGTATTAATTGGTGCCTGTGCCCACTTTAATGCCCTATTTCATGCCCAAAACCTTGTTGGGCAAGACCAATTGCAAGTGGGTCATATGTAAGTGACCCCCCTCTGTGGATTCCAATTGTCAATTTTGTTGCTCAAGGCTAGCTAACCCTTGCACAACTAGAGCTACTTATTCAAATATAGAAAATCTGGTCCCTGTGCCCACTTTACCACCCTATTTCATGCCAAAAGGCTTGTTGGGCAAGGCCAATTGCAAGTGGGTCATATGTAAATGACCCCCCTCTGTGGATTCCAAGTGTCAAATTTGTTGCCCAAGGCTCTTGAACCCTTGCACAACTACAGCTACTTATTGAAATGTATTAATTGGTGCATGTGCCCACTTTAATACCCTATTTCATGCCCAAAACCTTGTTGGGCAAGGCCAATTGCAAGAGGGTCATGTAAGTGACCTCCCTCTGTGGATTCCAAGTGTCAAATTTGTTGCCCAAGGCTAGTTAACCCTTGCACATCTACAGCTACTTATTCAAATCTAGAAAATCTGGTGCCTGTGCCCACTTTACCACCCTATTTCATGCCAAAAAGCTTGCTGGGCAAGGCCAATTGCAAGTGGGTCATATGTAAGTGACCCACCTCTGTGGATTCCAAGTGTCAAATTTGTTGCCCAAAGCTAGTTAACCCTTGCATAACTACAGTTACTTATTCAAATGTATTTATTGGTGCCTGTGCCCACTTTAATGCCCTATTTCATGCCCAAAACCTTGTTGGACAAGGCCAATTGCAAGTGGGTTATATGTAAGTGACCCCCCTCTGTGGATTCCAAGTGTCAAATTTGTTGCCCAAGGCTAGCTAACCCTTGCACAACTATAGCTACTTATTCAAATATAGAAAATCTGGTCCCTGTGCCCACTTTACCACCCTATTTCATGCCAAAAGGCTTGTTGGGCAAGGCCAATTGCAAGTGGGTCATATGTAAGTGACCCCGTCTGTGGATTCCAATTGTCAAATTTGTTGCCCAAGGCTCTTTAACCCTTGCAGAACTACAGCTACTTATTGAAATGTATTAATTGGTGCATGTGCCCACTTTAATACCCTATTTCATGCCCAAAACCTTGTTGGGCAAGGCCAATTGCAAGTGGGTCATGTAAGTGACCTCCCTCTGTGGATTCCAAGTGTCAAATTTGTTGCCCAAGGCTAGTTAACCCTTGCACATCTACAGCTACTTATTCAAATATAGAAAATCTGGTCCCTGTGCCCACTTTACCACCCTATTTCATGCCAAAAAGCTTGTTGGGCAAGGCCAATTACAAGTGGGTCATATGTAAGTGACCCCCCTCTTTGGATTCCAAGTGTCAAATTTGTTGCCCAAGGCTCTCTAACCCTAGCACAACTACAGCTACTTATTCAAATCTATTAATTGGTGCCTGTGCCCACTTTAATGCCATATTTCATGCCCAAAACCTTATTGGGCAAGGTCAAAGTGACACCCCATCTGTGGATTCCAAGTGTCAAATTTGTTGCCCAAGGCTCTCTAACCCTTGCACAACTACAGCTACTTATTCAAATGTATTAATTGGTGCCTGTGCCCACTTTAATGCCCTATTTCATGCCCAAAACCTTGATGGGAAAGGCCAATTGCAAGTGGGTCATATGTAAGTGACCCCCCTCTGTGGATTCCAAGTGTCAAATTTGTTGCCCAACGATAGTTAACCCTTTTGCATCTACAGCTACTTGTGCAAATATAGAAAATCTGGTCCCTGTGCCCACTTTACCACCCTATTTCATGCCAAAAAGCTTGTTGGGCAAGGCCAATTGCAAGTGGGCCATATGTAAGTGACCCTCCTCTGTGGATTCCAACTGCCAAATTTGTTGCCCAAAGCTAGTTAACCCTTGCACAACTATAGCTACTTATTCAAATATAGAAAATCTGGTCCCTGTGCCCACTTTACCACCCTATTTCATGCCCAAAACCTTCTTGGGCAAGGCCAATTGCAAGTGGGTCATATGTAAGAGACCCCCCTCTGTGAATTCCAAGTGTGAAATTTGTTGCCCAAGGCTCTCTAACCCTTGCACAACTACAGCTACTTATTCAAATGTACTAATTGGTGCCTGTGCCCACTTTAATGCCCTATTTCATGCCCAAAACCTTGTTGGGCAAGGCCAATTGCAAGTGGTCATATGTAAGTGACCCCCCTCTGAGGATTCCAAGTGTCAAATTTGTTGCCCAAGGATAGTTAACCCTTGCACAACTATAGCTACTTATTCAAATATAGAAAATCTGGTCCCTGTGCCCACTTTACCACCCTATTTCATGCCCAAAACCTTCTTCGGCAAAGTCAATTGCAAGTGGATCATATGTAAGAGACCCCCCTCTGTGAATTCCAAGTGTCAAATTTGTTGCCCAAGGCTCTCTAACCCTTGCACAACTACAGCTACTTATTCAAATGTATTAATTGGTGCATGTGCCCACTTTAATGCCTTATGTCATGCCCAAAACCTTGTTGGACAAGGCCAATTGCAAGTGGTCATATGTAAGTGACCCCCCTCTGTGGATTCCAAGTGTCAAATTTGTTGCCCAAGGATAGTTAACCCTTGTACATCTACAGGTACTTGTGCAAATATAGAAAATCTGGTCTCTGTGCCCACTTTACCACCCTATTTCATGATAAAAGCTTGTTGGGAAAGGCCAATTGTAAGTGGGTCATATTTAAGTGACCTCCCTCTGTGGATTCCAAGTGTGAAATTTATTGCCCAATGCTCTCTAACCCTTGCACAACTACAGCTACTTATTCAAATGTATTAATTGGTGCCTGTGCCCATTTTAATGCCCTATTTCATGCCCAAAACCTTGTTGGGCAAGGCCAATTACAAGTGGGTCATATGTAAGTGACCCCCCTCTGTGGATTCCAAGTGTGAAATTTGTCGCCCAAGGCTCTCTAACCCTTGCACAACTACAGCTACTTATTCAAATGTATTAATTGGTGCCTGTGCCCACTTTAATGCCCTATTTCATGCCCAAAACCTTGATGGGAAAGGCCAATTCCAAGTGGGTCATATGTAAGTGACCCCCCTCTGTGGATTCCAAGTGTCAAATTTGTTGCCCAATGATAGTTAACCCTTGTGCATCTACAGCTACTTGTGCAAATATAGAAAATCTGGTCCTTGTGCTCACTTTACCATCCTATTTCATGCCAAAAAGCTTGTTGGGCAAGGCCAATTGCAAGTGGATCATATGTAAGTGACCCTCCTCTGTGGATTCCAACTGCCAAATTTGTTGCCCAAAGCTAGTTAACCCTTGCACAACTATAGCTACTTATTCAAATATAGAAAATCTGGTCCCTGTGCCCACTTTACCACCCTATTTCATGCCCAAAACCTTCTTGGGCAAGGCCAATTGCAAGTGGGTCATATGTAAGAGACCCCCCTCTGTGAATTCCAAGTGTCAAATTTGTTGCCCAAGGCTCTCTAACCCTTGCACAACTACAGCTACTTATTCAAATGTATTAATTGGTGCCTGTGCCCACTTTAATGCCCTATTTCATGCCCAAAACCTTGTTGAGCAAGGCCAATTGCAAGTGGTCATATGTAAGTGACCCCCCTCTGTGGATTCCAAGTGTCAAATTTGTTGTCCAAGGATAGTTAACCCTTGTACATCTACAACTACTTGTGCAAATATAGAAAATCTGGTCCTTGTGCCCACTTTACCACCCTATTTCATGCCAAAAAGCTTGTTGGGCAAGGCCAATTGCAAGTGGGTCATATGTAAGTGACCCTCCTCTGTGGATTCCAACTGCCAAATTTGTTGCCCAAAGCTAGTTAACCCTTGCACAACTATAGCTACTTATTCAAATATAGAAAATCTGGTCCCTGTGCCCACTTTACCACCCTATTTCATGCCCAAAACCTTCTTGGGCAAGGCCAATTGCAAGTGGGTCATATGTAAGAGACCCCCCTCTGTGAATTCCAAGTGTCAAATTTGTTGCCCAAGGCTCTCTAACCCTTGCACAACTACAGCTACTTATTCAAATGTATTAATTGGTGCCTGTGCCCACTTTAATGCCCTATTTCATGCCCAAAACCTTGTTGGGCAAGGCCAATTGCAAGTGGTCATATGTAAGTGACCCCCCTCTGTGGATTTCAAGTGTCAAATTTGTTGCCCAAGGATAGTTAACCCTTGTACATCTACAGCTACTTGTGCAAATATAGAAAATCTGGTCTCTGTGCCCACTTTACCACCCTATTTCATGACAAAAAGCTTGTTGGGAAAGGCCAATTGTAAGTGGGTCATATGTAAGTGAGCCCCCTCTGTGGATTCCAAGTGTCAAATTTGTTGCCCAAAGCTCTCTAACCCTTGCACAACTACTTATTCAAATGTATTAATTGGTGCCTGTGCCCACTTTAATGCCCTGTTTCATGCCCAAAACCTTGTTGGGAAAGGCCAATTGCAAGTGGGTCATATGTAAGTGACCCCCCTCTGTGGATTCCAAGTGTCAAATTTGTTGCTCAAGGCTAGCTAACCCTTGCACAACTATAGCTACTTATTCAAATATAGAAAATCTGGTCCCTGTGCCCACTTTAACACCCTATTTCATGCCAAAAGGCTTGTTGGGCAAGGCCAATTGCAAGTGGGTCATATGTAAATGACCCCCTTCTGTGGATTCCAAGTGTCAAATTTGTTGCCCAAGGCTCTTGAACCCTTGCACAACTACAGCTACTTATTGAAATGTATTAATTGGTGCATGTGCCCACTTTAATGCCCTATTTCATGCCCAAAACCTTGTTGGGCAAGGCCAATTGAAAGAGGGTCATGTAAGTGACCTCCCTCTGTAGATTCCAAGTGTCAAATTTGTTGCCCAAGGATAGTTAACCCTTGCACATCTACAGCTACTTATTCAAATCTAGAAAATCTGGTCTCTGTGCCCACTTTACCACCCTATTTCATGCCAAAAAGCTTGTTGGGCAAGGCCAATTGCAAGTGGGTCATGTAAGTGACCTCCCTCTGTGGATTCCAAGTGTCAAATTTGTTGCCCAAGGCTAGTTAACCCTTGCACATCTACACCTACTTATTCAAATATAGAAAATCTGGTCCCTGTGCCCACTTTACCACCCTATTTCATGCCAAAAAGCTTGTTGGGCAAGGCCAATTACAAGTGGGTCATATGTAAGTGACCCCCCTCTTTGGATTCCAAGTGTCAAATTTGTTGCCCAAGGCTCTCTAACCCTTGCACAACTACAGCTACTTATTCAAATCTATTAATTGGTGCCTGTGCCCACTTTAATGCCATATTTCATGCCCAAAACCTTATTGGGCAAGGTCAAAGTGACACCCCATCTGTGAATTCCAAGTGTCAAATTTGTTGCCCAAGGCTCTCTAACCCTTGCACAACTACAGCTACTTATTCAAATGTATTAATTGGTGCCTGTGCCCATTTTAATGCCCTATTTCATGCCCAAAACCTTGTTGAGCAAGGCCAATTGCAAGTGGTCATATGTAAGTGACCCCCCTCTGTGGATTCCAAGTGTCAAATTTGTTGCCCAAGGATAGTTAACCCTTGTACATCTACAGCTACTTGTGCAAATATAGAAAATCTGGTCCTTGTGCCCACTTTACCACCCTATTTCATGCCAAAAAGCTTGTTGGGCAAGGCCAATGACAAGTGGGTCATATGTAAGTGACCCCCCTCTGTGGATTCCAAGTGTCAAATTTGTCGCCCAAGGCTCTCTAACCCTTGCACAACTACAGCTACTTATTCAAATGTATTAATTGGTGCCTGTGCCCAATTTAATGCCCAATTTCATGCCCAAAACCTTGATGGGCAAGGCCAATTCCAAGTGGGTCATATGTAAGTGACCCCCCTCTGTGGATTCCAAGTGTCAAATTTGTTGCCCAACGATAGTTAACCCTTGTGCATCTACAGCTACTTGTGCAAATATAGAAAATCTGGTCCTTGTGCCCACTTTACCACCCTATTTCATGCCAAAAAGCTTGTTGGGCAAGGCCAATTGCAAGTGGGTCATATGTAAGTGACCCTCCTCTGTGGATTCCAACTGAGAAATTTGTTGCCCAAAGCTAGTTAACCCTTGCACAACTATAGCTACTTATTCAAATATAGAAAATCTGGTCCCTGTGCCCACTTTACCACCCTATTTCATGCCCAAAACCTTCTTGGGCAAGGCCAATTGCAAGTGGGTCATATGTAAGAGACCCCCCTCTGTGAATTCCAAGTGTCAAATTTGTTGCCCAAGGCTCTCTAACCCTTGCACAACTACAGCTACTTATTCAAATGTATTAATTGGTGCCTGTGCCCACTTTAATGCCCTATTTCAAGCCCAAAACCTTGTTGGGCAAGGCCAATTGCAAGTGGTCATATGTAAGTGACCCCCCTCTGTGGATTTCAAGTGTCAAATTTGTTGCCCAAGGATAGTTAACCCTTGTACATCTACAGCTACTTGTGCAAATATAGAAAATCTGGTCTCTGTGCCCACTTTACCACCCTATTTCATGACAAAAAGCTTGTTGGGAAAGGCCAATTGTAAGTGGGTCATATGTAAGTGACCTCCCTCTGTGGATTCCAAGTGTCAAATTTGTTGCCCAAAGCTCTCTAACCCTTGCACAACTACTTATTCAAATGTATTAATTGGTGCCTGTGCCCACTTTAATGCCCTGTTTCAAGCCCAAAACCTTGTTGGGCAAGGCCAATTGCAAGTGGGTCATATGTAAGTGACCCCCCTCTGTGGATTCCAATTGTCAAATTTGTTGCTCAAGGCTAGCTAACCCTTGCACAACTAGAGCTACTTATTCAAATATAGAAAATCTGGTCCCTGTGCCCACTTTACCACCCTATTTCATGCCAAAAGGCTTGTTGGGCAAGGCCAATTGCAAGTGGGTCATATGTAAATGACCCCCATCTGTGGATTCCAAGTGTCAAATTTGTTGCCCAAGGCTCTTGAACCCTTGCACAACTACAGCTACTTATTGAAATGTATTAATTGGTGCATGTGCCCACTTTAATGCCCTATTTCATGCCCAAAACCTTGTTGGGCAAGGCCAATTGCAAGAGGGTCATGTAAGTGACCTCCCTCTGTGGATTCCAAGTGTCAAATTTGTTGCCCAAGGCTAGTTAACCCTTGCACATCTACAGCTACTTATTCAAATCTAGAAAATCTGGTGCCTGTGCCCACTTTACCACCCTATTTCATGCCAAAAAGCTTGCTGGGCAAGGCCAATTGCAAGTGGGTCATATGTAAGTGACCCACCTCTGTGGATTCCAAGTGTCAAATTTGTTGCCCAAAGCTTGTTAACCCTTGCATAACTACAGTTACTTATTCAAATGTATTTATTGGTGCCTGTGCCCACTTTAATGCCCTATTTCATGCCCAAAACCTTGTTGGACAAGGCCAATTGCAAGTGGGTCATATGTAAGTGACCCCCCTCTGTGGATTCCAAGTGTCAAATTTGTTGCCCAAGGCTAGCTAACCCTTGCACAACTATAGCTACTTATTCAAATATAGAAAATCTGGTCCCTGTGCCCACTTTACCACCCTATTTCATGCCAAAAGGCTTGTTGGGCAAGGCCAATTGCAAGTGGGTCATATGTAAGTGACCCCGTCTGTGGATTCCAAGTGTCAAATTTGTTGCCCAAGGCTCTTTAACCCTTGCAGAACTACAGCTACTTATTGAAATGTATTAATTGGTGCATGTGCCCACTTTAATACCCTATTTCATGCCCAAAACCTTGTTGGGCAAGGCCAATTGCAAGTGGGTCATGTAAGTGACCTCCCTCTGTGGATTCCAAGTGTCAAATTTGTTGCCCAAGGCTAGTTAACCCTTGCACATCTACACCTACTTATTCAAATATAGAAAATCTGGTCCTTGTGCCCACTTTACCACCCTATTTCATGCCAAAAAGCTTGTTGGGCAAGGCCAATTACAAGTGGGTCATATGTAAGTGACCCCCCTCTTTGGATTCCAAGTGTCAAATTTGTTGCCCAAGGCTCTCTAACCCTTGCACAACTACAGCTACTTATTCAAATCTATTAATTGGTGCCTGTGCCCACTTTAATGCCATATTTCATGCCCAAAACCTTATTGGGCAAGGTCAAAGTGACACCCCATCTGTGAATTCCAAGTGTCAAATTTGTTGCCCAAGGCTCTCTAACCCTTGCACAACTACAGCTACTTATTCAAATGTATTAATTGGTGCCTGTGCCCATTTTAATGCCCTATTTCATGCCCAAAACCTTGTTGAGCAAGGCCAATTGCAAGTGGTCATATGTAAGTGACCCCCCTCTGTGGATTCCAAGTGTCAAATTTGTTGCCCAAGGATAGTTAACCCTTGTACATCTACAGCTACTTGTGCAAATATAGAAAATCTGGTCTCTGTGCCCACTTTACCACCCTATTTCATTCCAAAAAGCTTGATGGGCAAGGCCAATGACAAGTGGGTCATATGTAAGTGACCCCCCTCTGTGGATTCCAAGTGTCAAATTTGTCGCCCAAGGCTCTCTAACCCTTGCACAACTACAGCTACTTATTCAAATGTATTAATTGGTGCCTGTGCCCACTTTAATGCCCAATTTCATGCCCAAATCCTTGATGGGCAAGGCCAATTCCAAGTGGGTCATATGTAAGTGACCCCCCTCTGTGGATTCCAAGTGTCAAATTTGTTGCCCAACGATAGTTAACCCTTTTGCATCTACAGCTACTTGTGCAAATATAGAAAATCTGGTCCCTGTGCCCACTTTACCACCCTATTTCAAGCCAAAAAGCTTGTTGGGCAAGGCCAATTGCAAGTGGGTCATATGTAAGTGACCCTCCTCTGTGGATTCCAACTGCCAAATTTGTTGCCCAAAGCTAGTTAACCCTTGCACAACTATAGCTACTTATTCAAATATAGAAAATCTGGTCCCTGTGCCCACTTTACCACCCTATTTCATGCCCAAAACCTTCTTGGGCAAGGCCAATTGCAAGTGGGTCATATGTAAGAGACCCCCCTCTGTGAATTCCAAGTGTCAAATTTGTTGCCCAAGGCTCTCTAACCATTGCACAACTACAGCTACTTATTCAAATGTATTAATTGGTGCCTGTGCCCACTTTAATGCCCTATTTCATGCCCAAAACCTTGTTGGGCAAGGCCAATTGCAAGTGGTCATATGTAAGTGACCCCCTCTGAGGATTCCAAGTGTCAAATTTGTTGCCCAAGGATAGTTAACCCTTGCACAACTATAGCTACTTATTCAAATATAGAAAATCTGGTCCCTGTGGCCCACTTTACCACCCTATTTCATGCCCAAAACCTTCTTGGGCAAGGCCAATTGCAAGTGGATCATATGTAAGAGACCCCCCTCTGTGAATTCCAAGTGTCAAATTTGTTGCCCAAGGCTCTCTAACCCTTGCACAACTACAGCTACTTATTCAAATGTATTAATTGGTGCATGTGCCCACTTTAATGCCTTATTTCATGCCCAAAACCTTGTTGGACAAGGCCAATTGCAAGTGGTCATATGTAAGTGACCCCCCTCTGTGGATTCCAAGTGTCAAATTTGTTGCCCAAGGATAGTTAACCCTTGTACATCTACAGGTACTTGTGCAAATATAGAAAATCTGGTCTCTGTGCCCACTTTACCAACCTATTTCATGCCAAAAAGCTTGTTGGGAAAGGCCAATTGTAAGTGGGTCATATTTAAGTGACCTCCCTCTGTGGATTCCAAGTGTGAAATTTATTGCCCAATGCTCTCTATCCCTTGCACAACTACAGCTACTTATTCAAATGTATTAATTGGTGCCTGTGCCCATTTTAATGCCCTATTTCATGCCCAAAACCTTGTTGGGCAAGGCCAATTACAAGTGGGTCATATGTAAGTGACCCCCCTCTGTGGATTCCAAGTGTGAAATTTGTCGCCCAAGGCTCTCTAACCCTTGCACAACTACAGCTACTTATTCAAATGTATTAATTGGTGCCTGTGCCCACTTTAATGCCCTATTTCATGCCCAAAACCTTGATGGGAAAGGCCAATTCCAAGTGGGTCATATGTAAGTGACCCCCCTCTGTGGATTCCAAGTGTCAAATTTGTTGCCCAATGATAGTTAACCCTTGTGCATCTACAGCTACTTGTGCAAATATAGAAAATCTGGTCCTTGTGCTCACTTTACCACCCTATTTCATGCCAAAAAGCTTGTTGGGCAAGGCCAATTGCAAGTGAGTCATATGTAAGTGACCCTCCTCTGTGGATTCCAACTGCCAAATTTGTTGCCCAAAGCTAGTTAACCCTTGCACAACTATAGCTACTTATTCAAATATAGAAAATCTGGTCCCTGTGCCCACTTTACCACCCTATTTCATGCCCAAAACCTTCTTCGGCAAGTCCAATTGCAAGTGGGTCATATGTAAGAGACCCCCCTCTGTGAATTCCAAGTGTCAATTTTGTTGCCCAAGGCTCTCTAACCCTTGCACAACTACTTATTCAAATGTATTAATTGGTGCCTGTGCTCACTTTAATGCCCTGTTTCATGCCCAAAACCTTGCTAGGCAAGGCCAATTGCAAGTGGGTCATATGTAAGTGACCCCCCTCTGTGGATTCCAAGTGTCAAGTTTGTTGCCCAAGGCTAGCTAACCCTTGCACAACTATAGCTACTTATTCAAATATAGGAAATCTGGTCCTTGTGCCCACTTTACCACCCTATTTCATGCCAAAAAGCTTGTTGGGCAAGGCCAATTGCAAGTGGGTCATATGTAAGTGACCCTCCTCTGTGGATTCCAACTGCGAAATTTGTTGCCCAAAGCTAGTTAACCCTTGCACAACTATAGCTACTTATTCAAATATAGAAAATCTGGACCCTGTGCCCACTTTACCACCCTATTTCATGCCCAAAACCTTCTTGGGCAAGGCCAATTGCAAGTGGGTCATATGTAAGAGACCCCCCTCTGTGAATTCCAAGTGTCAAATTTGTTGCCCAAGGCTCTCTAACCCTTGCACAACTACAGCTACTTATTCAAATGTATTAATTGGTGCCTGTGCCCACTTTAATGCCCTATTTCAAGCCCAAAACCTTGTTGGGCAAGGCCAATTGCAAGTGGTCATATGTAAGTAACCCCCCTCTGTGGATTTCAAGTGTCAAATTTGTTGCCCAACGATAGTTAACCCTTGTACATCTACAGCTACTTGTGCAAATATAGAAAATCTGGTCTCTGTGCCCACTTTATCACCCTATTTCATGCCAAAAGGCTTGTTGGGCAAGGCCAATTGCAAGTGGGTCATATGTAAGTGAGCCCGTCTGTGGATTCCAAGTGTCAAATTTGTTGCCCAAGGCTCTTTAACCCTTGCAGAACTACAGCTACTTATTGAAATGTATTAATTGGTGCATGTGCCCACTTTAATACCCTATTTCATGCCCAAAACCTTGTTGGGCAAGGCCAATTGCAAGTGGGTCATGTAAGTGACCTCCCTCTGTGGATTCCAAGTGTCAAATTTGTTGCCCAAGGCTAGTTAACCCTTGCACATCTACAGCTACTTATTCAAATATAGAAAATCTGGTCCCTGTGGCCCACTTTACCACCCTATTTCATGCCCAAAACCTTCTTGGGCAAGGCCAATTGTAAGTGGATCATATGTAAGAGACCCCCCTCTGTGAATTCCAAGTGTCAAATTTGTTGCCCAAGGCTCTCTAACCCTTGCACAACTACAGCTACTTATTCAAATGTATTAATTGGTGCATGTGCCCACTTTAATGCCTTATTTCATGCCCAAAACCTTGTTGGACAAGGCCAATTGCAAGTGGTCATATGTAAGTGACCCCCCTCTGTGGATTCCAAGTGTCAAATTTGTTGCCCAAGGATAGTTAACCCTTGTACATCTACAGGTACTTGTGCAAATATAGAAAATCTGGTCTCTGTGCCCACTTTACCACCCTATTTCATGCCAAAAAGCTTGTTGGGAAAGGCCAATTGTAAGTGGGTCACATTTAAGTGACCTCCCTCTGTGGATTCCAAGTGTGAAATTTTTTGCCCAATGCTCTCTAACCCTTGCACAACTACAGCTACTTATTCAAATGTATTAATTGGTGCCTGTGCCCATTTTAATGCCCTATTTCATGCCCAAAACCTTGTTGGGCAAGGCCAATTACAAGTGGGTCATATGTAAGTGACCCCCCTCTGTGGATTCCAAGTGTGAAATTTGTCGCCCAAGGCTCTCTAACCCTTGCACAACTACAGCTACTTATTCAAATGTATTAATTGGTGCCTGTGCCCACTTTAATGCCCTATTTCATGCCCAAAACCTTGTTGGGCAAGGCCAATTGCAAGTGGTCATATGTAAGTGACCCCCCTCTGAGGATTCCAAGTGTCAAATTTGTTGCCCAAGGATAGTTAACCCTTGCACAACTATAGCTACTTATTCAAATATAGAAAATCTGGTCCCTGTGGCCCACTTTACCACCCTATTTCATGCCCAAAACCTTCTTGGGCAAGGCCAATTGTAAGTGGATCATATGTAAGAGACCCCCCTCTGTGAATTCCAAGTGTCAAATTTGTTGCCCAAGGCTCTCTAACCCTTGCACAACTACAGCTACTTATTCAAATGTATTAATTGGTGCATGTGCCCACTTTAATGCCTTATTTCATGCCCAAAACCTTGTTGGACAAGGCCAATTGCAAGTGGTCATATGTAAGTGACCCCCCTCTGTGGATTCCAAGTGTCAAATTTGTTGCCCAAGGATAGTTAACCCTTGTACATCTACAGGTACTTGTGCAAATATAGAAAATCTGGTCTCTGTGCCCACTTTACCAACCTATTTCATGCCAAAAAGCTTGTTGGGAAAGGCCAATTGTAAGTGGGTCATATTTAAGTGACCTCCCTCTGTGGATTCCAAGTGTGAAATTTATTGCCCAATGCTCTCTATCCCTTGCACAACTACAGCTACTTATTCAAATGTATTAATTGGTGCCTGTGCCCATTTTAATGCCCTATTTCATGCCCAAAACCTTGTTGGGCAAGGCCAATTACAAGTGGGTCATATGTAAGTGACCCCCCTCTGTGGATTCCAAGTGTCAAATTTGTTGCCCAATGATAGTTAACCCTTGTGCATCTACAGCTACTTGTGCAAATATAGAAAATCTGGTCCTTGTGCTCACTTTACCACCCTATTTCATGCCAAAAAGCTTGTTGGGCAAGGCCAATTGCAAGTGAGTCATATGTAAGTGACCCTCCTCTGTGGATTCCAACTGCCAAATTTGTTGCCCAAAGCTAGTTAACCCTTGCACAACTATAGCTACTTATTCAAATATAGAAAATCTGGTCCCTGTGCCCACTTTACCACCCTATTTCATGCCCAAAACCTTCTTGGGCAAGTCCAATTGCAAGTGGGTCATATGTAAGAGACCCCTCTCTGTGAATTCCAAGTGTCAATTTTGTTGCCCAAGGCTCTCTAACCCTTGCACAACTACTTATTCAAATGTATTAATTGGTGCCTGTGCTCACTTTAATGCCCTGTTTCATGCCCAAAACCTTGCTAGGCAAGGCCAATTGCAAGTGGGTCATATGTAAGTGACCCCCCTCTGTGGATTCCAAGTGTCAAGTTTGTTGCCCAAGGCTAGCTAACCCTTGCACAACTATAGCTACTTATTCAAATATAGAAAATCTGGTCCTTGTGCCCACTTTACCACCCTATTTCATGCCAAAAAGCTTGTTGGGCAAGGCCAATTGCAAGTGGGTCATATGTAAGTGACCCTCCTCTGTGGATTCCAACTGCGAAATTTGTTGCCCAAAGCTAGTTAACCCTTGCACAACTATAGCTACTTATTCAAATATAGAAAATCTGGTCCCTGTGCCCACTTTACCACCCTATTTCATGCCCAAAACCTTCTTGGGCAAGGCCAATTGCAAGTGGGTCATATGTAAGAGACCCCCCTCTGTGAATTCCAAGTGTCAAATTTGTTGCCCAAGGCTCTCTAACCCTTGCACAACTACAGCTACTTATTCAAATGTATTAATTGGTGCCTGTGCCCACTTTAATGCCCTATTTCAAGCCCAAAACCTTGTTGGGCAAGGCCAATTGCAAGTGGTCATATGTAAGTGACCCCCCTCTGTGGATTTCAAGTGTCAAATTTGTTGCCCAACGATAGTTAACCCTTTTACATCTACAGCTACTTGTGCAAATATAGAAAATCTGGTCTCTGTGCCCACTTTATCACCCTATTTCATGCCAAAAGGCTTGTTGGGCAAGGCCAATTGCAAGTGGGTCATATGTAAGTGAGCCCGTCTGTGGATTCCAAGTGTCAAATTTGTTGCCCAAGGCTCTTTAACCCTTGCAGAACTACAGCTACTTATTGAAATGTATTAATTGGTGCATGTGCCCACTTTAATACCCTATTTCATGCCCAAAACCTTGTTGGGCAAGGCCAATTGCAAGTGGGTCATGTAAGTGACCTCCCTCTGTGGATTCCAAGTGTCAAATTTGTTGCCCAAGGCTAGTTAACCCTTGCACATCTACAGCTACTTATTCAAATATAGAAAATCTGGTCCCTGTGGCCCACTTTACCACCCTATTTCATGCCCAAAACCTTCTTGGGCAAGGCCAATTGTAAGTGGATCATATGTAAGAGACCCCCCTCTGTGAATTCCAAGTGTCAAATTTGTTGCCCAAGGCTCTCTAACCCTTGCACAACTACAGCTACTTATTCAAATGTATTAATTGGTGCATGTGCCCACTTTAATGCCTTATTTCATGCCCAAAACCTTGTTGGACAAGGCCAATTGCAAGTGGTCATATGTAAGTGACCCCCCTCTGTGGATTCCAAGTGTCAAATTTGTTGCCCAAGGATAGTTAACCCTTGTACATCTACAGGTACTTGTGCAAATATAGAAAATCTGGTCTCTGTGCCCACTTACCACCCTATTTCATGCCAAAAAGCTTGTTGGGAAAGGCCAATTGTAAGTGGGTCACATTTAAGTGACCTCCCTCTGTGGATTCCAAGTGTGAAATTTTTTGCCCAATGCTCTCTAACCCTTGCACAACTACAGCTACTTATTCAAATGTATTAATTGGTGCCTGTGCCCATTTTAATGCCCTATTTCATGCCCAAAACCTTGTTGGGCAAGGCCAATTACAAGTGGGTCATATGTAAGTGACCCCCCTCTGTGGATTCCAAGTGTGAAATTTGTCGCCCAAGGCTCTCTAACCCTTGCACAACTACAGCTACTTATTCAAATGTATTAATTGGTGCCTGTGCCCACTTTAATGCCCTATTTCATGCCCAAAACCTTGATGGGAAAGGCCAATTCCAAGTGGGTCATATGTAAGTGACCCCCCTCTGTGGATTCCAAGTGTCAAATTTGTTGCCCAATGATAGTTAACCCTTGTGCATCTACAGCTACTTGTGCAAATATAGAAAATCTGGTCCTTGTGCTCACTTTACCACCCTATTTCATGCCAAAAAGCTTGTTGGGCAAGGCCAATTGCAAGTGAGTCATATGTAAGTGACCCTCCTCTGTGGATTCCAACTGCCAAATTTGTTGCCCAAAGCTAGTTAACCCTTGCACAACTATAGCTACTTATTCAAATATAGAAAATCTGGTCCCTGTGCCCACTTTACCACCCTATTTCATGCCCAAAACCTTCTTGGGCAAGGCCAATTGCAAGTGGGTCATATGTAAGAGACCCCCCTCTGTGAATTCCAAGTGTCAATTTTGTTGCCCAAGGCTCTCTAACCCTTGCACAACTACTTATTCAAATGTATTAATTGGTGCCTGTGCTCACTTTAATGCCCTGTTTCATGCCCAAAACCTTGCTGGGCAAGGCCAATTGCAAGTGGGTCATATGTAAGTGACCCCCCTCTGTGGATTCCAAGTGTCAAATTTGTTGCCCAAGGCTAGCTAACCCTTGCACAACTATAGCTACTTATTCAAATATAGAAAATCTGGTCCTTGTGCCCACTTTACCACCCTATTTCATGCCAAAAAGCTTGTTGGGCAAGGCCAATTGCAAGTGGGTCATATGTAAGTGACCCTCCTCTGTGGATTCCAACTGCGAAATTTGTTGCCCAAAGCTAGTTAACCCTTGCACAACTATAGCTACTTATTCAAATATAGAAAATCTGGTCCCTGTGCCCACTTTACCACCCTATTTCATGCCCAAAACCTTCTTGGGCAAGGCCAATTGCAAGTGGGTCATATGTAAGAGACCCCCCTCTGTGAATTCCAAGTGTCAAATTTGTTGCCCAAGGCTCTCTAACCCTTGCACAACTACAGCTACTTATTCAAATGTATTAATTGGTGCCTGTGCCCACTTTAATGCCCTATTTCAAGCACAAAACCTTGTTGGGCAAGGCCAATTGCAAGTGGTCATATGTAAGTGACCCCCCTCTGGATTTCAAGTGTCAAATTTGTTGCCCAAGGATAGTTAACCCTTCTACATCTACAGGTACTTGTGCAAATATAGAAAATCTGGTCTCTGTGCCCACTTTACCACCCTATTTCATGCCAAAAAGCTTGTTGGGAAAGGCCAATTGTAAGTGGGTCATATTTAAGTGACCTCCCTCTGTGGATTCCAAGTGTCAAATTTGTTGCCCAAAGCTCTCTAACCCTTGCACAACTACTTATTCAAATGTATTAATTGGTGCCTGTGCCCACTTTAATGCCCTGTTTCATGCCCAAAACCTTGTTGGGCAAGGCCAATTGCAAGTGGGTCATATGTAAGTGACCCCCCTCTGTGGATTCCAATTGTCAAATTTGTTGCTCAAGGCTAGCTAACCCTTGCACAACTAGAGCTACTTATTCAAATATAGAAAATCTGGTCCCTGTGCCCACTTTACCACCCTATTTCATGCCAAAAGGCTTGTTGGGCAAGGCCAATTGCAAGTGGGTCATATGTAAATGACCCCCCTCTGTGGATTCCAAGTGTCAAATTTGTTGCCCAAGGCTCTTGAACCCTTGCACAACTACAGCTACTTATTGAAATGTATTAATTGGTGCATGTGCCCACTTTAATGCCCTATTTCATGCCCAAAACCTTGTTGGGCAAGGCCAATTGCAAGAGGGTCATGTAAGTGACCTCCCTCTGTGGATTCCAAGTGTCAAATTTGTTGCCCAAGGCTAGTTAACCCTTGCACATCTACAGCTACTTATTCAAATCTAGAAAATCTGGTGCCTGTGCACACTTTACCACCCTATTTCATGCCAAAAAGCTTGCTGGGCAAGGCCAATTGCAAGTGGGTCATATGTAAGTGACCCACCTCTGTGGATTCCAAGTGTCAAATTTGTTGCCCAAAGCTTGTTAAACCTTGCATAACTACAGTTACTTATTCAAATGTATTTATTGGTGCCTGTGCCCACTTTAATGCCCTATTTCATGCCCAAAACCTTGTTGGACAAGGCCAATTGCAAGTGGGTTATATGTAAGTGACCCCCCTCTGTGGATTCCAAGTGTCAAATTTGTTGCCCAACGCTAGGTAACCCTTGCACAACTATAGCTACTTATTCAAATATAGAAAATCTGGTCCCTGTGCCCACTTTACCACCCTATTTCATGCCAAAAGGCTTGTTGGGCAAGGCCAATTGCAAGTGGGTCATATGTAAGTGACCCCGTCTGTGGATTCCAAGTGTCAAATTTGTTGCCCAAGGCTCTTTAACCCTTGCAGAACTACAGCTACTTATTGAAATGTATTAATTGGTGCATGTGCCCACTTTAATACCCTATTTCATGCCCAAAACCTTGTTGGGCAAGGCCAATTGCAAGTGGGTCATGTAAGTGACCTCCCTCTGTGGATTCCAAGTGTCAAATTTGTTGCCCAAGGCTAGTTAACCCTTGCACATCTACAGATACTTATTCAAATATAGAAAATCTGGTCCCTATGCCCACTTTACCACCCTATTTCATGCCAAAAAGCTTGTTGGGCAAGGCCAATTACAAGTGGGTCATATGTAAGTGACCCCCCTCTTTGGATTCCAAGTGTCAAATTTGTTGCCCAAGGCTCTCTAACCCTTGCACAACTACAGCTACTTATTCAAATCTATTAATTGGTGCCTGTGCCCACTTTAATGCCATATTTCATGCCCAAAACCTTATTGGGCAAGGTCAAAGTGACACCCCATCTGTGGATTCCAAGTGTCAAATTTGTTGCCCAAGGCTCTCTAACCCTTGCACAACTACAGCTACTTATTCAAATGTATTAATTGGTACCTGTGCCCACTTTAATGCCCTATTTCATGCCCAAAACCTTGATGGGAAAGGCCAATTGCAAGTGGGTCATATGTAAGTGACCCCCCTCTGTGGATTCCAAGTGTCAAATTTGTTGCCCAACGATAGTTAACCCTTTTGCATCTACAGCTACTTGTGCAAATATAGAAAATCTGGTCCCTGTGCCCACTTTACCACCCTATTTCATGCCAAAAAGCTTGTTGGGCAAGGCCAATTGCAAGTGGGTCATATGTAAGTGACCCTCCTCTGTGGATTCCAACTGCCAAATTTGTTGCCCAAAGCTAGTTAACCCTTGCACAACTATAGCTACTTATTCAAATATAGAAAATCTGGTCCCTGTGCCCACTTTACCACCCTATTTCATGCCCAAAACCTTCTTGGGCAAGGCCAATTGCAAGTGGGTCATATGTAAGAGAACCCCCTCTGTGAATTCCAAGTGTGAAATTTGTTGCCCAAGGCTCTCTAACCCTTGCACAACTACAGCTACTTATTCAAATGTATTAATTGGTGCCTGTGCCCACTTTAATGCCTTATTTCATGCCCAAAACCTTGTTGGACAAGGCCAATTGCAAGTGGTCATATGTAAGTGACCCCCCTCTGTGGATTCCAAGTGTCAAATTTGTTGCCCAAGGATAGTTAACCCTTGTACATCTACAGGTACTTGTGCAAATATAGAAAATCTGGTCTCTGTGCCCACTTTACCACCCTATTTCATGCCAAAAAGCTTGTTGGGAAAGGCCAATTGTAAGTGGGTCATATTTAAGTGACCTCCCTCTGTGGATTCCAAGTGTGAAATTTATTGCCCAATGCTCTCTAACCCTTGCACAACTACAGCTACTTATTCAAATGTATTAATTGGTGCCTGTGCCCATTTTAATGCCCTATTTCATGCCCAAAACCTTGTTGGGCAAGGCCAATTACAAGTGGGTCATATGTAAGTGACCCCCCTCTGTGGATTCCAAGTGTGAAATTTGTCGCCCAAGGCTCTCTAACCCTTGCACAACTACAGCTACTTATTCAAATGTATTAATTGGTGCCTGTGCCCACTTTAATGCCCTATTTCATGCCCAAAACCTTGATGGGAAAGGCCAATTCCAAGTTGGTCATATGTAAGTGACCCCCCTCTGTGGATTCCAAGTGTCAAATTTGTTGCCCAATGATAGTTAACCCTTGTGCATCTACAGCTACTTGTGCAAATATAGAAAATCTGGTCCTTGTGCTCACTTTACCACCCTATTTCATGCCAAAAAGCTTGTTGGGCAAGGCCAATTGCAAGTGAGTCATATGTAAGTGACCCTCCTCTGTGGATTCCAACTGCCAAATTTGTTGCCCAAAGCTAGTTAACCCTTGCACAACTATAGCTACTTATTCAAATATAGAAAATCTGGTCCCTGTGCCCACTTTACCACCCTATTTCATGCCCAAAACCTTCTTGGGCAAGGCCAATTGCAAGTGGGTCATATGTAAGAGACCCCCCTCTGTGAATTCCAAGTGTCAAATTTGTTGCCCAAGGCTCTCTAACCCTTGCACAACTACAGCTACTTATTCAAATGTATTAGTTGGTGGCTGTGCCCACTTTAATGCCCTATTTCATGCCCAAAACCTTGTTGAGCAAGGCCAATTGCAAGTGGTCATATGTAAGTGACCCCCCTCTGTGGATTCCAAGTGTCAAATTTGTTGCCCAAGGATAGTTAACCCTTGTACATCTACAGCTACTTGTGCAAATATAGAAAATCTGGTCTCTGTGCCCACTTTACCACCCTATTTCATGCCAAAAAGCTTGTTGGGCAAGGCCAATGACAAGTGGGTCATATGTAAGTGACCCCCCTCTGTGGATTCCAAGTGTCAAATTTGTCGCCCAAGGCTCTCTAACCCTTGCACAACTACAGCTACTTATTCAAATGTATTAATTGGTGCCTGTGCCCACTTTAATGCCCTATTTCATGCCCAAAACCTTGATGGGCAAGGCCATTTCCAAGTGGGTCATATGTAAGTGACCCCCCTCTGTGGATTCCAAGTGTCAAATTTGTTGCCCAACGATAGTTAACCCTTGTGCATCTACAGCTACTTGTGCAAATATAGAAAATCTGGTCCTTGTGCCCACTTTACCACCCTATTTCATGCCAAAAAGCTTGTTGGGCAAGGCCAATTGCAAGTGGGTCATATGTAAGTGACCCTCCTCTGTGGATTCCAACTGCCAAATTTGTTGCCCAAAGCTAGTTAACCCTTGCACAACTATAGCTACTTATTCAAATATAGAAAATCTGGTCCCTGTGCCCACTTTACCACCCTATTTCATGCCCAAAACCTTCTTGGGCAAGGCCAATTGCAAGTGGGTCATATGTAAGAGACCCCCCTCTGTGAATTCCAAGTGTCAAATGTGTTGCCCAAGGCTCTCTAACCCTTGCACAACTACAGCTACTTATTCAAATGTATTAATTGGTGCCTGTGCCCACTTTAATGCCCTATTTCATGCCCAAAACCTTGTTGGGCAAGGCCAATTGCAAGTGGTCATATGTAAGTGACCCCCCTCTGTGGATTTCAAGTGTCAAATTTGTTGCCCAGGGATAGTTAACCCTTGTACATCTACAGCTACTTGTGCAAATATAGAAAATCTGGTTTCTGTGCCCACTTTACCACCCTATTTCATGACAAAAAGCTTGTTGGGAAAGGCCAATTGTAAGTGGGTCATATGTAAGTGACCCCCCTCTGTGGATTCCAAGTGTCAAATTTGTTGCCCAAAGCTCTCTAACCCTTGCACAACTACTTATTCAAATGTATTAATTGGTGCCTGTGCCCACTTTAATGCCCTGTTTCATGCCCAAAACCTTGTTGGGCAAGGCCAATTGCAAGTGGGTCATATGTAAGTGACCCCCCTCTGTGGATTCCAAGTGTCAAATTTGTTGCTCAAGGCTAGCTAACCCTTGCACAACTATAGCTACTTATTCAAATATAGAAAATCTGGTCCCTGTGCCCACTTTACCACCCTATTTCATGCCAAAAGGCTTGTTGGGAAAGGCCAATTGCAAGTGGGTCATATGTAAATGACCCCCCTCTGTGGATTCCAAGTGTCAAATTTGTTGCCCAAGGCTCTTGAACCCTTGCACAACTACAGCTACTTATTGAAATGTATTAATTGGTGCATGTGCCCACTTTAATGCCCTATTTCATGCCCAAAACCTTGTTGGGCAAGGCCAATTGCAAGAGGGTCATGTAAGTGACCTCCCTCTGTAGATTCCAAGTGTCAAATTTGTTGCCCAAGGCTAGTTAACCCTTGCACATCTACAGCTACTTATTCAAATCTAGAAAATCTGGTGCCTGTGCCCACTTTACCACCCTATTTCATGCCAAAAAGCTTGCTCGGCAAGGCCAATTGCAAGTGGGTCATATGTAAGAGACTCCCCTCTGTGAATTCCAAGTGTCAAATGTGTTGCCCAAGGCTCTCTAACCCTTGCACAACTACAGCTACTTATTCAAATGTATTAATTGGTGCCTGTGCCCACTTTAATGCCCTATTTCATGCCCAAAACCTTGTTGGGCAAGGCCAATTGCAAGTGGTCATATGTAAGTGACCCCCCTCTGTGGATTTCAAGTGTCAAATTTGTTGCCCAAGGATAGTTAACCCTTGTACATCTACAGCTACTTGTGCAAATATAGAAAATCTGGTCTCTGTGCCCACTTTACCACCCTATTTCATGACAAAAAGCTTGTTGGGAAAGGCCAATTGTAAGTGGGTCATATGTAAGTGACCCCCCTCTGTGGATTCCAAGTGTCAAATTTGTTGCCCAAAGCTCTCTAACCCTTGCACAACTACTTATTCAAATGTATTAATTGGTGCCTGTGCCCACTTTAATGCCCTGTTTCATGCCCAAAACCTTGTTGGGCAAGGCCAATTGCAAGTGGGTCATATGTAAGTGACCCCCCTCTGTGGATTCCAAGTGTCAAATTTGTTGCTCAAGGCTAGCTAACCCTTGCACAACTATAGCTACTTATTCAAATATAGAAAATCTGGTCCCTGTGCCCACTTTACCACCCTATTTCATGCCAAAAGGCTTGTTGGGCAAGGCCAATTGCAAGTGGGTCATATGTAAATGACCCCCCTCTGTGGATTCCAAGTGTCAAATTTGTTGCCCAAGGCTCTTGAACCCTTGCACAACTACAGCTACTTATTGAAATGTATTAATTGGTGCATGTGCCCACTTTAATGCCCTATTTCATGCCCAAAACCTTGTTGGGCAAGGCCAATTGCAAGAGGGTCATGTAAGTGACCTCCCTCTGTAGATTCCAAGTGTCAAATTTGTTGCCCAAGGCTAGTTAACCCTTGCACATCTACAGCTACTTATTCAAATCTAGAAAATCTGGTGCCTGTGCCCACTTTACCACCCTATTTCATGCCAAAAAGCTTGCTGGGCAAGGCCAATTGCAAGTGGGTCATATGTAAGTGACCCACCTCTGTGGATTCCAAGTGTCAAATTTGTTGCCCAAAGCTAGTTAACCCTTGCATAACTACAGTTACTTATTCAAATGTATTTATTGGTGCATGTGCCCACTTTAATGCCCTATTTCATGCCCAAAACCTTGTTGGACAAGGCCAATTGCAAGTGGGTTATATGTAAGTGACCCCCCTCTGTGGATTTCAAGTGTCAAATTTGTTGCCAAAGGCTAGCTAACCCTTGCACAACTATAGCTACTTATTCAAATATAGAAAATCTGGTCCCTGTGCCCACTTTACCACACTATTTCATGCCAGAAGGCTTGTTGGGCAAGGCCAATTGCAAGTGGGTCATATGTAAGTGACCCCGTCTGTGGATTCCAAGTGTCAAATTTGTTGCCCAAGGCTCTTTAACCCTTGCAGAACTACAGCTACTTATTGAAATGTATTAATTGGTGCATGTGCCCACTTTAATACCCTATTTCATGCCCAAAACCTTGTTAGGCAAGGCCAATTGCAAGTGGGTCATGTAAGTGACCTCCCTCTGTGGATTCCAAGTGTCAAATTTGTTGCCCAAGGCTAGTTAACCCTTGCACATCTACAGCTACTTATTCAAATATAGAAAATCTGGTCCCTGTGCCCACTTTACCACCCTATTTCATGCCAAAAAGCTTGTTGGGCAAGGCCAATTACAAGTGGGTCATATGTAAGTGACCCCCCTCTTTGGATTCCAAGTGTCAAATTTGTTGCCCAAGGCTCTCTAACCCTTGCACAACTACAGCTACTTATTCAAATCTATTAATTGGTGCCTGTGCCCACTTTAATGCCATATTTCATGCCCAAAACCTTGTTGGGCAAGGTCAAAGTGACACCCCATCTGTGGATTCCAAGTGTCAAATTTGTTGCCCAAGGCTCTCTAACCCTTGCACAACTACAGCTACTTATTCAAATGTATTAATTGGTGCCTGTGCCCACTTTAATGCCCTATTTCATGCCCAAAACCTTGATGGGAAAGGCCAATTGCAAGTGTGTCATATGTAAGTGACCCCCCTCTGTGGATTCCAAGTGTCAAATTTGTTGCCCAACGATAGTTAACCCTTTTGCATCTACAGCTACTTGTGCAAATATAGAAAATCTGGTCCCTGTGCCCACTTTACCACCCTATTTCATGCCAAAAAGCTTGTTGGGCAAGGCCAATTGCAAGTGGGTCATATGTAAGTGACCCTCCTCTGTGGATTCCAACTGCCAAATTTGTTGCCCAAAGCTAGTTAACCCTTGCACAACTATAGCTACTTATTCAAATATAGACAGTCTGGTCCATGTGCCCACTTTACCACCCTATTTCATGCCCAAAACCTTCTTGGGCAAGGCCAATTGCAAGTGGGTCATATGTAAGAGACCCCCCTCTGTGAATTCCAAGTGTGAAATTTGTTGCCCAAGGCTCTCTAACCCTTGCACAACTACAGCTACTTATTCAAATGTATTAATTGGTGCCTGTGCCCACTTTAATGCCCTATTTCATGCCCAAAACCTTGTTGGGCAAGGCCAATTGCAAGTGGTCATATGTAAGTGACCCCCCTCTGTGGATTCCAAGTGTCAAATTTGTTGCCCAAGGATAGTTAACCCTTGTACATCTACAGCTACTTGTGCAAATATAGAAAATCTGGTCTCTGTGCCCACATTACCACCCTATTTCATGCCAAAAAGCTTGTTGGGAAAGGCCAATTGTAAGTGGGTCATATGTAAGTGACCTCCCTCTGTGGATTCCAAGTGTCAAATTTGTTGCCCAAGGCTAGCTAACCCTTGCACAACTATAGCTACTTATTCAAATATAGAAAATCTGGTCCCTGTGCCCACTTTACCACCCTATTTCATGCCAAAAGGCTTGTTGGGCAAGGCCAATTGCAAGTTGGTCATATGTAAGTGACCCCCTCTGTGGATTCCAAGTGTAAAATTTGTTGCCCAAGGCTCTTTAACCCTTGCACAACTACAGCTACTTATTGAAATGTATTAATTGGTGCATGTGCCCACTTTAATGCCCTATTTCATGCCCAAAACCTTGTTGGGCAAGGCCAATTGCAAGTGGGTCATGTAAGTGACCTCCCTCTGTGGATTCCAAGTGTCAAATTTGTTGCCCAAGGCTAGTTAACCCTTGCACATCTACAGCTACTTATTCAAATCTAGAAAATCTGGTCCCTGTGCCCACTTTACCACCCTATTTCATACCAAAAAGCTTGCTGGGCAAGGCCAATTGCAAGTGGGTCATATGTAAGTGACCCACCTCTGTGGATTCCAAGTGTCAAATTTGTTGCCCAAAGCTAGTTAACCCTTGCATAACTACAGTTACTTATTCAAATGTATTTATTGGTGCCTGTGCCCACTTTAATGCCCTATTTCATGCCCAAAACCTTGTTGGACAAGGCCAATTGCAAGTGGGTTATATGTAAGTGACCCCCCTCTGTGGATTCCAAGTGTCAAATTTGTTGCCCAAGGCTAGCTAACCCTTGCACAACTATAGCTACTTTTTCAAATATAGAAAATCTGGTCCCTGTGCCCACTTTACCACCCTATTTCATGCCAAAAGGCTTGTTGGGCAAGGCCAATTACAAGTGTGTCATATGTAAGTGACCCCCTCTGTGGATTCCAAGTGTCAAATTTCTTGCCCAAGGTTCTTTAACCCTTGCACAACTACAGCTACTTATTGAAATGTATTAATTGGTGCATGTGCCCACTTTAATACCCTATTTCATGCCCAAAACCTTGTTGGGCAAGGCCAATTGCAAGTGGGTCATGTAAGTGACCTCCCTCTGTGGATTCCAAGTGTCAAATTTGTTGCCCAAGGCTAGTTAACCCTTGCACATCTACAGCTGCTTGTGCAAATATAGAAAATCTGGTCTCTGTGCCCACTTTACCACCCTATTTCATGCCAAAAAGCTTGTTGGGAAAGGCCAATTACAAGTGGGTCATATGTAAGTGACCCCCCTCTTTGGATTCCAAGTGTCAAATTTGTTGCCCAAGGCTCTCTAACCCTTGCACAACTACAACTACTTATTCAAATGTATTAATTGGTGCCTGTGCCCACTTTAATGCCATATTTCATGCCCAAAACCTTATTGGGCAAGGTCAAAGTGACACCCCATCTGTGGATTCCAAGTGTCAAATTTGTTGCCCAAGGCTCTCTAACCCTTGCACAACTACAGCTACTTATTCAAATGTATTAATTGGTGCCTGTGCCCACTTTAATGCCCTATTTCATGCCCAAAACCTTGATGGGAAAGGCCAATTTCAAGTGGCTCATATGTAAGTGACCCCCCTCTGTGGATTCCAAGTGTCAAATTTGTTGCCCAACAATAGTTAACCCTTTTGCATCTACAGCTACTTGTGCAAACATAGAAAATCTGGTCCCTGTGCCCACTTTACCACCCTATTTCATGCCAAAAAGCTTGTTGGGCAAGGCCAATTGCAAGTGGGTCATATGTAAGTGACCCTCCTCTGTGGATTCCAACTGCCAAATTTGTTGCCCAAAGCTAGTTAACCCTTGCACAACTATAGCTACTTATTCAAATATAGACAATCTGGTCCCTGTGCCCACTTTACCACCCTATTTCATGCCCAAAACCTTCTTGGGCAAGGCCAATTGCAAGTGGGTCATATGTAAGTGACCCCCCTCTGTGAATTCCAAGTGTGAAATTTGTTGCCCAAGGCTCTCTAACCCTTGCACAACTACAGCTGCTTATTCAAATGTATTAACTGGTGCCTGTGCCCACTTTAATGCCCTATTTCATGCCCAAAACCTTGTTGGGCAAGGCCAATTGCAAGTGGTCATATGTAAGTGACCCCCCTCTGTGGATTCCAAGTGTCAAATTTGTTGCCCAAGGATAGTTAACCCTTGTACATCTACAGTTACTTATTCAAATCTAGAAAATCTGGTCCCTGTGCCCACTTTACCACCCTATTTCATGCCAAAAAGCTTGTTGGGAAAGGCCAATTGTAAGTGGGTCATATGTAAGTGACCTCCCTCTGTGGATTCCAAGTGTCAAATTTGTTGCCCAAGGCTCTCTAACCCTTGCACAACTACAGCTACTTATTCAAATGTATTAATTGGTGCCTGTGCCCACTTTAATGCCCTATTTCATGCCCAAAACCTTGTTGGGCAAGGCCAATTGCAAGTGGTCATATGTAAGTGACCCCCCTCTGTGGATTCCAAGTGTCAAATTTGTTGCCCAAGGATAGTTAACTCTTGTACATCTACAGCTACTTGTGCAAATATAGAAAATCTGGTCTCTGTGCCCACTTTACCACCCTATTTCATGCCAAAAAGCTTGTTGGGAAAGGCCAATTGTAAGTGGGTCATATGTAAGTGACCTCCCTCTGTGGATTCCAAGTGTCAAATTTGTTGCCCAAGGCTCTCTAACCCTTGCACAACTACAGCTACTTATTCAAATGTATTAATTGGTGCCTGTGCCCACTTTAATGCCATATTTCATGCCCAAAACCTTGTTGGGCAAGGTCAATTGCAAGTGGGTCATATGTAAGTGACCCCCCATCTGTGTATTCCAAGTGTCAAATTTGTTGCCCAAGGCTCTCTAACCCTTGCACAACTACAGCTACTTATTCAAATGTATTAATTGGAGCCTGTGCCCACTTTAATGCCCTATTTCATGCCCAAAACCTTGATGGGAAAGGCCAATTGCAAGTCGTCATATGTAAGTGACCCCCCTCTGTGGATTCCAAGTGTCAAATTTGTTGCCCAAGGCTCTCTAACCCTTGCACAACTACTTATTCAAATGTATTAATTGGTGCCTGTGCCCACTTTAATGCCCTGTTTCATGCCCAAAACCTTGTTGGGCAAGGCCAACTGCAAGTGGTCATATGTAAGTGACCCCCCTCTGTGGATTCCAAGTGTCAAATTTGTTGCCCAAGGCTAGCTAACCCTTGCACAACTATAGCTACTTATTCAAATATAGAAAATCTGGTCCCTGTGCCCACTTTACCACCCTATTTCATGCCAAAAGGCTTGTTGGGCAAGGCCAATTGCAAGTGGTTCATATGTAAGTGACCCCCTCTGTGGATTCCAAGTGTCAAATTTGTTGCCCAAGGCTCTTTAACCCTTGCACAACTACAGCTACTTATTGAAATGTATTAATTGGTGCATGTGCCCACTTTAATGCCCTATTTCATGCCCAAAACCTTGTTGGGCAAGGCCAATTGCAAGTGGGTCATGTAAGTGACCTCCCTCTGTGGATTCCAAGTGTCAAATTTGTTGCCCAAGGCTAGTTAACCCTTGCACATCTACAGCTACTTATTCAAATCTAGAAAATCTGGTCCCTGTGCCCACTTTACCACCCTATTTCATGCCAAAAAGCTTGCTGGGCAAGGCCAATTGCAAGTGGGTCATATGTAAGTGACCCCCCTCTGTGGATTCCAAGTGTCAAATTTGTTGCCCAAAGCTCTCTAACCCTTGCACAACTACTTATTCAAATGTATTAATTGGTGCCTGTGCCCACTTTAATGCCCTGTTTCATGCCCAAAACCTTGTTGGGCAAGGCCAATTGCAAGTGGGTCATATGTAAGTGACCCCCCTCTGTGGATTCCAAGTGTCAAATTTGTTGCCCAACGATAGTTAACCCTTGTGCATCTACAGCTACTTGTGCAAATATAGAAAATCTGGTCCTTGTGCCCACTTTACCACCCTATTTCATGCCAAAAAGCTTGTTGGGCAAGGCCAATTGCAAGTGGGTCATATGTAAGTGACCCTCCTCTGTGGATTCCAACTGCCAAATTTGTTGCCCAAAGCTAGTTAACCCTTGCACAACTATAGCTACTTATTCAAATATAGAAAATCTGGTCCCTGTGCCCACTTTACCACCCTATTTCATGCCCAAAACCTTCTTGGGCAAGGCCAATTGCAAGTGGGTCATATGTAAGAGACCCCCTTCTGTGAATTCCAAGTGTCAAATGTGTTGCCCAAGGCTCTCTAACCCTTGCACAACTACAGCTACTTATTCAAATGTATTAATTGGTGCCTGTGCCCACTTTAATGCCCTATTTCATGCCCAAAACCTTGTTGGGCAAGGCCAATTGCAAGTGGTCATATGTAAGTGACCCCCCTCTGTGGATTTCAAGTGTCAAATTTGTTGCCCAGGGATAGTTAACCCTTGTACATCTACAGCTACTTGTGCAAATATAGAAAATCTGGTTTCTGTGCCCACTTTACCACCCTATTTCATGACAAAAAGCTTGTTGGGAAAGGCCAATTGTAAGTGGGTCATATGTAAGTGACCCCCCTCTGTGGATTCCAAGTGTCAAATTTGTTGCCCAAAGCTCTCTAACCCTTGCACAACTACTTATTCAAATGTATTAATTGGTGCCTGTGCCCACTTTAATGCCCTGTTTCATGCCCAAAACCTTGTTGGGCAAGGCCAATTGCAAGTGGGTCATATGTAAGTGACCCCCCTCTGTGGATTCCAAGTGTCAAATTTGTTGCTCAAGGCTAGCTAACCCTTGCACAACTATAGCTACTTATTCAAATATAGAAAATCTGGTCCCTGTGCCCACTTTACCACCCTATTTCATGCCAAAAGGCTTGTTGGGAAAGGCCAATTGCAAGTGGGTCATATGTAAATGACCCCCCTCTGTGGATTCCAAGTGTCAAATTTGTTGCCCAAGGCTCTTGAACCCTTGCACAACTACAGCTACTTATTGAAATGTATTAATTGGTGCATGTGCCCACTTTAATGCCCTATTTCATGCCCAAAACCTTGTTGGGCAAGGCCAATTGCAAGAGGGTCATGTAAGTGACCTCCCTCTGTAGATTCCAAGTGTCAAATTTGTTGCCCAAGGCTAGTTAACCCTTGCACATCTACAGCTACTTATTCAAATCTAGAAAATCTGGTGCCTGTGCCCACTTTACCACCCTATTTCATGCCAAAAAGCTTGCTGGGCAAGGCCAATTGCAAGTGGGTCATATGTAAGAGACTCCCCTCTGTGAATTCCAAGTGTCAAATGTGTTGCCCAAGGCTCTCTAACCCTTGCACAACTACAGCTACTTATTCAAATGTATTAATTGGTGCCTGTGCCCACTTTAATGCCCTATTTCATGCCCAAAACCTTGTTGGGCAAGGCCAATTGCAAGTGGTCATATGTAAGTGACCCCCCTCTGTGGATTTCAAGTGTCAAATTTGTTGCCCAAGGATAGTTAACCCTTGTACATCTACAGCTACTTGTGCAAATATAGAAAATCTGGTCTCTGTGCCCACTTTACCACCCTATTTCATGACAAAAAGCTTGTTGGGAAAGGCCAATTGTAAGTGGGTCATATGTAAGTGACCCCCCTCTGTGGATTCCAAGTGTCAAATTTGTTGCCCAAAGCTCTCTAACCCTTGCACAACTACTTATTCAAATGTATTAATTGGTGCCTGTGCCCACTTTAATGCCCTGTTTCATGCCCAAAACCTTGTTGGGCAAGGCCAATTGCAAGTGGGTCATATGTAAGTGACCCCCCTCTGTGGATTCCAAGTGTCAAATTTGTTGCTCAAGGCTAGCTAACCCTTGCACAACTATAGCTACTTATTCAAATATAGAAAATCTGGTCCCTGTGCCCACTTTACCACCCTATTTCATGCCAAAAGGCTTGTTGGGCAAGGCCAATTGCAAGTGGGTCATATGTAAATGACCCCCCTCTGTGGATTCCAAGTGTCAAATTTGTTGCCCAAGGCTCTTGAACCCTTGCACAACTACAGCTACTTATTGAAATGTATTAATTGGTGCATGTGCCCACTTTAATGCCCTATTTCATGCCCAAAACCTTGTTGGGCAAGGCCAATTGCAAGAGGGTCATGTAAGTGACCTCCCTCTGTAGATTCCAAGTGTCAAATTTGTTGCCCAAGGCTAGTTAACCCTTGCACATCTACAGCTACTTATTCAAATCTAGAAAATCTGGTGCCTGTGCCCACTTTACCACCCTATTTCATGCCAAAAAGCTTGCTGGGCAAGGCCAATTGCAAGTGGGTCATATGTAAGTGACCCACCTCTGTGGATTCCAAGTGTCAAATTTGTTGCCCAAAGCTAGTTAACCCTTGCATAACTACAGTTACTTATTCAAATGTATTTATTGGTGCATGTGCCCACTTTAATGCCCTATTTCATGCCCAAAACCTTGTTGGACAAGGCCAATTGCAAGTGGGTTATATGTAAGTGACCCCCCTCTGTGGATTTCAAGTGTCAAATTTGTTGCCAAAGGCTAGCTAACCCTTGCACAACTATAGCTACTTATTCAAATATAGAAAATCTGGTCCCTGTGCCCACTTTACCACACTATTTCATGCCAGAAGGCTTGTTGGGCAAGGCCAATTGCAAGTGGGTCATATGTAAGTGACCCCGTCTGTGGATTCCAAGTGTCAAATTTGTTGCCCAAGGCTCTTTAACCCTTGCAGAACTACAGCTACTTATTGAAATGTATTAATTGGTGCATGTGCCCACTTTAATACCCTATTTCATGCCCAAAACCTTGTTAGGCAAGGCCAATTGCAAGTGGGTCATGTAAGTGACCTCCCTCTGTGGATTCCAAGTGTCAAATTTGTTGCCCAAGGCTAGTTAACCCTTGCACATCTACAGCTACTTATTCAAATATAGAAAATCTGGTCCCTGTGCCCACTTTACCACCCTATTTCATGCCAAAAAGCTTGTTGGGCAAGGCCAATTACAAGTGGGTCATATGTAAGTGACCCCCATCTGTGGATTCCAAGTGTCAAATTTGTTGCCCAAGGCTCTCTAACCCTTGCACAACTACAGCTACTTATTCAAATGTATTAATTGGTGCCTGTGCCCACTTTAATGCCCTATTTCATGCCCAAAACCTTGATGGGAAAGGCCAATTGCAAGTGTGTCATATGTAAGTGACCCCCCTCTGTGGATTCCAAGTGTCAAATTTGTTGCCCAACGATAGTTAACCCTTTTGCATCTACAGCTACTTGTGCAAATATAGAAAATCTGGTCCCTGTGCCCACTTTACCACCCTATTTCATGCCAAAAAGCTTGTTGGGCAAGGCCAATTGCAAGTGGGTCATATGTAAGTGACCCTCCTCTGTGGATTCCAACTGCCAAATTTGTTGCCCAAAGCTAGTTAACCCTTGCACAACTATAGCTACTTATTCAAATATAGACAATCTGGTCCATGTGCCCACTTTACCACCCTATTTCATGCCCAAAACCTTCTTGGGCAAGGCCAATTGCAAGTGGGTCATATGTAAGAGACCCCCCTCTGTGAATTCCAAGTGTGAAATTTGTTGCCCAAGGCTCTCTAACCCTTGCACAACTACAGCTACTTATTCAAATGTATTAATTGGTGCCTGTGCCCACTTTAATGCCCTATTTCATGCCCAAAACCTTGTTGGGCAAGGCCAATTGCAAGTGGTCATATGTAAGTGACCCCCCTCTGTGGATTCCAAGTGTCAAATTTGTTGCCCAAGGATAGTTAACCCTTGTACATCTACAGCTACTTGTGCAAATATAGAAAATCTGGTCTCTGTGCCCACATTACCACCCTATTTCATGCCAAAAAGCTTGTTGGGAAAGGCCAATTGTAAGTGGGTCATATGTAAGTGACCTCCCTCTGTGGATTCCAAGTGTCAAATTTGTTGCCCAAGGCTAGCTAACCCTTGCACAACTATAGCTACTTATTCAAATATAGAAAATCTGGTCCCTGTGCCCACTTTACCACCCTATTTCATGCCAAAAGGCTTGTTGGGCAAGGCCAATTGCAAGTTGGTCATATGTAAGTGACCCCCTCTGTGGATTCCAAGTGTAAAATTTGTTGCCCAAGGCTCTTTAACCCTTGCACAACTACAGCTACTTATTGAAATGTATTAATTGGTGCATGTGCCCACTTTAATGCCCTATTTCATGCCCAAAACCTTGTTGGGCAAGGCCAATTGCAAGTGGGTCATGTAAGTGACCTCCCTCTGTGGATTCCAAGTGTCAAATTTGTTGCCCAAGGCTAGTTAACCCTTGCACATCTACAGCTACTTATTCAAATCTAGAAAATCTGGTCCCTGTGCCCACTTTACCACCCTATTTCATACCAAAAAGCTTGCTGGGCAAGGCCAATTGCAAGTGGGTCATATGTAAGTGACCCACCTCTGTGGATTCCAAGTGTCAAATTTGTTGCCCAAAGCTAGTTAACCCTTGCATAACTACAGTTACTTATTCAAATGTATTTATTGGTGCCTGTGCCCACTTTAATGCCCTATTTCATGCCCAAAACCTTGTTGGACAAGGCCAATTGCAAGTGGGTTATATGTAAGTGACCCCCCTCTGTGGATTCCAAGTGTCAAATTTGTTGCCCAAGGCTAGCTAACCCTTGCACAACTATAGCTACTTTTTCAAATATAGAAAATCTGGTCCCTGTGCCCACTTTACCACCCTATTTCATGCCAAAAGGCTTGTTGGGCAAGGCCAATTACAAGTGTGTCATATGTAAGTGACCCCCTCTGTGGATTCCAAGTGTCAAATTTCTTGCCCAAGGTTCTTTAACCCTTGCACAACTACAGCTACTTATTGAAATGTATTAATTGGTGCATGTGCCCACTTTAATACCCTATTTCATGCCCAAAACCTTGTTGGGCAAGGCCAATTGCAAGTGGGTCATGTAAGTGACCTCCCTCTGTGGATTCCAAGTGTCAAATTTGTTGCCCAAGGCTAGTTAACCCTTGCACATCTACAGCTGCTTGTGCAAATATAGAAAATCTGGTCTCTGTGCCCACTTTACCACCCTATTTCATGCCAAAAAGCTTGTTGGGAAAGGCCAATTGTAAGTGGGTCATATGAAAGTGACCTCCCTCTGTGGATTCCAAGTGTCAAATTTGTTGCCCAAGGCTCTCTAACCCTTGCACAACTACTTATTCAAATGTATTAATTGGTGCCTGTGCTCACTTTAATGCCCTGTTTCATGCCCAAAACCTTGTTGGGCAAGGCCAATTGCAAGTGGGTCATATGTAAGTGACCCCCCCTCTGTGGATTCCAAGTGTCAAATTTGTTGCCCAAGGCTCTTTAACCCTTGCACAACTACAGCTACTTATTGAAATGTATTAATTGGTGCATGTGCCCACTTTAATGCCCTATTTCATGCCCAAAACCTTGTTGGGCAAGGCCAATTGCAAGAGGGTCATGTAAGTGACCTCCCTCTGAGGATTCCAAGTGTCAAATTTGTTGCCCAAGGCTAGTTAACCCTTGCACATCTACAGCTACTTATTCAAATCTAGAAAATCTGGTCCCTGTGCCCACTTTACCACCCTATTTAATGCCAAAAAGCTTGCTGGGCAAGGCCAATTGCAAGTGGGTCATATGTAAGTGACCCACCTCTGTGGATTCCAAGTGTCAAATTTGTTGCCCAAAGCTAGTTAACCCTTGCATAACTACAGTTACTTATTCAAATGTATTTATCGGTGCCTGTGCCCACTTTAATGCCCTATTTCATGCCCAAAATCTTGATGGGCAAGGCCAATTGCAAGTGGGTCATATGTAAGTGACCCCCCTCTGTGGATTCCAAGTGTCAAATTTGTTGCCCAAAGCTAGTTAACCCTTGCATAACTACAGCTACTTATTCAAATCTAGAAAATCTGGTCCCTGTGCCCACTTTACCACCCTATTTCATGCCAAAAGGCATGTTGGGCAAGGCCAATTGCAAGTGGGTCATATGTAAATGACCCCCCTCTGAGGATTCCAAGTGTCAAATTTGTTGCCCAAGGCTCTTTAACCCTTGCACAACTACAGCTACTTATTGAAATGTATTAATTGGTGCATGTGCCCACTTTAATGCCCTATTTCATGCCCAAAACCTTGTTGGGCAAGGCCAATTGCAAGTGGGTCATGTAAGTGACCTCCCTCTGTGGATTCCAAGTGTCAAATTTGTTGCCCAAGGCTAGTTAACCCTTGCACATCTACAGCTACTTATTCAAATATAGAAAATCTGGTCCTTGTGCCCACTTTACCACCCTATTTCATGCCAAAAAGCTTGCTGGGCAAGGCCAATTACAAGTGGGTCATATGTAAGTGACCCCCCTCTTTGGATTCCAAGTGTCAAATTTGTTGCCCAAGGCTCTCTAACCCTTGCACAACTACAACTACTTATTCAAATGTATTAATTGGTGCCTGTGCCCACTTTAATGCCATATTTCATGCCCAAAACCTTATTGGGCAAGGTCAAAGTGACACCCCATCTGTGGATTCCAAGTGTCAAATTTGTTGCCCAAGGCTCTCTAACCCTTGCACAACTACAGCTACTTATTCAAATGTATTAATTGGTGCCTGTGCCCACTTTAATGCCCTATTTCATGCCCAAAACCTTGATGGGAAAGGCCAATTTCAAGTGGCTCATATGTAAGTGACCCCCCTCTGTGGATTCCAAGTGTCAAATTTGTTGCCCAACAATAGTTAACCCTTTTGCATCTACAGCTACTTGTGCAAACATAGAAAATCTGGTCCCTGTGCCCACTTTACCACCCTATTTCATGCCAAAAAGCTTGTTGGGCAAGGCCAATTGCAAGTGGGTCATATGTAAGTGACCCTCCTCTGTGGATTCCAACTGCCAAATTTGTTGCCCAAAGCTAGTTAACCCTTGCACAACTATAGCTACTTATTCAAATATAGACAATCTGGTCCCTGTGCCCACTTTACCACCCTATTTCATGCCCAAAACCTTCTTGGGCAAGGCCAATTGCAAGTGGGTCATATGTAAGTGACCCCCCTCTGTGAATTCCAAGTGTGAAATTTGTTGCCCAAGGCTCTCTAACCCTTGCACAACTACAGCTGCTTATTCAAATGTATTAACTGGTGCCTGTGCCCACTTTAATGCCCTATTTCATGCCCAAAACCTTGTTGGGCAAGGCCAATTGCAAGTGGTCATATGTAAGTGACCCCCCTCTGTGGATTCCAAGTGTCAAATTTGTTGCCCAAGGATAGTTAACCCTTGTACATCTACAGTTACTTATTCAAATATAGAAAATCTGGTCCCTGTGCCCACTTTACCACCCTATTTCATGCCAAAAAGCTTGTTGGGAAAGGCCAATTGTAAGTGGGTCATATGTAAGTGACCTCCCTCTGTGGATTCCAAGTGTCAAATTTGTTGCCCAAGGCTCTCTAACCCTTGCACAACTACAGCTACTTATTCAAATGTATTAATTGGTGCCTGTGCCCACTTTAATGCCCTATTTCATGCCCAAAACCTTGTTGGGCAAGGCCAATTGCAAGTGGTCATATGTAAGTGACCCCCCTCTGTGGATTCCAAGTGTCAAATTTGTTGCCCAAGGATAGTTAACTCTTGTACATCTACAGCTACTTGTGCAAATATAGAAAATCTGGTCTCTGTGCCCACTTTACCACCCTATTTCATGCCAAAAAGCTTGTTGGGAAAGGCCAATTGTAAGTGGGTCATATGTAAGTGACCTCCCTCTGTGGATTCCAAGTGTCAAATTTGTTGCCCAAGGCTCTCTAACCCTTGCACAACTACAGCTACTTATTCAAATGTATTAATTGGTGCCTGTGCCCACTTTAATGCCATATTTCATGCCCAAAACCTTGTTGGGCAAGGTCAATTGCAAGTGGGTCATATGTAAGTGACCCCCCATCTGTGTATTCCAAGTGTCAAATTTGTTGCCCAAGGCTCTCTAACCCTTGCACAACTACAGCTACTTATTCAAATGTATTAATTGGAGCCTGTGCCCACTTTAATGCCCTATTTCATGCCCAAAACCTTGATGGGAAAGGCCAATTGCAAGTCGTCATATGTAAGTGACCCCCCTCTGTGGATTCCAAGTGTCAAATTTGTTGCCCAAGGCTCTCTAACCCTTGCACAACTACTTATTCAAATGTATTAATTGGTGCCTGTGCCCACTTTAATGCCCTGTTTCATGCCCAAAACCTTGTTGGGCAAGGCCAACTGCAAGTGGTCATATGTAAGTGACCCCCCTCTGTGGATTCCAAGTGTCAAATTTGTTGCCCAAGGCTAGCTAACCCTTGCACAACTATAGCTACTTATTCAAATATAGAAAATCTGGTCCCTGTGCCCACTTTACCACCCTATTTCATGCCAAAAGGCTTGTTGGGCAAGGCCAATTGCAAGTGGTTCATATGTAAGTGACCCCCTCTGTGGATTCCAAGTGTCAAATTTGTTGCCCAAGGCTCTTTAACCCTTGCACAACTACAGCTACTTATTGAAATGTATTAATTGGTGCATGTGCCCACTTTAATGCCCTATTTCATGCCCAAAACCTTGTTGGGCAAGGCCAATTGCAAGTGGGTCATGTAAGTGACCTCCCTCTGTGGATTCCAAGTGTCAAATTTGTTGCCCAAGGCTAGTTAACCCTTGCACATCTACAGCTACTTATTCAAATCTAGAAAATCTGGTCCCTGTGCCCACTTTACCACCCTATTTCATGCCAAAAAGCTTGCTGGGCAAGGCCAATTGCAAGTGGGTCATATGTAAGTGACCCCCCTCTGTGGATTCCAAGTGTCAAATTTGTTGCCCAAAGCTCTCTAACCCTTGCACAACTACTTATTCAAATGTATTAATTGGTGCCTGTGCCCACTTTAATGCCCTGTTTCATGCCCAAAACCTTGTTGGGCAAGGCCAATTGCAAGTGGGTCATATGTAAGGGACCCCCCTCTGTGGATTCCAATTGTCAAATTTGTTGCTCAAGGCTAGCTAACCCTTGCACAACTAGAGCTACTTATTCAAATATAGAAAATCTGGTCCCTGTGCCCACTTTACCACCCTATTTCATGCCAAAAGGCTTGTTGGGCAAGGCCAATTGCAAGTGGGTCATATGTAAATGACCCCCCTCTGTGGATTCCAAGTGTCAAATTTGTTGCCCAAGGCTAGTTAACCCTTGCACATCTACAGCTACTTATTCAAATCTAGAAAATCTGGTGCCTGTGCCCACTTTACCACCCTATTTCATGCCAAAAAGCTTGATGGGCAAGGCCAATTGCAAGTGGGTCATATGTAAGTGACCCACCTCTGTGGATTGCAAGTGTCAAATTTGTTGCCCAAAGCTAGTTAACCCTTGCATAACTACAGTTACTTATTCAAATGTATTTATTGGTGCCTGTGCCCACTTTAATGCCCTATTTCATGCCCAAAACCTTGTTGGGCAAGGCCAATTGCAAGAGGGTCATGTAAGTGACCTCCCTCTGTGGATTCCAAGTGTCAAATTTGTTGCCCAAGGCTAGTTAACCCTTGCACATCTACAGCTACTTATTCAAATCTAGAAAATCTGGTGCCTGTGCCCACTTTACCACCCTATTTCATGCCAAAAAGCTTGCTGGGCAAGGCCAATTGCAAGTGGGTTATATGTAAGTGACCCCCCTCTGTGGATTCCAAGTGTCAAATTTGTTGCCCAAGGCTAGCTAACCCTTGCACAACTATAGCTACTTATTCAAATATAGAAAATCTGGTCCCTGTGCCCACTTTACCACCCTATTTCATGCCAAAAGGCTTGTTGGGCAAGGCCAATTGCAAGTGGGTCATATGTAAGTGACCCCGTCTGTGGATTCCTAGTGTCAAATTTGTTGCCCAAGGCTCTTTAACCCTTGCAGAACTACAGCTACTTATTGAAATGTATTAATTGGTGCATGTGCCCACTTTAATACCCTATTTCATGCCCAAAACCTTGTTGGGCAAGGCCAATTGCAAGTGGGTCATGTAAGTGACCTCCCTCTGTGGATTCCAAGTGTCAAATTTGTTGCCCAAGGCTAGTTAACCCTTGCACATCTACAGCTACTTATTCAAATATAGAAAATCTGGTCCCTGTGCCCACTTTACCACCCTATTTCATGGGAAAAAGCTTGTTGGGCAAGGCCAATTACAAGTGGGTCATATGTAAGTGACCCCCCTCTTTGGATTCCAAGTGTCAAATTTGTTGCCCAAGGCTCTCTAACCCTTGCACAACTACAGCTACTTATTCAAATCTATTAATTGGTGCCTGTGCCCACTTTAATGCCATATTTCATGCCCAAAACCTTATTGGGCAAGGTCAAAGTGACACCCCATCTGTGGATTCCAAGTGTCAAATTTGTTGCCCAAGGCTCTCTAACCCTTGCACAACTACAGCTACTTATTGAAATGTATTAATTGGTGCATGTGCCCACTTTAATGCCCTATTTCATGCCCAAAACCTTGATGGGCAAGGCCAATTGCAAGTGGGTCATGTAAGTGACCTCCCTCTGTGGATTCCAAGTGTCAAATTTGTTGCCCAAGGCTAGTTAACCCTTGCACATCTACAGCTACTTATTCAAATATAGAAAATCTGGTCCCTGTGCCCACTTTACCACCCTATTTCATGCCAAAAAGCTTGCTGGGTAAGGCCAATTGCAAATGGGTCATATGTAAGTGACCTCCCTCTGTGGATTCCAAGTGTCAAATTTGTTGCCCAAAGCTCTCTAACCCTTGCACAACTACTTATTCAAATGTATTAATTGGTGCCTGTGCCCACTTTAATGCCCTGTTTCCTGCCCAAAACCTTGTTGGGCAAGGCCAATTGCAAGTGGGTCATATGTAAGTGACCCCCCTCTGTGGATTCCAATTGTCAAATTTGTTGCTCAAGGCTAGCTAACCCTTGCACAACTAGAGCTACTTATTCAAATATAGAAAATCTGGTCCCTGTGCCCACTTTACCACCCTATTTCATGCCAAAAGGCTTGTTGGGCAAGGCCAATTGCAAGTCGGTCATATGTAAATGACCCCCCTCTGTGGATTCCAAGTGTCAAATTTGTTGCCCAAGGCTCTTGAACCCTTGCACAACTACAGCTACTTATTGAAATGTATTAATTGGTGCATGTGCCCACTTTAATGCCCTATTTCATGCCCAAAACCTTGTTGGGCAAGGCCAATTGCAAGAGGGTCATGTAAGTGACCTCCCTCTGTGGATTCCAAGTGTCAAATTTGTTGCCCAAGGCTAGTTAACCCTTGCACATCTACAGCTACTTATTCAAATCTAGAAAATCTGGTGCCTGTGCCCACTTGAACAACCCTATTTCAAGCCAAAAAGCTTGCTGGGCATGGCCAATTGCAAGTGGGTCATATGTAAGTGACCCACCTCTGTGGATTCCAAGTGTCAAATTTGTTGCCCAAAGCTAGTTAACCCTTGCATAACTACAGTTACTTATTCAAATGTATTTATTGGTGCCTGTGCCCACTTTAATGCCCTATTTCATGCCCAAAACCTTGTTGGGCAAGGCCAATTGCAAGAGGGTCATGGAAGTGACCTCCCTCTGTGGATTCCAAGTGTCAAATTTGTTGCCCAAGGCTAGTTAACCCTTGCACATCTACAGCTATTTATTCAAATCTAGAAAATCTGGTGCCTGTGCCCACTTTACCACCCTATTTCATGCCAAAAAGCTTGCTGGGCAAGGCCAATTGCAAGTGGGTCATATGTAAGTGACCCCGTCTGTGGATTCCAAGTGTCAAATTTGTTGCCCAAGGCTCTTTAACCCATGCAGAACTACAGCTACTTATTGAAATGTATTAATTGGTGCATGTGCCCACTTTAATACCCTATTTCATGCCCAAAACCTTGTTGGGCAAGGCCAATTGCAAGTGGGTCATGCAAGTGACCTCCCTCTGTGGATTCCAAGTGTCAAATTTGTTGCCCAAGGCTAGTTAACCCTTGCACATCTACAGCTACTTATTCAAATATAGAAAATCTGGTCCCTGTGCCCACTTTACCACCCTATTTCATGCCAAAAAGCTTGTTGGGCAAGGCCAATTACAAGTGGGTCATATGTAAGTGACCCCCCTCTTTCTATTCCAAGTGTCAAATTTGTTGCCCAAGGCTCTCTAACCCTTGCACAACTACAGCTACTTATTCAAATCTATTAATTGGTGCCTGTGCCCACTTTAATGCCATATTTCATGCCCAAAACCTTATTGGGCAAGGTCAAAGTGACACCCCATCTGTGGATTCCAAGTGTCAAATTTGTTGCCCAAGGCTCTCTAACCCTTGCACAACTACAGCTACTTATTGAAATGTATTAATTGGTGCATGTGCCCACTTTAATGCCCTATTTCATGCCCAAAACCTTGATGGGCAAGGCCAATTGCAAGTGGGTCATGTAAGTGACCTCCCTCTGTGGATTCCAAGTGTCAAATTTGTTGCCCAAGGCTAGTTAACCCTTGCACATCTACAGCTACTTATTCAAATATAGAAAATCTGGTCCCTGTGCCCACTTTACCACCCTATTTCATGCCAAAAAGCTTGCTGGGTAAGGCCAATTGCAAATGGGTCATATGTAAGTGACCTCCCTCTGTGGATTCCAAGTGTCAAATTTGTTGCCCAAAGCTCTCTAACCCTTGCACAACTACTTATTCAAATGTATTAATTGGTGCCTGTGCCCACTTTAATGCCCTGTTTCCTGCCCAAAACCTTGTTGGGCAAGGCCAATTGCAAGTGGGTCATATGTAAGTGACCCCCCTCTGTGGATTCCAATTGTCAAATTTGTTGCTCAAGGCTAGCTAACCCTTGCACAACTAGAGCTACTTATTCAAATATAGAAAATCTGGTCCCTGTGCCCACTTTACCACCCTATTTCATGCCAAAAGGCTTGTTGGGCAAGGCCAATTGCAAGTCGGTCATATGTAAATGACCCCCCTCTGTGGATTCCAAGTGTCAAATTTGTTGCCCAAGGCTCTTGAACCCTTGCACAACTACAGCTACTTATTGAAATGTATTAATTGGTGCATGTGCCCACTTTAATGCCCTATTTCATGCCCAAAACCTTGTTGGGCAAGGCCAATTGCAAGAGGGTCATGTAAGTGACCTCCCTCTGTGGATTCCAAGTGTCAAATTTGTTGCCCAAGGCTAGTTAACCCTTGCACATCTACAGCTACTTATTCAAATCTAGAAAATCTGGTGCCTGTGCCCACTTGAACAACCCTATTTCAAGCCAAAAAGCTTGCTGGGCATGGCCAATTGCAAGTGGGTCATATGTAAGTGACCCACCTCTGTGGATTCCAAGTGTCAAATTTGTTGCCCAAAGCTAGTTAACCCTTGCATAACTACAGTTACTTATTCAAATGTATTTATTGGTGCCTGTGCCCACTTTAATGCCCTATTTCATGCCCAAAACCTTGTTGGGCAAGGCCAATTGCAAGAGGGTCATGGAAGTGACCTCCCTCTGTGGATTCCAAGTGTCAAATTTGTTGCCCAAGGCTAGTTAACCCTTGCACATCTACAGCTATTTATTCAAATCTAGAAAATCTGGTGCCTGTGCCCACTTTACCACCCTATTTCATGCCAAAAAGCTTGCTGGGCAAGGCCAATTGCAAGTGGGTCATATGTAAGTGACCCCGTCTGTGGATTCCAAGTGTCAAATTTGTTGCCCAAGGCTCTTTAACCCTTGCAGAACTACAGCTACTTATTGAAATGTATTAATTGGTGCATGTGCCCACTTTAATACCCTATTTCATGCCCAAAACCTTGTTGGGCAAGGCCAATTGCAAGTGGGTCATGCAAGTGACCTCCCTCTGTGGATTCCAAGTGTCAAATTTGTTGCCCAAGGCTAGTTAACCCTTGCACATCTACAGCTACTTATTCAAATATAGAAAATCTGGTCCCTGTGCCCACTTTACCACCCTATTTCATGCCAAAAAGCTTGTTGGGCAAGGCCAATTACAAGTGGGTCATATGTAAGTGACCCCCCTCTTTCTATTCCAAGTGTCAAATTTGTTGCCCAAGGCTCTCTAACCCTTGCACAACTACAGCTACTTATTCAAATCTATTAATTGGTGCCTGTGCCCACTTTAATGCCATATTTCATGCCCAAAACCTTATTGGGCAAGGTCAAAGTGACACCCCATCTGTGGATTCCAAGTGTCAAATTTGTTGCCCAAGGCTCTCTAACCCTTGCACAACTACAGCTACTTATTCAAATGTATTAATTGGTGCCTGTGCCCACTTTAATGCCCTATTTCATGCCCAAAACCTTGATGGGAAAGGCCAATTGCAAGTGGGTCATATGTAAGTGACCCCCCTCTGTGGATTCCAAGTGTCAAATTTGTTGCCCAACGATAGTTAACCCTTTTGCATCTACAGCTACTTGTGCAAATATAGAAAATCTGGTCCCTGTGCCCACTTTACCACCCTATTTCATGCCAAAAACCTTGTTGGGCAAGGACAATTGCAAGTGGGTCATATGAAAGTGACCTCCCTCTGTGGATTCCAAGTGTCAAATTTGTTGCCCAAGGCTCTCTAACCCTTGCACAACTACTTATTCAAATGTATTAATTGGTGCCTGTGCCCACTTTAATGCCCTGTTTCATGCCCAAAACCTTGTTGGGGAAGGCGAATTGCAAATGGGTCATATGAAAGTGACCCCCCTCTGTGGATTCCAAGTGTCAAATTTGTTGCCCAAGGCTAGCTAACCCTTGCACAACTATAGCTACTTATTCAAATATAGAAAATCTGGTCCCTATGCCCACTTTACCACCCTATTTCATGCCAAAAAGCTTGCTGGGCAAGGCCAATTGCAAGTGGGTCATATGTAAGTGACCCCCTCTGTGGATTCCAAGTGTCAAATTTGTTGCCCAAAGCTAGTTAACCCTTGCATTACTACAGTTACTTATTCAAATGTATTTATTGGTGCCTGTGCCCACTTTAATGCCCTATTTCATGCCCAAAATCTTGTTGGGCAAGGCCAATTGCAAGTGGTCATATGTAAGTGACCCCCCTCTGTGGATTCCAAGTGTCAAATTTGTTGCCCAAGGCTCTTTAACCCTTGCACAACTACAGCTACTTATTGAAATGTATTAATTGGTGCATGTGCCCACTTTAATGCCCTATTTCATGCCCAAAACCTTGTAGGGCAAAGCCAATTGCAAGTGGGTCATGTAAGTGACCTCCCTCTGTGGATTCCAAGTGTCAAATTTGTTGCCCAAGGCTATTTAACCCTTGCACATCTACAGCTACTTATTCAAATCTAGAAAATCTGGTCCCTGTGCCCACTTTACCACCCTATTTCATGCCAAAAAGCTTGCTGGGCAAGGCCAATTGCAAGTGGGTCATATGTAAGTGACCCACCTCTGTGGATTCCAAGTGTCAAATTTGTTGCCCAAAGCTAGTTAACCCTTGCATAACTACAGTTACTTATTCAAATGTATTTATTGGTGCCTGTGCCCACTTTAATGCCCTATTTCATGCCCAAAACCTTGTTGGACAAGGCCAATTGCAAGTGGGTCATATGTAAATGACCCCCCTCTGTGGATTCCAAGTGTCAAATTTGTTGCTCAAGGCTAGCTAACCCTTGCACATCTACAGCTACTTATTCAAATCTAGAAAATCTGGTCCCTGTGCCCACTTTACCACCCTATTTCATGCCAAAAAGCTTGCTGGGCAAGGCCAATTGCAAGTGGGTCATATGTAAGTGACCCACCTCTGTGGATTCCAAGTGTCAAATTTGTTGCCCAAGGCTAGTTAACCCTTGCACATCTACAGATACTTATTCAAATATAGAAAATCTGGTCCCTGTGCCCACTTTACCACCCTATTTCATGCCAAAAAGCTTGATGGGCAAGGCCAATTACAAGTGGGTCATATGTATGTGACCCCCCTCTTTGGATTCCAAGTGTCAAATTTGTTGCCCAAAGCTCTCTAACCCTTGCACAACTACAGCTACTTATTCAAATGTATTAATTGGTGCCTGTGCCAACTTTAATGCCATATTTCATGCCCAAAACCTTATTGGGCAAGGTCAAAGTGACACCCCATCTGTGGATTCCAAGTGTCAAATTTGTTGCCCAAGGTTCTCTAACCCTTGCACAACTACAGCTACTTATTCAAATGTATTAATTGGTGCCTGTGCCCACTTTAATGCCCTATTTCATGCCCAAAACCTTGATGGGAAAGGCCAATTGCAAGTGGGTCATATGTAAGTAACCCCCCTCTGTGGATTCCAAGTGTCAAATTTGTTGCCCAACAATAGTTAACCCTTTTGCATCTACAGCTACTTGTGCAAATATAGAAAATCTGGTCCCTGTGCCCACTTTACCACCCTATTTCATGCCAAAAAGCTTGTTGGGCAAGGCCAATTGCAAGTGGGTCATATGTAAGTGACCCTCCTCTGTGGATTCCAACTGCCAAATTTGTTGCCCAAAGCTAGTTAACCCTTGCACAACTATAGCTACTTATTCAAATATAGACAATCTGGTCCCTGTGCCCACTTTACCACCCTATTTCATGCCCAAAACCTTCTTGGGCAAGGCCAATTGCAAGTGGGTCATATGTAAGAGACCCCCCTCTGTGAATTCCAAGTGTGAAATTTGTTGCCCAAGGCTCTCTAACCCTTGCACAACTACAGCTACTTATTCAAATGTATTAATTGGTGCCTGTGCCCACTTTAATGCCCTATTTCATGCCCAAAACCTTGTTGGGCAAGGCCAATTGCAAGTGGTCATATGTAAGTGACCCCCCTCTGTGGATTCCAAGTGTCAAATTTGTTGCCCAAGGATAGTTAACCCTTGTACATCTACAGCTACTTATTCAAATCTAGAAAATCTGGTCCCTGTGCCCACTTTACCACCCTATTTCATGCTAAAAAGCTTGTTGGGAAAGGCCAATTGTAAGTGGGTCATATGTAAGTGACCTCCCTCTGTGGATTCCAAGTGTCAAATTTGTTGCCCAAGGCTCTCTAACCCTTGCACAACTACAGCTACTTATTCAAATGTATTAATTGGTGCCTGTGCCCACTTTAATGCCCTATTTCATGCCCAAAACCTTGTTGGGCAAGGCCAATTGCAAGTGGTGATATGTAAGTGACCACCCTCTGTGGATTCCAAGTGTCAAATTTGTTGCCCAAGGATAGTTAACCCTTGTACATCTACAGCTACTTGTGCAAATATAGAAAATCTGGTCTCTGTGCCCACTTTACCACCCTATTTCATGCCAAAAAGCTTGTTGGGAAAGGCCAATTGTAAGTGGGTCATATGTAAGTGACCTCCCTCTGTGGATTCCAAGTGTCAAATTTGTTGCCCAAGGCTCTCTAACCCTTGCACAACTACAGCTACTTATTCAAATGTATTAATTGGTGCCTGTGCCCACTTTAATGCCATATTTCATGCCCAAAACCTTGTTGGGCAAGGCCAATTGCAAGTGGGTCATATGTAAGTGACCCCCCTCTGTGGATTCCAAGTGTCAAATTTGTTGCCCAAGGCTAGCTAACCCTTGCACAACTATAGCTACTTATTCAAATATAGAAAATCTGGTCCCTGTGCCCACTTTACCACCCTATTTCATGCCAAAAGGCTTGTTGGGCAAGGCCAATTGCAAGTGGTTCATATGTAAGTGACCCCCTCTGTGGATTCCAAGTGTCAAATTTGTTGCCCAAGGCTCTTTAACCCTTGCACAACTACAGCTACTTATTGAAATGTATTAATTGGTGCATGTGCCCACTTTAATGCCATATTTCATGCCCAAAACCTTGTTGGGCAAGGCCAATTGCAAGTGGGTCATGTAAGTGACCTCCCTCTGTGGATTCCAAGTGTCAAATTTGTTGCCCAAGGCTAGTTAACCCTTGCACATCTACAGCTACTTATTCAAATCTAGAAAATCTGGTCCCTGTGCCCACTTTACCACCCTATTTCATACCAAAAAGCTTGCTGGGCAAGGCCAATTGCAAGTGGTCATATGTAAGTGACCCCCCTCTGTGGAGTCCAAGTGTCAAATTTGTTGCCCAAGGATAGTTAACCCTTGTACATCTACAGCTGCATGTGCAAATATAGAAAATCTGGTCTCTGTGCCCACTTTACCACCCTATTTCATGCCAAAAAGCTTGTTGGGAAAGGCCAATTGTAAGTGGGTCATATGAAAGTGACCTCCCTCTGTGGATTCCAAGTGTCAAATTTGTTGCCCAAGGCTCTCTAACCCTTGCACAACTACTTATTCAAATGTATTAATTGGTGCCTGGGCCCACTTTAATGCCCTGTTTCATGCCCAAAACCTTGTTGGGCAAGGCCAATTGCAAGTGGTCATATGTAAGTGACCCCCCTCTGTGGATTCCAAGTTTCAAATTTGTTGCCCAAGGCTAGCTAACCCTTGCACAACTATAGCTACTTATTCAAATATAGAAAATCTGGTCCCTGTGCCCACTTTACCACCCTATTTCATGCCAAAAGGCTTGTTGGGCAAGGCCAATTGCAAATGGGTCATATGTAAGTGACCCCCTCTGTGGATTCCAAGTGTCAAATTTGTTGCCCAAGGCTCTCTAACCCTTGCACAACTACAGCTACTTATTCAAATGTATTAATTGGTGCCTGTGCCCACTTTAATGCCCTATTTCATGCCCAAAACCTTGTTGGGCAAGGCCAATTGCAAGTGGTCATATGTAAGTGACCCCCCTCTGTGGATTCCAAGTGTCAAATTTGTTGCCCAAGGATAGTTAACCCTTGTACATCTACAGCTGCTTGTGCAAATATAGAAAATCTGGTCTCTGTGCCCACTTTACCACCCTATTTCATGCCAAAAGCTTGTTGGGAAAGGCCAATTGTAAGTGGGTCATATGAAAGTGACCTCCCTCTGTGGATTCCAAGTGTCAAATTTGTAGCCCAAGGCTCTCTAACCCTTGCACAACTACTTATTCAAATGTATTAATTGGTGCCTGTGCCCACTTTAATGCCCTGTTTCATGCCCAAAACCTTGTTGGGCAAGGCCAATTGCAAGTGGGTCATATGTAAGTGACCCCCCTCTGTGGATTCCAAGTGTCAAATTTGTTGCCCAAGGCTAGCTAACCCTTGCACAACTATAGCTACTTATTCAAATATAGAAAATCTGGTCCCTGTGCCCACTTTACCACCCTATTTCATGCCAAAAGGCTTGTTGGGCAAGGCCAATTGCAAGTGGTTCATATGTAAGTGACCCCCTCTGTGGATTCCAAGTGTCAAATTTGTTGCCCAAGGCTCTTTAACCCTTGCACAACTACAGCTACTTATTGAAATGTATTAATTGGTGCATGTGCCCACTTTAATGCCCTATTTCATGCCCAAAACCTTGTTGGGCAAGGCCAATTGCAAGTGGGTCATGTAAGTGACCTCCCTCTGTGGATTCCAAGTGTCAAATTTGTTGCCCAAGGCTAGTTAACCCTTGCACATCTACAGCTACTTATTCAAATCTAGAAAATCTGGTCCGTGTGCCCACTTTACCACCCTATTTCATGCCAAAAAGCTTGCTGGGCAAGGCCAATTGCAAGTGGGTCATATGTAAGTGACCCCCCTCTGTGGATTCCAAGTGTCAAATTTGTTGCCCAATGCTAGTTAACCCTTGCATTACTACAGTTACTTATTCAAATGTATTTATTGGTGCCTGTGCCCACTTTAATGCCCTATTTCATGCCCAAAATCTTGTTGTGCAAGGCCAATTGCCAGTGGTCATATGTAAGTGACCCCCCTCTGTGGATTCCAAGTGTCAAATTTGTTGCCCAAGGCTCTCTAACCCTTGCACAACTACTTATTCAAATGTATTAATTGGTGCCTGTGCCCACTTTAATGCCCTGTTTCATGCCCAAAACCTTGTTGGGCAAGGCCAATTGCAAGTGGGTCATGTAAGTGACCTCCCTCTGTGGATTCCAAGTGTCAAATTTGTTGCCCAAGGCTAGTTAACCCTTGCACATCTACAGCTACTTATTCAAATCTAGAAAATCTGGTCCCTGTGCCCACTTTACCACCCTATTTCATGCCAAAAAGCTTGCTGGGCAAGGCCAATTGCAAGTGGGTCATATGTAAGTGACCCCCTCTGTGGATTCCAAGTGTCAAATTTGTTGCCCAAGGCTCTTTAACCCTTGCACAACTACAGCTACTTATTGAAATGTATTAATTGGTGCATGTGCCCACTTTAATGCCCTATTTCATGCCCAAAACCTTGTTGGGCAAAGCCAATTGCAAGTGGGTCATGTAAGTGACCTCCCTCTGTGGATTCCAAGTGTCAAATTTGTTGCCCAAGGCTAGTTAACCCTTGCACATCTACAGCTACTTATTCAAATCTAGAAAATCTGGTCCCTGTGCCCACTTTACCACCCTATTTCATGCCAAAAAGCTTGCTGGGCAAGGCCAATTGCAAGTGGGTCATATGTAAGTGACCCACCTCTGTGGATTCCAAGTGTCAAATTTGTTGCCCAAAGCTAGTTAACCCTTGCATAACTACAGTTACTTATTCAAATGTATTTATTGGTGCCTGTGCCCACTTTAATGCCCTATTTCATGCCCAAAACCTTGTTGGACAAGGCCAATTGCAAGTGGGTCATATGTAAATGACCCCCCTCTGTGGATTCCAAGTGTCAAATTTGTTGCTCAAGGCTAGCTAACCCTTGCACATCTACAGCTACTTATTCAAATCTAGAAAATCTGGTCCCTGTGCCCACTTTACCACCCTATTTCATGCCAAAAAGCTTGTTGGGCAAGGCCAATTGCAAGTGGGTCATATGTAAGTGACCCTCCTCTGTGGATTCCAACTGCCAAATTTGTTGCCCAAAGCTAGTTAACCCTTGTACATCTACAGCTACTTATTCAAATCTAGAAAATCTGGTCCCTGTGCCCACTTTACCACCCTATTTCATGCCAAAAAGCTTGTTGGGAAAGGCCAATTGTAAGTGGGTCATATGTAAGTGACCCCCCTCTGTGGATTCCAAGTGTCAAATTTGTTGCCCAAGGCTCTCTAACCCTTGCACAACTACAGCTACTTATTGAAATGTATTAATTGGTGCCTGTGCCCACTTTAATGCCCTATTTCATGCCCAAAACCTTGTTGGGCAAGGCCAATTGCAAGTGGTCATATGTAAGTGACCCCCCTCTGTGGATTCCAAGTGTCAAATTTGTTGCCCAAGGATAGTTAACCCTTGTACATCTACAGCTACTTGTGCAAATATAGAAAATCTGGTCTCTGTGCCCACTTTACCACCCTATTTCATGCCAAAAAGCTTGATGGGAAAGGCCAATTGTAAGTGGGTCATATGTAAGTGACCTCCCTCTGTGGATTCCAAGTGTCAAATTTGTTGCCCAAGGCTCTCTAACCCTTGCACAACTACAGCTACTTATTCAAATGTATTAATTGGTGCCTGTGCCCACTTTAATGCCATATTTCATGCCCAAAACCTTGTTGGGCAAGGCCAATTGCAAGTGGGTCATATGTAAGTGACCCCCCTCTGTGGATTCCAAGTGTCAAATTTGTTTCCCAAGGCTAGCTAACCCTTGCACAACTATAGCTACTTATTCAAATATAGAAAATCTGGTCCCTGTGCCCACTTTACCACCCTATTTCATGCCAAAAGGCTTGTTGGGCAAGGCCAATTGCAAGTGGTTCATATGTAAGTGACCCCCTCTGTGGATTCCAAGTGTCAAATTTGTTGCCCAAGGCTCTTTAACCCTTGCACAACTACAGCTACTTATTGAAATGTATTAATTGGTGCATGTGCCCACTTTAATGCCATATTTCATGCCCAAAACCCTGTTGGGCAAGGCCAATTGCAAGTGGGTCATGTAAGTGACCTCCCTCTGTGGATTCCAAGTGTCAAATTTGTTGCCCAAGGCTAGTTAACCCTTGCACATCTACAGCTACTTATTCAAATCTAGAAAATCTGGTCCCTGTGCCCACTTTACCACCCTATTTCATGCCAAAAAGCTTGCTGGGCAAGGCCAATTGCAAGTGGGTCATATGTAAGTGACCCCCCTCTGTGGATTCCAAGTGTCAAATTTGTTGCCCAATGCTAGTTAACCCTTGCATTACTACAGTTACTTATTCAAATGTATTTATTGGTGCCTGTGCCCACTTTAATGCCCTATTTCATGCCCAAAATCTTGTTGGGCAAGGCCAATTGCAAGTGGTCATATGTAAGTGACCCCCCTCTGTGGATTCCAAGTGTCAAATTTGTTGCCCAAGGATAGTTAACCCTTGTACATCTACAGCTGCTTGTGCAAATATAGAAAATCTGGTCTCTGTTCACTTTACCACCCTATTTCATGCCAAAAAGCTTGTTGGGAAAGGCCAATTGTAAGTGGGTCATATGAAAGTGACCTCCCTCTGTGGATTCCAAGTGTCAAATTTGTTGCCCAAGGCTCTCTAACCCTTGCACAACTACTTATTCAAATGTATTAATTGGTGCCTGTGCCCACTTTAATGCCCTGTTTCATGCCCAAAACCTTGTTGGGCAAGGCCAATTGCAAGTGGGTCATATGTAAGTGACCCCCCTCTGTGGATTCCAAGTGTCAAATTTGTTGCCCAAGGCTAGCTAACCCTTGCACAACTATAGCTACTTATTCAAATATAGAAAATCTGGTCCCTGTGCCCACTTTACCACCCTATTTCATGCCAAAAGGCTTGTTGGGCAAGGCCAATTGCAAGTGGGTCATATGTAAGTGACCCCCTCTGTGGATTCCAAGTGTCAAATTTGTTGCCCAAGGCTCTCTAACCCTTGCACAACTACAGCTACTTATTCAAATGTATTAATTGGTGCCTGTGCCCACTTTAATGCCCTATTTCATGCCCAAAACCTTGTTGGGCAAGGCCAATTGCAAGTGGTCATATGTAAGTGACCCCCCTCTGTGGATTCCAAGTGTCAAATTTGTTGCCCAAGGATAGTTAACCCTTGTACATCTACAGCTGCTTGTGCAAATATAGAAAATCTGGTCTCTGTGCCCACTTTACCACCCTATTTCATGCCAAAAGCTTGTTGGGAAAGGCCAATTGTAAGTGGGTCATATGAAAGTGACCTCCCTCTGTGGATTCCAAGTGTCAAATTTGTAGCCCAAGGCTCTCTAACCCTTGCACAACTACTTATTCAAATGTATTAATTGGTGCCTGTGCCCACTTTAATGCCCTGTTTCATGCCCAAAACCTTGTTGGGCAAGGCCAATTGCAAGTGGGTCATATGTAAGTGACCCCCCTCTGTGGATTCCAAGTGTCAAATTTGTTGCCCAAGGCTAGCTAACCCTTGCACAACTATAGCTACTTATTCAAATATAGAAAATCTGGTCCCTGTGCCCACTTTACCACCCTATTTCATGCCAAAAGGCTTGTTGGGCAAGGCCAATTGCAAGTGGTTCATATGTAAGTGACCCCCTCTGTGGATTCCAAGTGTCAAATTTGTTGCCCAAGGCTCTTTAACCCTTGCACAACTACAGCTACTTATTGAAATGTATTAATTGGTGCATGTGCCCACTTTAATGCCCTATTTCATGCCCAAAACCTTGTTGGGCAAGGCCAATTGCAAGTGGGTCATGTAAGTGACCTCCCTCTGTGGATTCCAAGTGTCAAATTTGTTGCCCAAGGCTAGTTAACCCTTGCACATCTACAGCTACTTATTCAAATCTAGAAAATCTGGTCCGGGTGCCCACTTTACCACCCTATTTCATGCCAAAAAGCTTGCTGGGCAAGGCCAATTGCAAGTGGGTCATATGTAAGTGACCCCCCTCTGTGGATTCCAAGTGTCAAATTTGTTGCCCAATGCTAGTTAACCCTTGCATTACTACAGTTACTTATTCAAATGTATTTATTGGTGCCTGTGCCCACTTTAATGCCCTATTTCATGCCCAAAATCTTGTTGTGCAAGGCCAATTGCCAGTGGTCATATGTAAGTGACCCCCCTCTGTGGATTCCAAGTGTCAAATTTGTTGCCCAAGGCTCTCTAACCCTTGCACAACTACTTATTCAAATGTATTAATTGGTGTCTGTGCCCACTTTAATGCCCTGTTTCATGCCCAAAACCTTGTTGGGCAAGGCCAATTGCAAGTGGGTCATATGTAAGTGACCCCCCTCTGTGGATTCCAAGTGTCAAATTTGTTGCCCAAGGCTAGCTAACCCTTGCACAACTATAGCTACTTATTCAAATATAGAAAATCTGGTCCCTGTGCCCACTTTACCACCCTATTTCATGCCAAAAGGCTTGTTGGGCAAGGCCAATTGCAAGTGGGTCATATGTAAGTGACCCCCTCTGTGGATTCCAAGTGTCAAATTTGTTGCCCAAGGCTCTTTAACCCTTGCACAACTACAGCTACTTATTGAAATGTATTAATTGGTGCATGTGCCCACTTTAATTGCCCTATTTCATGCCCAAAACCTTGTTGGGCAAGGCCAATTGCAAGTGGGTCATGTAAGTGACCTCCCTCTGTGGATTCCAAGTGTCAAATTTGTTGCCCAAGGCTAGTTAACCCTTGCACATCTACAGCTACTTATTCAAATCTAGAAAATCTGGTCCCTGTGCCCACTTTACCACCCTATTTCATGCCAAAAAGCTTGCTGGGCAAGGCCAATTGCAAGTGGGTCATATGTAAGTGACCCCCTCTGTGGATTCCAAGTGTCAAATTTGTTGCCCAAGGCTCTTTAACCCTTGCACAACTACAGCTACTTATTGAAATGTATTAATTGGTGCATGTGCCCACTTTAATGCCCTATTTCATGCCCAAAACCTTGTTGGGCAAAGCCAATTGCAAGTGGGTCATGTAAGTGACCTCCCTCTGTGGATTCCAAGTGTCAAATTTGTTGCCCAAGGCTAGTTAACCCTTGCACATCTACAGCTACTTATTCAAATCTAGAAAATCTGGTCCCTGTGCCCACTTTACCACCCTATTTCATGCCAAAAAGCTTGCTGGGCAAGGCCAATTGCAAGTGGGTCATATGTAAGTGACCCCCTCTGTGGATTCCAAGTGTCAAATTTGTTGCCCAAGGCTCTTTAACCCTTGCACAACTACAGCTACTTATTGAAATGTATTAATTGGTGCATGTGCCCACTTTAATGCCCTATTTCATGCCCAAAACCTTGTTGGACAAGGCCAATTGCAAGTGGGTCATATGTAAATGACCCCCCTCTGTGGATTCCAAGTGTCAAATTTGTTGCTCAAGGCTAGCTAACCCTTGCACATCTACAGCTACTTATTCAAATCTAGAAAATCTGGTCCCTGTGCCCACTTTACCACCCTATTTCATGCCAAAAAGCTTGCTGGGAAAGGCCAATTGCAAGTGGGTCATATGTAAGTGACCCACCTCTGTGGATTCCAAGTGTCAAATTTGTTGCCCAAGGCTAGTTAACCCTTGCACATCTACAGATACTTATTCAAATATAGAAAATCTGGTCCCTGTGCCCACTTTACCACCCTATTTCATGCCAAAAAGCTTGATGGGCAAGGCCAATTACAAGTGGGTCATATGTATGTGACCCCCCTCTTTGGATTCCAAGTGTCAAATTTGTTGCCCAAAGCTCTCTAACCCTTGCACAACTACAGCTACTTATTCAAATGTATTAATTGGTGCCTGTGCCAACTTTAATGCCATATTTCATGCCCAAAACCTTATTGGGCAAGGTCAAAGTGACACCCCATCTGTGGATTCCAAGTGTCAAATTTGTTGCCCAAGGTTCTCTAACCCTTGCACAACTACAGCTACTTATTCAAATGTATTAATTGGTGCCTGTGCCCACTTTAATGCCCTATTTCATGCCCAAAACCTTGATGGGAAAGGCCAATTGCAAGTGGGTCATATGTAAGTAACCCCCCTCTGTGGATTCCAAGTGTCAAATTTGTTGCCCAACAATAGTTAACCCTTTTGCATCTACAGCTACTTGTGCAAATATAGAAAATCTGGTCCCTGTGCCCACTTTACCACCCTATTTCATGCCAAAAAGCTTGTTGGGCAAGGCCAATTGCAAGTGGGTCATATGTAAGTGACCCTCCTCTGTGGATTCCAACTGCCAAATTTGTTGCCCAAAGCTAGTTAACCCTTGTACATCTACAGCTACTTATTCAAATCTAGAAAATCTGGTCCCTGTGCCCACTTTACCACCCTATTTCATGCCAAAAAGCTTGTTGGGAAAGGCCAATTGTAAGTGGGTCATATGTAAGTGACCCCCCTCTGTGGATTCCAAGTGTCAAATTTGTTGCCCAAGGCTCTCTAACCCTTGCACAACTACAGCTACTTATTGAAATGTATTAATTGGTGCCTGTGCCCACTTTAATGCCCTATTTCATGCCCAAAACCTTGTTGGGCAAGGCCAATTGCAAGTGGTCATATGTAAGTGACCCCCCTCTGTGGATTCCAAGTGTCAAATTTGTTGCCCAAGGATAGTTAACCCTTGTACATCTACAGCTACTTGTGCAAATATAGAAAATCTGGTCTCTGTGCCCACTTTACCACCCTATTTCATGCCAAAAAGCTTGATGGGAAAGGCCAATTGTAAGTGGGTCATATGTAAGTGACCTCCCTCTGTGGATTCCAAGTGTCAAATTTGTTGCCCAAGGCTCTCTAACCCTTGCACAACTACAGCTACTTATTCAAATGTATTAATTGGTGCCTGTGCCCACTTTAATGCCATATTTCATGCCCAAAACCTTGTTGGGCAAGGCCAATTGCAAGTGGGTCATATGTAAGTGACCCCCCTCTGTGGATTCCAAGTGTCAAATTTGTTGCCCAAGGCTAGCTAACCCTTGCACAACTATAGCTACTTATTCAAATATAGAAAATCTGGTCCCTGTGCCCACTTTACCACCCTATTTCATGCCAAAAGGCTTGTTGGGCAAGGCCAATTGCAAGTGGTTCATATGTAAGTGACCCCCTCTGTGGATTCCAAGTGTCAAATTTGTTGCCCAAGGCTCTTTAACCCTTGCACAACTACAGCTACTTATTGAAATGTATTAATTGGTGCATGTGCCCACTTTAATGCCATATTTCATGCCCAAAACCCTGTTGGGCAAGGCCAATTGCAAGTGGGTCATGTAAGTGACCTCCCTCTGTGGATTCCAAGTGTCAAATTTGTTGCCCAAGGCTAGTTAACCCTTGCACATCTACAGCTACTTATTCAAATCTAGAAAATCTGGTCCCTGTGCCCACTTTACCACCCTATTTCATGCCAAAAAGCTTGCTGGGCAAGGCCAATTGCAAGTGGGTCATATGTAAGTGACCCCCCTCTGTGGATTCCAAGTGTCAAATTTGTTGCCCAATGCTAGTTAACCCTTGCATTACTACAGTTACTTATTCAAATGTATTTATTGGTGCCTGTGCCCACTTTAATGCCCTATTTCATGCCCAAAATCTTGTTGGGCAAGGCCAATTGCAAGTGGTCATATGTAAGTGACCCCCCTCTGTGGATTCCAAGTGTCAAATTTGTTGCCCAAGGATAGTTAACCCTTGTACATCTACAGCTGCTTGTGCAAATATAGAAAATCTGGTCTCTGTGCCCACTTTACCACCCTATTTCATGCCAAAAAGCTTGTTGGGAAAGGCCAATTGTAAGTGGGTCATATGAAAGTGACCTCCCTCTGTGGATTCCAAGTGTCAAATTTGTTGCCCAAGGCTCTCTAACCCTTGCACAACTACTTATTCAAATGTATTAATTGGTGCCTGTGCCCACTTTAATGCCCTGTTTCATGCCCAAAACCTTGTTGGGCAAGGCCAATTGCAAGTGGGTCATATGTAAGTGACCCCCCTCTGTGGATTCCAAGTGTCAAATTTGTTGCCCAAGGCTAGCTAACCCTTGCACAACTATAGCTACTTATTCAAATATAGAAAATCTGGTCCCTGTGCCCACTTTACCACCCTATTTCATGCCAAAAGGCTTGTTGGGCAAGGCCAATTGCAAGTGGGTCATATGTAAGTGACCCCCTCTGTGGATTCCAAGTGTCAAATTTGTTGCCCAAGGCTCTCTAACCCTTGCACAACTACAGCTACTTATTCAAATGTATTAATTGGTGCCTGTGCCCACTTTAATGCCCTATTTCATGCCCAAAACCTTGTTGGGCAAGGCCAATTGCAAGTGGTCATATGTAAGTGACCCCCCTCTGTGGATTCCAAGTGTCAAATTTGTTGCCCAAGGATAGTTAACCCTTGTACATCTACAGCTGCTTGTGCAAATATAGAAAATCTGGTCTCTGTGCCCACTTTACCACCCTATTTCATGCCAAAAGCTTGTTGGGAAAGGCCAATTGTAAGTGGGTCATATGAAAGTGACCTCCCTCTGTGGATTCCAAGTGTCAAATTTGTAGCCCAAGGCTCTCTAACCCTTGCACAACTACTTATTCAAATGTATTAATTGGTGCCTGTGCCCACTTTAATGCCGTTTCATGCCCAAAACCTTGTTGGGCAAGGCCAATTGCAAGTGGGTCATATGTAAGTGACCCCCCTCTGTGGATTCCAAGTGTCAAATTTGTTGCCCAAGGCTAGCTAACCCTTGCACAACTATAGCTACTTATTCAAATATAGAAAATCTGGTCCCTGTGCCCACTTTACCACCCTATTTCATGCCAAAAGGCTTGTTGGGCAAGGCCAATTGCAAGTGGTTCATATGTAAGTGACCCCCTCTGTGGATTCCAAGTGTCAAATTTGTTGCCCAAGGCTCTTTAACCCTTGCACAACTACAGCTACTTATTGAAATGTATTAATTGGTGCATGTGCCCACTTTAATGCCCTATTTCATGCCCAAAACCTTGTTGGGCAAGGCCAATTGCAAGTGGGTCATGTAAGTGACCTCCCTCTGTGGATTCCAAGTGTCAAATTTGTTGCCCAAGGCTAGTTAACCCTTGCACATCTACAGCTACTTATTCAAATCTAGAAAATCTGGTCCGTGTGCCCACTTTACCACCCTATTTCATGCCAAAAAGCTTGCTGGGCAAGGCCAATTGCAAGTGGGTCATATGTAAGTGACCCCCCTCTGTGGATTCCAAGTGTCAAATTTGTTGCCCAATGCTAGTTAACCCTTGCATTACTACAGTTACTTATTCAAATGTATTTATTGGTGCCTGTGCCCACTTTAATGCCCTATTTCATGCCCAAAATCTTGTTGGGCAAGGCCAATTGCAAGTGGTCATATGTAAGTGACCCCCCTCTGTGGATTCCAAGTGTCAAATTTGTTGCCCAAGGATAGTTAACCCTTGTACATCTACAGCTGCTTGTGCAAATATAGAAAATCTGGTCTCTGTGCCCACTTTACCACCCTATTTCATGCCAAAAAGCTTGTTGGGAAAGGCCAATTGTAAGTGGGTCATATGAAAGTGACCTCCCTCTGTGGATTCCAAGTGTCAAATTTGTTGCCCAAGGCTCTCTAACCCTTGCACAACTACTTATTCAAATGTATTAATTGGTGCCTGTGCCCATTTTATTGCCCTGTTTCATGCCCAAAACCTTGTTGGGCAAGGCCAATTGCAAGTGGGTCATATGTAAGTGACCCCCCTCTGTGGATTCCAAGTGTCAAATTTGTTGCCCAAGGCTAGCTAACCCTTGCACAACTATAGCTACTTATTCAAATATAGAAAATCTGGTCCCTGTGCCCACTTTACCACCCTATTTCATGCCAAAAGGCTTGTTGGGCAAGGCCAATTGCAAGTGGGTCATATATAAGTGACCCCCTCTGTGGATTCCAAGTGTCAAATTTGTTGCCCAAGGCTCTTTAACCCTTGCACAACTACAGCTACTTATCGAAATGTATTAATTGGTGCATGTGCCCACTTTAATACCCTATTTCATGCCCAAAACCTTGTTGGGCAAGGCCAATTGCAAGAGGGTCATGTAAGTGACCTCCCTCTGAGAATTCCAAGTGTCAAATTTGTTGCCCAAGGCTAGTTAACCCTTGCACATCTACAGCTACTTATTAAAATCTAGAAAATCTGGTCCCTGTGCCCACTTTACCACCCTATTTCATGCCAAAAAGCTTGCTGGGCAAGGCCAATTGCAAGTGGGTCATATGTAAGTGACCCCCCTCTGTGGATTCCAAGTGTCAAATTTGTAGCCCAAAGCTAGTTAACACTTGCATAACTACAGTTACTTATTCAAATGTATTTATCGGTGCCTGTGCCCACTTTAATGCCCTATTTCATGCCCAAAATCTTGTTGGGCAAGGCCAATTGCTAGTGGGTTATATGTAAGTGACTCCCCTCTGTGGATTCCAATTGTCAAATTTGTTGCCCAAGGCTAGTTAACCCTTGCACAACTACAGCTACTTATTCAAATCTAGAAAATCTGGTCCCTGTGCCCACTTTACCACCCTATTTCATGCCAAAAGGCATGTTGGGCAAGGCCAATTGCAAGTGGGTCATATGTAAATGACCCCCCTCTGAGGATTCCAAGTGTCAAATTTGTTGCCCAAGGCTCTTTAATCCTTGCACAACTACAGCTACTTATTGAAATGTATTAATTGGTGCATGTGCCCACTTTAATGCCCTATTTCATGCCCAAAACCTTGTTGGGCAAGGCCAATTGCAAGTGGGTCATGTAAGTGACCTCCCTCTGTGGATTCCAAGTGTCAAATTTGTTGCCCAAGGCTAGTTAACCCTTGCACATCTACAGCTACTTATTCAAATATAGAAAATCTGGTCCCTGTGCCCACTTTACCACCCTATTTCAGCCAAAAAGCTTGCTGGGCAAGGCCAATTACAAGTGGGTCATATGTAAGTGACCCCCCTCTTTGGATTCCAAGTGTCAAATTTGTTGCCCAAGGCTCTCTAACCCTTGCACAACTACAGCTACTTATTCAAATGTATTAATTGGTACCTGTGCCAACTTTAATGCCATATTTCATGCCCAAAACCTTATTGGGCAAGGTCAAAGTGACACCCCATCTGTGGATTCCAAGTGTCAAATTTGTTGCCCAAGGCTCTCTAACCCTTGCACAACTACAGCTACTTATTCAAATGTATTAATTGGTGCCTGTGCCCACTTTAATGCCCTATTTCATGCCCAAAACCTTGATGGGAAAGGCCAATTTCAAGTGGGTCATATGTAAGTGACCCCCCTCTGTGGATTCCAAGTGTCAAATTTGTTGCCCAACAATAGTTAACCCTTTTGCATCTACAGCTACTTGTGCAAACATAGAAAATCTGGTCCCTGTGCCCACTTTACCACCCTATTTCATGCCAAAAAGCTTGTTGGGCAAGGCCAATTGCAAGTGGGTCATATGTAAGTGACCCTCCTCTGTGGATTCCAACTGCCAAATTTGTTGCCCAAAGCTAGTTAACCCTTGCACAACTATAGCTACTTATTCAAATATAGACAATCTGGTCCCTGTGCCCACTTTACCACCCTATTTCATGCCAAAAAGCTTGTTGGGCAAGGCCAATTGCAAGTGGGTCATATGTAAGAGACCCCCCTCTGTGAATTCCAAGTGTGAAATTTGTTGCCCAAAGCTCTCTAACCCTTGCACAACTACAGCTACTTATTCAAATGTATTAATTGGTGCATGTGCCCACTTTAATGCCCTATTTCATGCCCAAAACCTTGTTGGGCATGGCCAATTGCAAGTGGGTCATGTAAGTGACCTCCCTCTGTGGATTCCAAGTGTCAAATTTGTTGCCCAAGGCTAGTTAACCCTTGCACATCTACAGCTACTTATTCAAATCTAGAAAATCTGGTCCCTGTGCCCACTTTACCACCCTATTTCATGCCAAAAAGCTTGCTGGGCAAGGCCAATTGCAAGCGGGTCATATGTAAGTGACCCCCTCTGTGGATTCCAAGTGTCAAATTTGTTGCCCAAGGCTCTTTAACCCTTGCACAACTACAGCTACTTATTGAAATGTATTAATTGGTGCATGTGCCCACTTTAATGCCCTATTTCATGCCCAAAACCTTGTTGGGCAAAGCCAATTGCAAGTGGGTCATGTAAGTGACCTCCCTCTGTGGATTCCAAGTGTCAAATTTGTTGCCCAAGGCTAGTTAACCCTTGCACATCTACAGCTACTTATTCAAATCTAGAAAATCTGGTCCCTGTGCCCACTTTACCACCCTATTTCATGCCAAAAAGCTTGCTGGGCAAGGCCAATTGCAAGTGGGTCATATGTAAGTGACCCACCTCTGTGGATTCCAAGTGTCAAATTTGTTGCCCAAAGCTAGTTAACCCTTGCATAACTACAGTTACTTATTCAAATGTATTTATTGGTGCCTGTGCCCACTTTAATGCCCTATTTCATGCCCAAAACCTTGTTGGACAAGGCCAATTGCAAGTGGGTCATATGTAAATGACCCCCCTCTGTGGATTCCAAGTGTCAAATTTGTTGCTCAAGGCTAGCTAACCCTTGCACATCTACAGCTACTTATTCAAATCTAGAAAATCTGGTCCCTGTGCCCACTTTACCACCCTATTTCATGCCAAAAAGCTTGCTGGGCAAGGCCAATTGCAAGTGGGTCATATGTAAGTGACCCACCTCTGTGGATTCCAAGTGTCAAATTTGTTGCCCAAGGCTAGTTAACCCTTGCACATCTACAGATACTTATTCAAATATAGAAAATCTGGTCCCTGTGCCCACTTTACCACCCTATTTCATGCCAAAAAGCTTGATGGGCAAGGCCAATTACAAGTGGGTCATATGTATGTGACCCCCCTCTTTGGATTCCAAGTGTCAAATTTGTTGCCCAAAGCTCTCTAACCCTTGCACAACTACAGCTACTTATTCAAATGTATTAATTGGTGCCTGTGCCAACTTTAATGCCATATTTCATGCCCAAAACCTTATTGGGCAAGGTCAAAGTGACACCCCATCTGTGGATTCCAAGTGTCAAATTTGTTGCCCAAGGTTCTCTAACCCTTGCACAACTACAGCTACTTATTCAAATGTATTAATTGGTGCCTGTGCCCACTTTAATGCCCTATTTCATGCCCAAAACCTTGATGGGAAAGGCCAATTGCAAGTGGGTCATATGTAAGTAACCCCCCTCTGTGGATTCCAAGTGTCAAATTTGTTGCCCAACAATAGTTAACCCTTTTGCATCTACAGCTACTTGTGCAAATATAGAAAATCTGGTCCCTGTGCCCACTTTACCACCCTATTTCATGCCAAAAAGCTTGTTGGGCAAGGCCAATTGCAAGTGGGTCATATGTAAGTGACCCTCCTCTGTGGATTCCAACTGCCAAATTTGTTGCCCAAAGCTAGTTAACCCTTGCACAACTATAGCTACTTATTCAAATATAGACAATCTGGTCCCTGTGCCCACTTTACCACCCTATTTCATGCCCAAAACCTTCTTGGGCAAGGCCAATTGCAAGTGGGTCATATGTAAGAGACCCCCTCTGTGAATTCCAAGTGTGAAATTTGTTGCCCAAGGCTCTCTAACCCTTGCACAACTACAGCTACTTATTCAAATGTATTAATTGGTGCCTGTGCCCACTTTAATGCCCTATTTCATGCCCAAAACCTTGTTGGGCAAGGCCAATTGCAAGTGGTCATATGTAAGTGACCCCCCTCTGTGGATTCCAAGTGTCAAATTTGTTGCCCAAGGATAGTTAACCCTTGTACATCTACAGCTACTTATTCAAATCTAGAAAATCTGGTCCCTGTGCCCACTTTACCACCCTATTTCATGCCAAAAAGCTTGTTGGGAAGGCCAATTGTAAGTGGGTCATATGTAAGTGACCTCCCTCTGTGGATTCCAAGTGTCAAATTTGTTGCCCAAGGCTCTCTAACCCTTGCACAACTACTTATTCAAATGTATTAATTGGTGCCTGTGCCCACTTTAATGCCCTGTTTCATGCCCAAAACCTTGTTGGGCAAGGCCAATTGCAAGTGGGTCATATGTAAGTGACCCCCCTCTGTGGATTCCAAGTGTCAAATTTGTTGCCCAAGGCTAGCTAACCCTTGCACAACTATAGCTACTTATTCAAATATAGAAAATCTGGTCCCTGTGCCCACTTTACCACCCTATTTCATGCCAAAAGGCTTGTTGGGCAAGGCCAATTGCAAGTGGGTCATATGTAAGTGACCCCCTCTGTGGATTCCAAGTGTCAAATTTGTTGCCCAAGGCTCTCTAACCCTTGCACAACTACAGCTACTTATTCAAATGTATTAATTGGTGCCTGTGCCCACTTTAATGCCCTATTTCATGCCCAAAACCTTGTTGGGCAAGGCCAATTGCAAGTGGTCATATGTAAGTGACCCCCCTCTGTGGATTCCAAGAGTCAAATTTGTTGCCCAAGGATAGTTAACCCTTGTACATCTACAGCTGCTTGTGCAAATATAGAAAATCTGGTCTCTGTGCCCACTTTACCACCCTATTTCATGCCAAAAGCTTGTTGGGAAAGGCCAATTGTAAGTGGGTCATATGAAAGTGACCTCCCTCTGTGGATTCCAAGTGTCAAATTTGTAGCCCAAGGCTCTCTAACCCTTGCACAACTACTTATTCAAATGTATTAATTGGTGCCTGTGCCCACTTTAATGCCGTTTCATGCCCAAAACCTTGTTGGGCAAGGCCAATTGCAAGTGGGTCATATGTAAGTGACCCCCCTCTGTGGATTCCAAGTGTCAAATTTGTTGCCCAAGGCTAGCTAACCCTTGCACAACTATAGCTACTTATTCAAATATAGAAAATCTGGTCCCTGTGCCCACTTTACCACCCTATTTCATGCCAAAAGGCTTGTTGGGCAAGGCCAATTGCAAGTGGTTCATATGTAAGTGACCCCCTCTGTGGATTCCAAGTGTCAAATTTGTTGCCCAAGGCTCTTTAACCCTTGCACAACTACTGCTACTTATTGAAATGTAGTAATTGGTGCATGTGCCCACTTTAATGCCCTATTTCATGCCCAAAACCTTGTTGGGCAAGGCCAATTGCAAGTGGGTCATGTAAGTGACCTCCCTCTGTGGATTCCAAGTGTCAAATTTGTTGCCCAAGGCTAGTTAACCCTTGCATATCTACAGCTACTTATTCAAATCTAGAAAATCTGGTCCGTGTGCCCACTTTACCACCCTATTTCATGCCAAAAAGCTTGCTGGGCAAGGCCAATTGCAAGTGGGTCATATGTAAGTGACCCCCCTCTGTGGATTCCAAGTGTCAAATTTGTTGCCCAATGCTAGTTAACCCTTGCATTACTACAGTTACTTATTCAAATGTATTTATTGGTGCCTGTGCCCACTTTAATGCCCTATTTCATGCCCAAAATCTTGTTGGGCAAGGCCAATTGCAAGTGGTCATATGTAAGTGACCCCCCTCTGTGGATTCCAAGTGTCAAATTTGTTGCCCAAGGATAGTTAACCCTTGTACATCTACAGCTGCTTGTGCAAATATAGAAAATCTGGTCTCTGTGCCCACTTTACCACCCTATTTCATGCCAAAAAGCTTGTTGGGAAAGGCCAATTGTAAGTGGGTCATATGAAAGTGACCTCCCTCTGTGGATTCCAAGTGTCAAATTTGTTGCCCAAGGCTCTCTAACCCTTGCACAACTACTTATTCAAATGTATTAATTGGTGCCTGTGCCCACTTTAATGCCCTGTTTCATGCCCAAAACCTTGTTGGGAAAGGCCAATTGCAAGTGGGTCATATGTAAGTGACCCCCCTCTGTGGATTCCAAGTGTCAAATTTGTTGCCCAAGGCTAGCTAACCCTTGCACAACTATAGCTACTTATTCAAATATAGAAAATCTGGTCCCTGTGCCCACTTTACCACCCTATTTCATGCCAAAAGGCTTGTTGGGCAAGGCCAATTGCAAGTGGGTCATATGTAAGTGACCCCCTCTGTGGATTCCAAGTGTCAAATTTGTTGCCCAAGGCTCTTTAACCCTTGCACAACTACAGCTACTTATTGAAATGTATTAATTGGTGCATGTGCCCACTTTAATGCCCTATTTCATGCCCAAAACCTTGTTGGGCAAGGCCAATTGCAAGTGGGTCATGTAAGTGACCTCCCTCTGTGGATTCCAAGTGTCAAATTTGTTGCCCAAGGCTAGTTAACCCTTGCACATCTACAGCTACTTATTCAAATCTAGAAAATCTGGTCCCTGTGCCCACTTTACCACCCTATTTCATGCCAAAAAGCTTGCTGGGCAAGGCCAATTGCAAGTGGGTCATATGTAAGTGACCCACCTCTGTGGATTCCAAGTGTCAAATTTGTTGCCCAAAGCTAGTTAACCCTTGCATAACTACAGTTACTTATTCAAATGTATTTATTGGTGCCTGTGCCCACTTTAATGCCCTATTTCATGCCCAAAACCTTGTTGGACAAGGCCATTTGCAAGTGGGTTATATGTAAGTGACCCCCCTCTGTGGATTCCAAGTGTCAAATTTGTTGCCCAAGGCTAGCTAACCCTTGCACAACTATAGCTACTTATTCAAATATAGAAAATCTGGTCCCTGTGCCCACTTTACCACCCTATTTCATGCCAAAAGGCTTGTTGGGCAAGGCCAATTGCAAGTGGGTCATATATAAGTGACCCCCTCTGTGGATTCCAAGTGTCAAATTTGTTGCCCAAGGCTCTTTAACCCTTGCACAACTACAGCTACTTATCGAAATGTATTAATTGGTGCATGTGCCCACTTTAATACCCTATTTCATGCCCAAAACCTTGTTGGGCAAGGCCAATTGCAAGAGGGTCATGTAAGTGACCTCCCTCTGAGGATTCCAAGTGTCAAATTTGTTGCCCAAGGCTAGTTAACCCTTGCACATCTACAGCTACTTATTCAAATCTAGAAAATCTGGTCCCTGTGCCCACTTTACCACCCTATTTCATGCAAAAAAGCTTGCTGGGCAAGGCCAATTGCAAGTGGGTCATATGTAAGTGACCCACCTCTGTGGATTCCAAGTGTCAAATTTGTTGCCCAAAGCTAGTTAACCCTTGCATAACTACAGTTACTTATTCAAATGTATTTATTGGTGCCTGTGCCCACTTTAATGCCCTATTTCATGCCCAAAACCTTGTTGGACAAGGCCAATTGCAAGTGGGTTATATGTAAGTGACCCCCCTCTGTGGATTCCAAGTGTCAAATTTGTTGCCCAAGGCTAGCTAACCCTTGCACAACTATAGCTACTTATTCAAATATAGAAAATCTGGTCCCTGTGCCCACTTTACCACCCTATTTCATGCCAAAAGGCTTGTTGGGCAAGGCCAATTGCAAGTGGGTCATATACAAGTGACCCCCTCTGTGGATTCCAAGTGTCAAAGTTGTTGTCAAAGGCTCTTTAAACCTTGCACAACTTCAGCTACTTATTGAAATGTATTAATTGGTGCATGTGCCCACTTTAATACCCTATTTCATGCCCAAAACCTTGTTGGGCAAGGCCAATTGCAAGTGGGTCATATGTAAGTGACCCCCCTCTGTGGATTCCAAGTGTCAAATTTGTTGCCCAAAGCTAGTTAACCCTTGCATAACTACAGTTACTTATTCAAATGTATTTATCGGTGCCTGTGCCCACTTTAATGCCCTATTTCATGCCCAAAATCTTGTTGGGCAAGGCCAATTGCAAGTGGGTTATATGTAAGTGACTCCCCTCTGTGGATTCCAAGTGTCAAATTTGTTGCCCAAGGCTCTTTAACCCTTGCACAACTACTTATTCAAATGTATTAATTGGTGCCTGTGCCAACTTTAATGCCATATTTCATGCCCAAAACCTTATTGGGCAAGGTCAAAGTGACACCCCATCTGTGGATTCCAAGTGTCAAATTTGTTGCCCAAGGCTCTCTAACCCTTGCACAACTACAGCTACTTATTCAAATGTATTAATTGGTGCCTGTGCCCACTTTAATGCCCTATTTCATGCCCAAAACCTTGATGGGAAAGGCCAATTTCAAGTGGGTCATATGTAAGTGACCCCCCTCTGTGGATTCCAAGTGTCAAATTTGTTGCCCAACAATAGTTAACCCTTTTGCATCTACAGCTACTTGTGCAAACATAGAAAATCTGGTCCCTGTGCCCACTTTACCACCCTATTTCATGCCAAAAAGCTTGTTGGGCAAGGCCAATTGCAAGTGGGTCATATGTAAGTGACCCTCCTCTGTGGATTCCAAGTGTGAAATTTGTTGCCCAAAGCTCTCTAACCCTTGCACAACTACAGCTACTTATTCAAATGTATTAATTGGTGCCTGTGCCCACTTTAATGCCCTATTTCATGCCCAAAACCTTGTTGGGCAAGGCCAATTGCAAGTGGTGATATGTAAGTGACCCCCCTCTGTGGATTCCAAGTGTCAAATTTGTTGCCCAAGGATAGTTAACCCTTGTACATCTACAGTTACTTATTCAAATCTAGAAAATCTGGTCCCTGTGCCCACTTTACCACCCTATTTCATGCCAAAAAGCTTGTTGGGAAAGGCCAATTTTAAAGTGGGTCATATGTAAGTGATCTCCCTCTGTGGATTCCAAGTGTCAAATTTGTTGCCCAAGGCTCTCTAACCCTTGCACAACTACAGCTACTTATTCAAATGTATTAATTGGTGCCTGTGCCCACTTTAATGCCCTATTTCATGCCCAAAACCTTGTTGGGCAAGGCCAATTGCAAGTGGTCCTATGTAAGTGACCCCCCTCTGTGGATTCCAAGTGTCAAATTTGTTGCCCAAGGATAGTTAACCCTTGTACATCTACAGCTACTTGTGCAAATATAGAAAATCTGGTCTCTGTGCCCAATTTACCACCGTATTTCATGCCAAAAAGCTTTTGGGAAAGGCCAATTGTAAGTGGGTCATATGTAAGTGACCTCCCTCTGTGGATTCCAAGTGTCAAATTTGTTGCCCAAGGCTCTCTAACCCTTGCACAACTACAGCTACTTATTCAAATGTATTAATTGGTGCCTGTGCCCACTTTAATGCCATATTTCATGCCCAAAACCTTGTTGGGCAAGGTCAATTGCAAGTGGGTCATATGTAAGTGACCCCCCATCTGTGGATTCCAAGTGTCAAATTTGTTGCCCAAGGCTCTCTAACCCTTGCACAACTACAGCTACTTATTCAAATGTATTAATTGGTGCCTGTGCCCACTTTAATGGCCCTATTTCATGCCCAAAACCTAGATGGGAAAGGCCAATTGCAAGTGGTCATATGTAAGTGACCCCCCTCTGTGGATTCCAAGTGTCAAATTTGTTGCCCAAGGCTCTCTAACCCTTGCACAACTACAGCTACTTATTCAAATGTATTAATTGGTGCCTGTGCCCACTTTAATGCCATATTTCATGCCCAAAACCTTGTTGGGCAAGGCCAATTGCAAGTGGGTCATATGTAAGTGACCCCCCTCTGTGGATTCCAAGTGTCAAATTTGTTGCCCAAGGCTAGCTAACCCTTGCACAACTATAGCTACTTATTCAAATATAGAAAATCTGGTCCCTGTGCCCACTTTACCACCCTATTTCATGCCAAAAGGCTTGTTGGGCAAGGCCAATTGCAAGTGGTTCATATGTAAGTGACCCCCTCTGTGGATTCCAAGTGTCAAATTTGTTGCCCAAAGCTCTTTAACCCTTGCACAACTACAGCTACTTATTGAAATGTATTAATTGGTGCATGTGCCCACTTTAATGCCATATTTCATGCCCAAAACCTTGTTGGGCAAGGCCAATTGCAAGTGGGTCATGTGTAAGTGACCCCCCTCTGTGGATTCCAAGTGTCAAATTTGTTGCCCAATGCTAGTTAACCCTTGCATTACTACAGTTACTTATTCAAATGTATTTATTGGTGCCTGTGCCCACTTTAATGCCCTATTTCATGCCCAAAATCTTGTTGGGCAAGGCCAATTGCAAGTGGTCATATGTAAGTGACCCCCCTCTGTGGATTCCAAGTGTCAAATTTGTTGCCCAAGGATAGTTAACCCTTGTACATCTACAGCTGCTTGTGCAAATATAGAAAATCTGGTCTCTGCGCCCACTTTACCACCCTATTTCATGCCAAAAAGCTTGTTGGGAAAGGCCAATTGTAAGTGGGTCATATGAAAGTGACCTCCCTCTGTGGATTCCAAGTGTCAAATTTGTTGCCCAAGGCTCTCTAACCCTTGCACAACTACTTATTCAAATGTATTAATTGGTGCCTGTGCCCACTTTAATGCCCTGTTTCATGCCCAAAACCTTGTTGGGCAAGGCCAATTGCAAGTGGGTCATATGTAAGTGACCCCCCTCTGTGGATTCCAAGTGTCAAATTTGTTGCCCAAGGCTAGTTAACCCTTGCACAACTATAGCTACTTATTCAAATATAGAAAATCTGGTCCCTGTGCCCACTTTACCACCCTATTTCATGCCAAAAGGCTTGTTGGGCAAGGCCAATTGCAAGTGGGTCATATGTAAGTGACCCCCTCTGTGGATTCCAAGTGTCAAATTTGTTGCCCAAGGCTCTCTAACCCTTGCACAACTACAGCTACTTATTCAAATGTATTAATTGGTGCCTGTGCCCACTTTAATGCCCTATTTCATGCCCAAAACCTTGTTGGGCAAGGCCAATTGCAAGTGGTCATATGTAAGTGACCCCCCTCTGTGGATTCCAAGTGTCAAATTTGTTGCCCAAGGATAGTTAACCCTTGTACATCTACAGCTGCTTGTGCAAATATAGAAAATCTGGTCTCTGTGCCCACTTTACCACCCTATTTCATGCCAAAAGCTTGTTGGGAAAGGCAAATTGTAAGTGGGTCATATGAAAGTGACCTCCCTCTGTGGATTCCAAGTGTCAAATTTGTAGCCCAAGGCTCTCTAACCCTTGCACAACTACTTATTCAAATGTATTAATTGGTGCCTGTGCCCACTTTAATGCCCTGTTTCATGCACAAAACCTTGTTGGGCAAGGCCAATTGCAAGTGGGTCATATGTAAGTGACCCCCCTCTGTGGATTCCAAGTGTCAAATTTGTTGCCCAAGGCTAGCTAACCCTTGCACAACTATAGCTACTTATTCAAATATAGAAAATCTGGTCCCTGTGCCCACTTTACCACCCTATTTCATGCCAAAAGGCTTGTTGGGCAAGGCCAATTGCAAGTGGTTCATATGTAAGTGACCCCCTCTGTGGATTCCAAGTGTCAAATTTGTTGCCCAAGGCTCTTTAACCCTTGCACAACTACAGCTACTTATTGAAATGTATTAATTGGTGCATGTGCCCACTTTAATGCCCTATTTCATGCCCAAAACCTTGTTGGGCAAGGCCAATTGCAAGTGGGTCATGTCAGTGACCTCCCTCTGTGGATTCCAAGTGTCAAATTTGTTGCCCAAGGCTAGTTAACCCTTGCACATCTACAGCTACTTATTCAAATCTAGAAAATCTGGTCCGTGTGCCCACTTTACCACCCTATTTCATGCCAAAAAGCTTGCTGGGCAAGGCCAATTGCAAGTGGGTCATATGTAAGTGACCCCCCTCTGTGGATTCCAAGTGTCAAATTTGTTGCCCAATGCTAGTTAACCCTTGCATTACTACAGTTACTTATTCAAATGTATTTATTGGTGCCTGTGCCCACTTTAATGCCCTATTTCATGCCCAAAATCTTGTTGGGCAAGGCCAATTGCAAGTGGTCATATGTAAGTGACCCCCCTCTGTGGATTCCAAGTGTCAAATTTGTTGCCCAAGGATAGTTAACCCTTGTACATCTACAGCTGCTTGTGCAAATATAGAAAATCTGGTCTCTGTGCCCACTTTACCACCCTATTTCATGCCAAAAAGCTTGTTGGGAAAGGCCAATTGTAAGTGGGTCATATGAAAGTGACCTCCCTCTGTGGATTCCAAGTGTCAAATTTGTTGCCCAAGGCTCTCTAACCCTTGCACAACTACTTATTCAAATGTATTAATTGGTGCCTGTGCCCACTTTAATGCCCTGTTTCATGCCCAAAACCTTGTTGGGAAAGGCCAATTGCAAGTGGGTCATATGTAAGTGACCCCCCTCTGTGGATTCCAAGTGTCAAATTTGTTGCCCAAGGCTAGCTAACCCTTGCACAACTATAGCTACTTATTCAAATATAGAAAATCTGGTCCCTGTGCCCACTTTACCACCCTATTTCATGCCAAAAGGCTTGTTGGGCAAGGCCAATTGCAAGTGGGTCATATGTAAGTGACCCCCTCTGTGGATTCCAAGTGTCAAATTTGTTGCCCAAGGCTCTTTAACCCTTGCACAACTACAGCTACTTATTGAAATGTATTAATTGGTGCATGTGCCCACTTTAATGCCCTATTTCATGCCCAAAACCTTGTTGGGCAAGGCCAATTGCAAGTGGGTCATGTAAGTGACCTCCCTCTGTGGATTCCAAGTGTCAAATTTGTTGCCCAAGGCTAGTTAACCCTTGCACATCTACAGCTACTTATTCAAATCTAGAAAATCTGGTCCCTGTGCCCACTTTACCACCCTATTTCATGCCAAAAAGCTTGCTGGGCAAGGCCAATTGCAAGTGGGTCATATGTAAGTGACCCACCTCTGTGGATTCCAAGTGTCAAATTTGTTGCCCAAAGCTAGTTAACCCTTGCATAACTACAGTTACTTATTCAAATGTATTTATTGGTGCCTGTGCCCACTTTAATGCCCTATTTCATGCCCAAAACCTTGTTGGACAAGGCCAATTGCAAGTGGGTTATATGTAAGTGACCCCCCTCTGTGGATTCCAAGTGTCAAATTTGTTGCCCAAGGCTAGCTAACCCTTGCACAACTATAGCTACTTATTCAAATATAGAAAATCTGGTCCCTGTGCCCACTTTACCACCCTATTTCATGCCAAAAGGCTTGTTGGGCAAGGCCAATTGCAAGTGGGTCATATATAAGTGACCCCCTCTGTGGATTCCAAGTGTCAAATTTGTTGCCCAAGGCTCTTTAACCCTTGCACAACTACAGCTACTTATCGAAATGTATTAATTGGTGCATGTGCCCACTTTAATACCCTATTTCATGCCCAAAACCTTGTTGGGCAAGGCCAATTGCAAGAGGGTCATGTAAGTGACCTCCCTCTGAGGATTCCAAGTGTCAAATTTGTTGCCCAAGGCTAGTTAACCCTTGCACATCTACAGCTACTTATTCAAATCTAGAAAATCTGGTCCCTGTGCCCACTTTACCACCCTATTTCATGCCAAAAAGCTTGCTGGGCAAGGCCAATTGCAAGTGGGTCATATGTAAGTGACCCACCTCTGTGGATTCCAAGTGTCAAATTTGTTGCCCAAAGCTAGTTAACCCTTGCATAACTACAGTTACTTATTCAAATGTATTTATTGGTGCCTGTGCCCACTTTAATGCCCTATTTCATGCCCAAAACCTTGTTGGACAAGGCCAATTGCAAGTGGGTTATATGTAAGTGACCCCCCTCTGTGGATTCCAAGTGTCAAATTTGTTGCCCAAGGCTAGCTAACCCTTGCACAACTATAGCTACATATTCAAATATAGAAAATCTGGTCCCTGTGCCCACTTTACCACCCTATTTCATGCCAAAAGGCTTGTTGGGCAAGGCCAATTGCAAGTGGGTCATATACAAGTGACCCCCTCTGTGGATTCCAAGTGTCAAAGTTGTTGCCCAAGGCTCTTTAAACCTTGCACAACTTCAGCTACTTATTGAAATGTATTAATTGGTGCATGTGCCCACTTTAATACCCTATTTCATGCCCAAAACCTTGTTGGGCAAGGCCAATTGCAAGTGAGTCATATGTAAGTGACCCCCCTCTGTGGATTCCAAGTGTCAAATTTGTTGCCCAAAGCTAGTTAACCCTTGCATAACTACAGTTACTTATTCAAATGTATTTATCGGTGCCTGTGCCCACTTTAATGCCCTATTTCATGCCCAAAATCTTGTTGGGCAAGGCCAATTGCTAGTGGGTTATATGTAAGTGACTCCCCTCTGTGGATTCCAATTGTCAAATTTGTTGCCCAAGGCTAGTTAACCCTTGCACAACTACAGCTACTTATTCAAATCTAGAAAATCTGGTCCCTGTGCCCACTTTACCACCCTATTTCATGCCAAAAGGCATGTTGGGCAAGGCCAATTGCAAGTGGGTCATATGTAAATGACCCCCCTCTGAGGATTCCAAGTGTCAAATTTGTTGCCCAAGGCTCTTTAACCCTTGCATAACTACAGCTACTTATTGAAATGTATTAATTGGTGCATGTGCCCACTTTAATGCCCTATTTCATGCCCAAAACCTTGTTGGGCAAGGCCAATTGCAAGTGGGTCATGTAAGTGACCTCCCTCTGTGGATTCCAAGTGTCAAATTTGTTGCCCAAGGCTAGTTAACCCTTGCACATCTACAGCTACTTATTCAAATATAGAAAATCTGGTCCCTGTGCCCACTTTACCACCCTATTTCATGCCAAAAAGCTTGCTGGGCAAGGCCAATTACAAGTGGGTCATATGTAAGTGACCCCCCTCTTTGGATTCCAAGTGTCAAATTTGTTGCCCAAGGCTCTCTAACCCTTGCACAACTACAGCTACTTATTCAAATGTATTAATTGGTACCTGTGCCAACTTTAATGCCATATTTCATGCCCAAAACCTTATTGGGCAAGGTCAAAGTGACACCCCATCTGTGGATTCCAAGTGTCAAATTTGTTGCCCAAGGCTCTCTAACCCTTGCACAACTACAGCTACTTATTCAAATGTATTAATTGGTGCCTGTGCCCACTTTAATGCCCTATTTCATGCCCAAAACCTTGATGGGAAAGGCCAATTTCAAGTGGGTCATATGTAAGTGACCCCCCTCTGTGGATTCCAAGTGTCAAATTTGTTGCCCAACAATAGTTAACCCTTTTGCATCTACAGCTACTTGTGCAAACATAGAAAATCTGGTCCCTGTGCCCACTTTACCACCCTATTTCATGCCAAAAAGCTTGTTGGGCAAGGCCAATTGCAAGTGGGTCATATGTAAGTGACCCTCCTCTGTGGATTCCAACTGCCAAATTTGTTGCCCAAAGCTAGTTAACCCTTGCACAACTATAGCTACTTATTCAAATATAGACAATCTGGTCCCTGTGCCCACTTTACCACCCTATTTCATGCCCAAAACCTTCTTGGGCAAGGCCAATTGCAAGTGGGTCATATGTAAGAGATCCCCCTCTGTGAATTCCAAGTGTGAAATTTGTTGCCCAAAGCTCTCTAACCCTTGCACAACTACAGCTACTTATTCAAATGTATTAATTGGTGCCTGTGCCCACTTTAATGCCCTATTTCATGCCCAAAATCTTGTTGGGCAAGGCCAATTGCAAGTGGTCATATGTAAGTGACCCCCCTCTGTGGATTCCAAGTGTCAAATTTGTTGCCCAAGGATAGTTAACCCTTGTACATCTACAGCTGCTTGTGCAAATATAGAAAATCTGGTCTCTGTGCCCACTTTACCACCCTATTTCATGCCAAAAAGCTTGTTGGGAAAGGCCAATTGTAAGTGGGTCATATGAAAGTGACCTCTCTCTGTGGATTCCAAGTGTCAAATTTGTTGCCCAAGGCTCTCTAACCCTTGCACAACTACTTATTTAAATGTATTAATTGGTGCCTGTGCCCACTTTAATGCCCTGTTTCATGCCCAAAACCTTGTTGGGAAAGGCCAATTGCAAGTGGGTCATATGTAAGTGACCCCCCTCTGTGGATTCCAAGTGTCAAATTTGTTGCCCAAGGCTAGCTAACCCTTGCACAACTATAGCTACTTATTCAAATATAGAAAATCTGGTCCCTGTGCCCACTTTACCACCCTATTTCATGCCAAAAGGCTTGTTGGGCAAGGCCAATTGCAAGTGGGTCATATGTAAGTGACCCCCTCTGTGGATTCCAAGTGTCAAATTTGTTGCCCAAGGCTCTTTAACCCTTGCACAACTACAGCTACTTATTGAAATGTATTAATTGGTGCATGTGCCCACTTTAATGCCCTATTTCATGCCCAAAACCTTGTTGGGCAAGGCCAATTGCAAGTGGGTCATGTAAGTGACCTCCCTCTGTGGATTCCAAGTGTCAAATTTGTTGCCCAAGGCTAGTTAACCCTTGCACATCTACAGCTACTTATTCAAATCTAGAAAATCTGGTCCCTGTGCCCACTTTACCACCCTATTTCATGCCAAAAAGCTTGCTGGGCAAGGCCAATTGCAAGTGGGTCATATGTAAGTGACCCACCTCTGTGGATTCCAAGTGTCAAATTTGTTGCCCAAAGCTAGTTAACCCTTGCATAACTACAGTTACTTATTCAAATGTATTTATTGGTGCCTGTGCCCACTTTAATGCCCTATTTCATGCCCAAAACCTTGTTGGACAAGGCCAATTGCAAGTGGGTTATATGTAAGTGACCCCCCTCTGTGGATTCCAAGTGTCAAATTTGTTGCCCAAGGCTAGCTAACCCTTGCACAACTATAGCTACTTATTCAAATATAGAAAATCTGGTCCTTGTGCCCACTTTACCACCCTATTTCATGCCAAAAGGCTTGTTGGGCAAGGCCAATTGCAAGTGGGTCATATATAAGTGACCCCCTCTGTGGATTCCAAGTGTCAAATTTGTTGCCCAAGGCTCTTTAACCCTTGCACAACTACAGCTACTTATCGAAATGTATTAATTGGTGCATGTGCCCACTTTAATACCCTATTTCATGCCCAAAACCTTGTTGGGCAAGGCCAATTGCAAGAGGGTCATGTAAGTGACCTCCCTCTGAGGATTCCAAGTGTCAAATTTGTTGCCCAAGGCTAGTTAACCCTTGCACATCTACAGCTACTTATTCAAATCTAGAAAATCTGGTCCCTGTGCCCACTTTACCACCCTATTTCATGCCAAAAAGCTTGCTGGGCAAGGCCAATTGCAAGTGGGTCATATGTAAGTGACCCACCTCTGTGGATTCCAAGTGTCAAATTTGTTGCCCAAAGCTAGTTAACCCTTGCATAACTACAGTTACTTATTCAAATGTATTTATTGGTGCCTGTGCCCACTTTAATGCCCTATTTCATGCCCAAAACCTTGTTGGACAAGGCCAATTGCAAGTGGGTTATATGTAAGTGACCCCCCTCTGTGGATTCCAAGTGTCAAATTTGTTGCCCAAGGCTAGCTAACCCTTGCACAACTATAGCTACTTATTCAAATATAGAAAATCTGGTCCCTGTGCCCACTTTACCACCCTATTTCATGCCAAAAGGCTTGTTGGGCAAGGCCAATTGCAAGTGGGTCATATACAAGTGACCCCCTCTGTGGATTCCAAGTGTCAAAGTTGTTGCCCAAGGCTCTTTAAACCTTGCACAACTTCAGCTACTTATTGAAATGTATTAATTGGTGCATGTGCCCACTTTAATACCCTATTTCATGCCCAAAACCTTGTTGGGCAAGGCCAATTGCAAGTGGGTCATATGTAAGTGACCCCCCTCTGTGGATTCCAAGTGTCAAATTTGTTGCCCAAAGCTAGTTAACCCTTGCATAACTACAGTTACTTATTCAAATGTATTTATCGGTGCCTGTGCCCACTTTAATGCCCTATTTCATGCCCAAAATCTTGTTGGGCAAGGCCAATTGCAAGTGGGTTATATGTAAGTGACTCCCCTCTGTGGATTCCAATTGTCAAATTTGTTGCCCAAGGCTAGTTAACCCTTGCACAACTACAGCTACTTATTCAAATCTAGAAAATCTGGTCCCTGTGCCCACTTTACCACCCTATTTCATGCCAAAAGGCATGTTGGGCAAGGCCAATTGCAAGTGGGTCATATGTAAATGACCCCCCTCTGAGGATTCCAAGTGTCAAATTTGTTGCCCAAGGCTCTTTAACCCTTGCACAACTACTTATTCAAATGTATTAATTGGTGCCTGTGCCAACTTTAATGCCATATTTCATGCCCAAAACCTTATTGGGCAAGGTCAAAGTGACACCCCATCTGTGGATTCCAAGTGTCAAATTTGTTGCCCAAGGCTCTCTAACCCTTGCACAACTACAGCTACTTATTCAAATGTATTAATTGGTGCCTGTGCCCACTTTAATGCCCTATTTCATGCCCAAAACCTTGATGGGAAAGGCCAATTTCAAGTGGGTCATATGTAAGTGACCCCCCTCTGTGGATTCCAAGTGTCAAATTTGTTGCCCAACAATAGTTAACCCTTTTGCATCTACAGCTACTTGTGCAAACATAGAAAATCTGGACCCTGTGCCCACTTTACCACCCTATTTCATGCCAAAAGCTTGTTGGGCAAGGCCAATTGCAAGTGGGTCATATGTAAGTGACCCTCCTCTGTGGATTCCAACTGCCAAATTTGTTGCCCAAAGCTAGTTAACCCTTGCACAACTATAGCTACTTATTCAAATATAGACAATCTGGTCCCTGTGCCCACTTTACCACCCTATTTCATGCCCAAAACCTTCTTGGGCAAGGCCAATTGCAAGTGGGTCATATGTAAGAGATCCCCCTCTGTGAATTCCAAGTGTGAAATTTGTTGCCCAAAGCTCTCTAACCCTTGCACAACTACAGCTACTTATTCAAATGTATTAATTGGTGCCTGTGCCCACTTTAATGCCCTATTTCATGCCCAAAACCTTGTTGGGCAAGGCCAATTGCAAGTGGTCATATGTAAGTGACCCCCCTCTGTGGATTCCAAGTGTCAAATTTGTTGCCCAAGGATAGTTAACCCTTGTACATCTACAGTTACTTATTCAAATCTAGAAAATCTGGTCCCTGTGCCCACTTTACCACCCTATTTCATGCCAAAAAGCTTGTTGGGAAAGGCCAATTGTAAGTGGGTCATATGTAAGTGATCTCCCTCTGTGGATTCCAAGTGTCAAATTTGTTGCCCAAGGCTCTCTAACCCTTGCACAACTACAGCTACTTATTCAAATGTATTAATTGGTGCCTGTGCCCACTTTAATGCCCTATTTCATGCCCAAAACCTTGTTGGGCAAGGCCAATTGCAAGTGGGTCATATGTAAGTGACCCCCCTCTGTGGATTCCAAGTGTCAAATTTGTTGCCCAAGGCTAGCTAACCCTTGCACAACTATAGCTACTTATTCAAATATAGAAAATCTGGTCCCTGTGCCCACTTTACCACCCTATTTCATGCCAAAAAGCTTGCTGGGCAAGGCCAATTGCAAGTGGGTCATATGTAAGTGACCCCCCTCTGTGGATTCCAAGTGTCAAATTTGTTGCCCAATGCTAGTTAACCCTTGCATTACTACAGTTACTTATTCAAATGTATTTATTGGTGCCTGTGCCCACTTTAATGCCCTATTTCATGCCCAAAATCTTGTTGGGCAAGGCCAATTGCAAGTGGTCATATGTAAGTGACCCCCCTCTGTGGATTCCAAGTGTCAAATTTGTTGCCCAAGGATAGTTAACCCTTGTACATCTACAGCTGCTTGTGCAAATATAGAAAATCTGGTCTCTGTGCCCACTTTACCACCCTATTTCATGCCAAAAAGCTTGTTGGGAAAGGCCAATTGTAAGTGGGTCATATGAAAGTGACCTCCCTCTGTGGATTCCAAGTGTCAAATTTGTTGCCCAAGGCTCTCTAACCCTTGCACAACTACTTATTCAAATGTATTAATTGGTGCCTGTGCCCACTTTAATGCCCTGTTTCATGCCCAAAACCTTGTTGGGCAAGGCCAATTGCAAGTGGGTCATATGTAAGTGACCCCCCTCTGTGGATTCCAAGTGTCAAATTTGTTGCCCAAGGCTAGCTAACCCTTGCACAACTATAGCTACTTATTCAAATATAGAAAATCTGGTCCCTGTGCCCACTTTACCACCCTATTTCATGCCAAAAGGCTTGTTGGGCAAGGCCAATTGCAAGTGGGTCATATGTAAGTGACCCCCTCTGTGGATTCCAAGTGTCAAATTTGTTGCCCAAGGCTCTCTAACCCTTGCACAACTACAGCTACTTATTCAAATGTATTAATTGGTGCCTGTGCCCACTTTAATGCCCTATTTCATGCCCAAAACCTTGTTGGGCAAGGCCAATTGCAAGTGGTCATATGTAAGTGACCCCCATCTGTGGATTCCAAGTGTCAAAATTGTTGCCCAAGGATAGTTAACCCTTGTACATCTACAGCTGCTTGTGCAAATATAGAAAATCTGGTCTCTGTGCCCACTTTACCACCCTATTTCATGCCAAAAGCTTGTTGGGAAAGGCCAATTGTAAGTGGGTCATATGAAAGTGACCTCCCTCTGTGGATTCCAAGTGTCAAATTTGTAGCCCAAGGCTCTCTAACCCTTGCACAACTACTTATTCAAATGTATTAATTGGTGCCTGTGCCCACTTTAATGCCCTGTTTCATGCACAAAACCTTGTTGGGCAAGGCCAATTGCAAGTGGGTCATATGTAAGTGACCCCCCTCTGTGGATTCCAAGTGTCAAATTTGTTGCCCAAGGCTAGCTAACCCTTGCACAACTATAGCTACTTATTCAAATATAGAAAATCTGGTCCCTGTGCCCACTTTACCACCCTATTTCATGCCAAAAGGCTTGTTGGGCAAGGCCAATTGCAAGTGGTTCATATGTAAGTGACCCCCTCTGTGGATTCCAAGTGTCAAATTTGTTGCCCAAGGCTCTTTAACCCTTGCACAACTACAGCTACTTATTGAAATGTATTAATTGGTGCATGTGCCCACTTTAATTCCCTATTTCATGCCCAAAACCTTGTTGGGCAAGGCCAATTGCAAGTGGGTCATGCCAGTGACCTCCCTCTGTGGATTCCAAGTGTCAAATTTGTTGCCCAAGGCTAGATAACCCTTGCACATCTACAGCTACTTATTCAAATCTAGAAAATCTGGTCCGTGTGCCCACTTTACCACCCTATTTCATGCCAAAAAGCTTGCTGGGCAAGGCCAATTGCAAGTGGGTCATATGTAAGTGACCCCCCTCTGTGGATTCCAAGTGTCAAATTTGTTGCCCAATGCTAGTTAACCCTTGCATTACTACAGTTACTTATTCAAATGTATTTATTGGTGCCTGTGCCCACTTTAATGCCCTATTTCATGCCCAAAATCTTGTTGGGCAAGGCCAATTGCAAGTGGTCATATGTAAGTGACCCCCCTCTGTGGATTCCAAGTGTCAAATTTGTTGCCCAAGGATAGTTAACCCTTGTACATCTACAGCTGCTTGTGCAAATATAGAAAATCTGGTCTCTGTGCCCACTTTACCACCCTATTTCATGCCAAAAAGCTTGTTGGGAAAGGCCAATTGTAAGTGGGTCATATGAAAGTGACCTCCCTCTGTGGATTCCAAGTGTCAAATTTGTTGCCCAAGGCTCTCTAACCCTTGCACAACTACTTATTCAAATGTATTAATTGGTGCCTGTGCCCACTTTAATGCCCTGTTTCATGCCCAAAACCTTGTTGGGAAAGGCCAATTGCAAGTGGGCCATATGTAAGTGACCCCCGTCTGTGGATTCCAAGTGTCAAATTTGTTGCCCAAGGCTAGCTAACCCTTGCACAACTATAGCTACTTATTCAAATATAGAAAATCTGGTCCCTGTGCCCACTTTACCACCCTATTTCATGCCAAAAGGCTTGTTGGGCAAGGCCAATTGCAAGTGGGTCATATGTAAGTGACCCCCTCTGTGGATTCCAAGTGTCAAATTTGTTGCTCAAGGCTCTCTAACCCTTGCACAACTACAGCTACTTATTCAAATGTATTAATTGGTACCTGTGCCAACTTTAATGCCATATTTCATGCCCAAAACCTTATTGGGCAAGGTCAAAGTGACACCCCATCTGTGGATTCCAAGTGTCAAATTTGTTGCCCAAGGCTCTCTAACCCTTGCACAACTACAGCTACTTATTCAAATGTATTAATTGGTGCCTGTGCCCACTTTAATGCCCTATTTCATGCCCAAAACCTTGATGGGAAAGGCCAATTTCAAGTGGGTCATATGTAAGTGACCCCCCTCTGTGGATTCCAAGTGTCAAATTTGTTGCCCAACAATAGTTAACCCTTTTGCATCTACAGCTACTTGTGCAAACATAGAAAATCTGGTCCCTGTGCCCACTTTACCACCCTATTTCATGCCAAAAAGCTTGTTGGGCAAGGCCAATTGCAAGTGGGTCATATGTAAGTGACCCTCCTCTGTGGATTCCAACTGCCAAATTTGTTGCCCAAAGCTAGTTAACCCTTGCACAACTATAGCTACTTATTCAAATATAGACAATCTGGTCCCTGTGCCCACTTTACCACCCTATTTCATGCCCAAAACCTTCTTGGGCAAGGCCAATTGCAAGTGGGTCATATGTAAGAGATCCCCCTCTGTGAATTCCAAGTGTGAAATTTGTTGCCCAAAGCTCTCTAACCCTTGCACAACTACAGCTACTTATTCAAATGTATTAATTGGTGCCTGTGCCCACTTTAATGCCCTATTTCATGCCCAAAATCTTGTTGGGCAAGGCCAATTACAAGTGGTCATATGTAAGTGACCCCCCTCTGTGGATTCCAAGTGTCAAATTTGTTGCCCAAGGATAGTTAACCCTTGTACATCTACAGCTGCTTGTGCAAATATAGAAAATCTGGTCTCTGTGCCCACTTTACCACCCTATTTCATGCCAAAAAGCTTGTTGGGAAAGGCCAATTGTAAGTGGGTCATATGAAAGTGACCTCCCTCTGTGGATTCCAAGTGTCAAATTTGTTGCCCAAGGCTCTCTAACCCTTGCACAACTACTTATTCAAATGTATTAATTGGTGCCTGTGCCCACTTTAATGCCCTGTTTCATGCCCAAAACCTTGTTGGGCAAGGCCAATTGCAAGTGGTCATATGTAAGTGACCCCCCTCTGTGGATTCCAAGTGTCAAATTTGTTGCCCAAGGCTAGCTAACCCTTGCACAACTATAGCTACTTATTCAAATATAGAAAATCTGGTCCCTGTGCCCACTTTACCACCCTATTTCATGCCAAAAGGCTTGTTGGGCAAGGCCAATTGCAAGTGGGTCATATGTAAGTGACCCCCTCTGTGGATTCCAAGTGTCAAATTTGTTGCCCAAGGCTCTTTAACCCTTGCACAACTACAGCTACTTATTGAAATGTATTAATTGGTGCATGTGCCCACTTTAATGCCCTATTTCATGCCCAAAACCTTGTTGGGCAAGGCCAATTGCAAGTGGGTCATGTAAGTGACCTCCCTCTGTGGATTCCAAGTGTCAAATTTGTTGCCCAAGGCTAGTTAACCCTTGCACATCTACAGCTACTTATTCAAATCTAGAAAATCTGGTCCCTGTGCCCACTTTACCACCCTATTTCATGCCAAAAAGCTTGCTGGGCAAGGCCAATTGCAAGTGGGTCATATGTAAGTGACCCACCTCTGTGGATTCCAAGTGTCAAATTTGTTGCCCAAAGCTAGTTAACCCTTGCATAACTACAGTTACTTATTCAAATGTATTTATTGGTGCCTGTGCCCACTTTAATGCCCTATTTCATGCCCAAAACCTTGTTGGACAAGGCCAATTGCAAGTGGGTTATATGTAAGTGACCCCCCTCTGTGGATTCCAAGTGTCAAATTTGTTGCCCAAGGCTAGCTAACCCTTGCACAACTATAGCTACTTATTCAAATATAGAAAATCTGGTCCTTGTGCCCACTTTACCACCCTATTTCATGCCAAAAGGCTTGTTGGGCAAGGCCAATTGCAAGTGGGTCATATATAAGTGACCCCCTCTGTGGATTCCAAGTGTCAAATTTGTTGCCCAAGGCTCTTTAAACCTTGCACAACTTCAGCTACTTATTGAAATGTATTAATTGGTGCATGTGCCCACTTTAATACCCTATTTCATGCCCAAAACCTTGTTGGGCAAGGCCAATTGCAAGTGGGTCATATGTAAGAGACCCCCCTCTGTGGATTCCAAGTGTCAAATTTGTTGCCCAAAGCTAGTTAACCCTTGCATAACTACAGTTACTTATTCAAATGTATTTATCGGTGCCTGTGCCCACTTTAATGCCCTATTTCATGCCCAAAATCTTGTTGGGCAAGGCCAATTGCAAGTGGGTTATATGTAAGTGACTCCCCTCTGTGGATTCCAATTGTCAAATTTGTTGCCCAAGGCTAGTTAACCCTTGCACAACTACAGCTACTTATTCAAATATAGAAAATCTGGTCCCTGTGCCCACTTTACCACCCTATTTCATGCCAAAAGGCATGTTGGGCAAGGCCAATTGCAAGTGGGTCATATGTAAATGACCCCCCTCTGAGGATTCCAAGTGTCAAATTTGTTGCCCAAGGCTCTTTAACCCTTGCACAACTACTTATTCAAATGTATTAATTGGTGCCTGTGCCAACTTTAATGCCATATTTCATGCCCAAAACCTTATTGGGCAAGGTCAAAGTGACAACCCATCTGTGGATTCCAAGTGTCAAATTTGTTGCCCAAGGCTCTCTAACCCTTGCACAACTACAGCTACTTATTCAAATGTATTAATTGGTGCCTGTGCCCACTTTAATGCCCTATTTCATGCCCAAAAACTTGATGGGAAAGGCCAATTTCAAGTGGGTCATATGTAAGTGACCCCCCTCTGTGGATTCCAAGTGTCAAATTTGTTGCCCAACAATAGTTAACCCTTTTGCATCTACAGCTACTTGTGCAAACATAGAAAATCTGGTCCCTGTGCCCACTTTACCACCCTATTTCATGCCAAAAAGCTTGTTGGGCAAGGCCAATTGCAAGTGGGTCATATGTAAGTGACCCTCCTCTGTGGATTCCAACTGAAAAATTTGTTGCCCAAAGCTAGTTAACCCTTGCACAACTATAGCTACTTATTCAAATATAGACAATCTGGTCCCTGTGCCCACTTTACCACCCTATTTCATGCCCAAAACCTTCTTGGGCAAGGCCAATTGCAAGTGGGTCATATGTAAGAGATCCCCCTCTGTGAATTCCAAGTGTGAAATTTGTTGCCCAAAGCTCTCTAACCCTTGCACAACTACAGCTACTTATTCAAATGTATTAATTGGTGCCTGTGCCCACTTTAATGCCCTATTTCATGCCCAAAACCTTGTTGGGCAAGGCCAATTGCAAGTGGTCATATGTAAGTGACCCCCCTCTGTGGATTCCAAGTGTCAAATTTGTTGCCCAAGGATAGTTAACCCTTGTACATCTACAGTTACTTATTCAAATCTAGAAAATCTGGTCCCTGTGCCCACTTTACCACCCTATTTCATGCCAAAAAGCGTGTTGGGAAAGGCCAATTGTAAGTGGGTCATATGTAAGTGATCTCCCTCTGTGGATTCCAAGTGTCAAATTTGTTGCCCAAGGCTCTCTAACCCTTGCACAACTACAGCTACTTATTCAAATGTATTAATTGGTGCCTGTGCCCACTTTAATGCCCTATTTCATGCCCAAAACCTTGTTGGGCAAGGCCAATTGCAAGTGGTCCTATGTAAGTGACCCCCCTCTGTGGATTCCAAGTGTCAAATTTGTTGCCCAAGGATAGTTAACCCTTGTACATCTACAGCTACTTGTGCAAATATAGAAAATCTGGTCTCTGTGCCCAATTTACCACCGTATTTCATGCCAAAAAGCTTTTGGGAAAGGCCAATTGTAAGTGGGTCATATGTAAGTGACCTCCCTCTGTGGATTCCAAGTGTCAAATTTGTTGCCCAAGGCTCTCTAACCCTTGCACAACTACAGCTACTTATTCAAATGTATTAATTGGTGCCTGTGCCCACTTTAATGCCATATTTCATGCCCAAAACCTTGTTGGGCAAGGTCAATTGCAAGTGGGTCATATGTAAGTGACCCCCCATCTGTGGATTCCAAGTGTCAAATTTGTTGCCCAAGGCTCTCTAACCCTTGCACAACTATAGCTACTTATTCAAATGTATTAATTGGTGCCTGTGCCCACTTTAATGGCCCTATTTCATGCCCAAAACCTAGATGGGAAAGGCCAATTGCAAGTGGTCATATGTAAGTGACCCCCCTCTGTGGATTCCAAGTGTCAAATTTGTTGCCCAAGGCTCTCTAACCCTTGCACAACTACAGCTACTTATTCAAATGTATTAATTGGTGCCTGTGCCCACTTTAATGCCATATTTCATGCCCAAAACCTTGTTGGGCAAGGCCAATTGCAAGTGGGTCATATGTAAGTGACCCCCCTCTGTGGATTCCAAGTGTCAAATTTGTTGCCCAAGGATAGTTAACCCTTGTACATCTACAGCTGCTTGTGCAAATATAGAAAATCTGGTCTCTGTGCCCACTTTACCACCCTATTTCATGCCAAAAAGCTTGTTGGGAAAGGCCAATTGTAAGTGGGTCATATGAAAGTGACCTCCCTCTGTGGATTCCAAGTGTCAAATTTGTTGCCCAAGGCTCTCTAACCCTTGCACAACTACTTATTCAAATGTATTAATTGGTGCCTGTGCCCACTTTAATGCCCTGTTTCATGCCCAAAACCTTGTTGGGCAAGGCCAATTGCAAGTGGTCATATGTAAGTGACCCCCCTCTGTGGATTCCAAGTGTCAAATTTGTTGCCCAAGGCTAGCTAACCCTTGCACAACTATAGCTACTTATTCAAATATAGAAAATCTGGTCCCTGTGCCCACTTTACCACCCTATTTCATGCCAAAAGGCTTGTTGGGCAAGGCCAATTGCAAGTGGGTCATATGTAAGTGACCCCCTCTGTGGATTCCAAGTGTCAAATTTGTTGCCCAAGGCTCTTTAACCCTTGCACAACTACAGCTACTTATTGAAATGTATTAATTGGTGCATGTGCCCACTTTAATGCCCTATTTCATGCCCAAAACCTTGTTGGGCAAGGCCAATTGCAAGTGGGTCATGTAAGTGACCTCCCTCTGTGGATTCCAAGTGTCAAATTTGTTGCCCAAGGCTAGTTAACCCTTGCACATCTACAGCTACTTATTCAAATCTAGAAAATCTGGTCCCTGTGCCCACTTTACCACCCTATTTCATGCCAAAAAGCTTGCTGGGCAAGGCCAATTGCAAGTGGGTCATATGTAAGTGACCCACCTCTGTGGATTCCAAGTGTCAAATTTGTTGCCCAAAGCTAGTTAACCCTTGCATAACTACAGTTACTTATTCAAATGTATTTATTGGTGCCTGTGCCCACTTTAATGCCCTATTTCATGCCCAAAACCTTGTTGGACAAGGCCAATTGCAAGTGGGTTATATGTAAGTGACCCCCCTCTGTGGATTCCAAGTGTCAAATTTGTTGCCCAAGGCTAGCTAACCCTTGCACAACTATAGCTACTTATTCAAATATAGAAAATCTGGTCCTTGTGCCCACTTTACCACCCTATTTCATGCCAAAAGGCTTGTTGGGCAAGGCCAATTGCAAGTGGGTCATATATAAGTGACCCCCTCTGTGGATTCCAAGTGTCAAATTTGTTGCCCAAGGCTCTTTAAACCTTGCACAACTTCAGCTACTTATTGAAATGTATTAATTGGTGCATGTGCCCACTTTAATACCCTATTTCATGCCCAAAACCTTGTTGGGCAAGGCCAATTGCAAGTGGGTCATATGTAAGAGACCCCCCTCTGTGGATTCCAAGTGTCAAATTTGTTGCCCAAAGCTAGTTAACCCTTGCATAACTACAGTTACTTATTCAAATGTATTTATCGGTGCCTGTGCCCACTTTAATGCCCTATTTCATGCCCAAAATCTTGTTGGGCAAGGCCAATTGCAAGTGGGTTATATGTAAGTGACTCCCCTCTGTGGATTCCAATTGTCAAATTTGTTGCCCAAGGCTAGTTAACCCTTGCACAACTACAGCTACTTATTCAAATATAGAAAATCTGGTCCCTGTGCCCACTTTACCACCCTATTTCATGCCAAAAGGCATGTTGGGCAAGGCCAATTGCAAGTGGGTCATATGTAAATGACCCCCCTCTGAGGATTCCAAGTGTCAAATTTGTTGCCCAAGGCTCTTTAACCCTTGCACAACTACTTATTCAAATGTATTAATTGGTGCCTGTGCCAACTTTAATGCCATATTTCATGCCCAAAACCTTATTGGGCAAGGTCAAAGTGACAACCCATCTGTGGATTCCAAGTGTCAAATTTGTTGCCCAAGGCTCTCTAACCCTTGCACAACTACAGCTACTTATTCAAATGTATTAATTGGTGCCTGTGCCCACTTTAATGCCCTATTTCATGCCCAAAAACTTGATGGGAAAGGCCAATTTCAAGTGGGTCATATGTAAGTGACCCCCCTCTGTGGATTCCAAGTGTCAAATTTGTTGCCCAACAATAGTTAACCCTTTTGCATCTACAGCTACTTGTGCAAACATAGAAAATCTGGTCCCTGTGCCCACTTTACCACCCTATTTCATGCCAAAAAGCTTGTTGGGCAAGGCCAATTGCAAGTGGGTCATATGTAAGTGACCCTCCTCTGTGGATTCCAACTGAAAAATTTGTTGCCCAAAGCTAGTTAACCCTTGCACAACTATAGCTACTTATTCAAATATAGACAATCTGGTCCCTGTGCCCACTTTACCACCCTATTTCATGCCCAAAACCTTCTTGGGCAAGGCCAATTGCAAGTGGGTCATATGTAAGAGATCCCCCTCTGTGAATTCCAAGTGTGAAATTTGTTGCCCAAAGCTCTCTAACCCTTGCACAACTACAGCTACTTATTCAAATGTATTAATTGGTGCCTGTGCCCACTTTAATGCCCTATTTCATGCCCAAAACCTTGTTGGGCAAGGCCAATTGCAAGTGGTCATATGTAAGTGACCCCCCTCTGTGGATTCCAAGTGTCAAATTTGTTGCCCAAGGATAGTTAACCCTTGTACATCTACAGTTACTTATTCAAATCTAGAAAATCTGGTCCCTGTGCCCACTTTACCACCCTATTTCATGCCAAAAAGCGTGTTGGGAAAGGCCAATTGTAAGTGGGTCATATGTAAGTGATCTCCCTCTGTGGATTCCAAGTGTCAAATTTGTTGCCCAAGGCTCTCTAACCCTTGCACAACTACAGCTACTTATTCAAATGTATTAATTGGTGCCTGTGCCCACTTTAATGCCCTATTTCATGCCCAAAACCTTGTTGGGCAAGGCCAATTGCAAGTGGTCCTATGTAAGTGACCCCCCTCTGTGGATTCCAAGTGTCAAATTTGTTGCCCAAGGATAGTTAACCCTTGTACATCTACAGCTACTTGTGCAAATATAGAAAATCTGGTCTCTGTGCCCAATTTACCACCGTATTTCATGCCAAAAAGCTTTTGGGAAAGGCCAATTGTAAGTGGGTCATATGTAAGTGACCTCCCTCTGTGGATTCCAAGTGTCAAATTTGTTGCCCAAGGCTCTCTAACCCTTGCACAACTACAGCTACTTATTCAAATGTATTAATTGGTGCCTGTGCCCACTTTAATGCCATATTTCATGCCCAAAACCTTGTTGGGCAAGGTCAATTGCAAGTGGGTCATATGTAAGTGACCCCCCATCTGTGGATTCCAAGTGTCAAATTTGTTGCCCAAGGCTCTCTAACCCTTGCACAACTATAGCTACTTATTCAAATGTATTAATTGGTGCCTGTGCCCACTTTAATGGCCCTATTTCATGCCCAAAACCTAGATGGGAAAGGCCAATTGCAAGTGGTCATATGTAAGTGACCCCCCTCTGTGGATTCCAAGTGTCAAATTTGTTGCCCAAGGCTCTCTAACCCTTGCACAACTACAGCTACTTATTCAAATGTATTAATTGGTGCCTGTGCCCACTTTAATGCCATATTTCATGCCCAAAACCTTGTTGGGCAAGGCCAATTGCAAGTGGGTCATATGTAAGTGACCCCCCTCTGTGGATTCCAAGTGTCAAATTTGTTGCCCAAGGCTAGCTAACCCTTGCACAACTATAGCTACTTATTCAAATATAGAAAATCTGGTCCCTGTGCCCACTTTACCACCCTATTTCATGCCAAAAGGCTTGTTGGGCAAGGCCAATTGCAAGTGGTTCATATGTAAGTGACCCCCTCTGTGGATTCCAAGTGTCAAATTTGTTGCCCAAGGCTCTTTAACCCTTGCACAACTACAGCTACTTATTGAAATGTATTAATTGGTGCATGTGCCCACTTTAATGCCATATTTCATGCCCAAAACCTTGTTGGGCAAGGCCAATTGCAAGTGGGTCATGTAAGTGACCTCCCTCTGTGGATTCCAAGTGTCAAATTTGTTGCCCAAGGCTAGTTAACCCTTGCACATCTACAGCTACTTATTCAAATCTAGAAAATCTGGTCCCTGTGCCCATTTTACCACCCGATTTCATGCCAAAAAGCTTGCTGGGCAAGGCCAATTGCAAGTGGGTCATATGTAAGTGACCCCCCTCTGTGGATTCCAAGTGTCAAATTTGTTGCCCAATGCTAGTTAACCCTTGCATTACTACAGTTACTTATTCAAATGTATTTATTGGTGCCTGTGCCCACTTTAATGCCCTATTTCATGCCCAAAATCTTGTTGGGCAAGGCCAATTGCAAGTGGTCATATGTAAGTGACCCCCCTCTGTGGATTCCAAGTGTCAAATTTGTTGCCCAAGGATAGTTAACCCTTGTACATCTACAGCTGCTTGTGCAAATATAGAAAATCTGGTCTCTGTGCCCACTTTACCACCCTATTTCATGCCAAAAAGCTTGTTGGGAAAGGCCAATTGTAAGTGGGTCATATGAAAGTGACCTCCCTCTGTGGATTCCAAGTGTCAAATTTGTTGCCCAAGGCTCTCTAACCCTTGCACAACTACTTATTCAAATGTATTAATTGGTGCCTGTGCCCACTTTAATGCCCTGTTTCATGCCCAAAACCTTGTTGGGCAAGGCCAATTGCAAGTGGGTCATATGTAAGTGACCCCCCTCTGTGGATTCCAAGTGTCAAATTTGTTGCCCAAGGCTAGCTAACCCTTGCACAACTATAGCTACTTATTCAAATATAGAAAATCTGGTCCCTGTGCCCACTTTACCACCCTATTTCATGCCAAAAGGCTTGTTGGGCAAGGCGAATTGCAAGTGGGTCATATGTAAGTGACCCCCTCTGTGGATTCCAAGTGTCAAATTTGTTGCCCAAGGCTCTCTAACCCTTGCACAACTACAGCTACTTATTCAAATGTATTAATTGGTGCCTGTGCCCACTTTAATGCCCTATTTCATGCCCAAAACCTTGTTGGGCAAGGCCAATTGCAAGTGGTCATATGTAAGTGACCCCCCTCTGTGGATTCCAAGTGTCAAAATTGTTGCCCAAGGATAGTTAACCCTTGTACATCTACAGCTGCTTGTGCAAATATAGAAAATCTGGTCTCTGTGCCCACTTTACCACCCTATTTCATGCCAAAAGCTTGTTGGGAAAGGCCAATTGTAAGTGGGTCATATGAAAGTGACCTCCCTCTGTGGATTCCAAGTGTCAAATTTGTAGCCCAAGGCTCTCTAACCCTTGCACAACTACTTATTCAAATGTATTAATTGGTGCCTGTGCCCACTTTAATGCCCTGTTTCATGCACAAAACCTTGTTGGGCAAGGCCAATTGCAAGTGGGTCATATGTAAGTGACCCCCCTCTGTGGATTCCAAGTGTCAAATTTGTTGCCCAAGGCTAGCTAACCCTTGCACAACTATAGCTACTTATTCAAATATAGAAAATCTGGTCCCTGTGCCCACTTTACCACCCTATTTCATGCCAAAAGGCTTGTTGGGCAAGGCCAATTGCAAGTGGTTCATATGTAAGTGACCCCCTCTGTGGATTCCAAGTGTCAAATTTGTTGCCCAAGGCTCTTTAACCCTTGCACAACTACAGCTACTTATTGAAATGTATTAATTGGTGCATGTGCCCACTTTAATGCCCTATTTCATGCCCAAAACCTTGTTGGGCAAGGCCAATTGCAAGTGGGTCATGTCAGTGACCTCCCTCTGTGGATTCCAAGTGTCAAATTTGTTGCCCAAGGCTAGTTAACCCTTGCACATCTACAGCTACTTATTCAAATCTAGAAAATCTGGTCCGTGTGCCCACTTTACCACCCTATTTCATGCCAAAAAGCTTGCTGGGCAAGGCCAATTGCAAGTGGGTCATATGTAAGTGACCCCCCTCTGTGGATTCCAAGTGTCAAATTTGTTGCCCAATGCTAGTTAACCCTTGCATTACTACAGTTACTTATTCAAATGTATTTATTGGTGCCTGTGCCCACTTTAATGCCCTATTTCATGCCCAAAATCTTGTTGGGCAAGGCCAATTGCAAGTGGTCATATGTAAGTGACCCCCCTCTGTGGATTCCAAGTGTCAAATTTGTTGCCCAAGGATAGTTAACCCTTGTACATCTACAGCTGCTTGTGCAAATATAGAAAATCTGGTCTCTGTGCCCACTTTACCACCCTATTTCATGCCAAAAAGCTTGTTGGGAAAGGCCAATTGTAAGTGGGTCATATGAAAGTGACCTCCCTCTGTGGATTCCAAGTGTCAAATTTGTTGCCCAAGGCTCTCTAACCCTTGCACAACTACTTATTCAAATGTATTAATTGGTGCCTGTGCCCACTTTAATGCCCTGTTTCATGCCCAAAACCTTGTTGGGAAAGGCCAATTGCAAGTGGGTCATATGTAAGTGACCCCCGTCTGTGGATTCCAAGTGTCAAATTTGTTGCCCAAGGCTAGCTAACCCTTGCACAACTATAGCTACTTATTCAAATATAGAAAATCTGGTCCCTGTGCCCACTTTACCACCCTATTTCATGCCAAAAGGCTTGTTGGGCAAGGCCAATTGCAAGTGGGTCATATGTAAGTGACCCCCTCTGTGGATTCCAAGTGTCAAATTTGTTGCCCAAGGCTCTTTAACCCTTGCACAACTACAGCTACTTATTGAAATGTATTAATTGGTGCATGTGCCCACTTTAATGCCCTATTTCATGCCCAAAACCTTGTTGGGCAAGGCCAATTGCAAGTGGGTCATGTAAGTGACCTCCCTCTGTGGATTCCAAGTGTCAAATTTGTTGCCCAAGGCTAGTTAACCCTTGCACATCTACAGCTACTTATTCAAATCTAGAAAATCTGGTCCCTGTGCCCACTTTACCACCCTATTTCATGCCAAAAAGCTTGCTGGGCAAGGCCAATTGCAAGTGGGTCATATGTAAGTGACCCACCTCTGTGGATTCCAAGTGTCAAATTTGTTGCCCAAAGCTAGTTAACCCTTGCATAACTACAGTTACTTATTCAAATGTATTTATTGGTGCCTGTGCCCACTTTAATGCCCTATTTCATGCCCAAAACCTTGTTGGACAAGGCCAATTGCAAGTGGGTTATATGTAAGTGACCCCCCTCTGTGGATTCCAAGTGTCAAATTTGTTGCCCAAGGCTAGCTAACCCTTGCACAACTATAGCTACTTATTCAAATATAGAAAATCTGGTCCCTGTGCCCACTTTACCACCCTATTTCATGCCAAAAGGCTTGTTGGGCAAGGCCAATTGCAAGTGGGTCATATATAAGTGACCCCCTCTGTGGATTCCAAGTGTCAAATTTGTTGCCCAAGGCTCTTTAACCCTTGCACAACTACAGCTACTTATCGAAATGTATTAATTGGTGCATGTGCCCACTTTAATACCCTATTTCATGCCCAAAACCTTGTTGGGCAAGGCCAATTGCAAGAGCGTCATGTAAGTGACCTCCCTCTGAGGATTCCAAGTGTCAAATTTGTTGCCCAAGGCTAGTTAACCCTTGCACATCTACAGCTACTTATTCAAATCTAGAAAATCTGGTCCCTGTGCCCACTTTACCACCCTATTTCATGCCAAAAAGCTTGCTGGGCAAGGCCAATTGCAAGTGGGTCATATGTAAGTGACCCACCTCTGTGGATTCCAAGTGTCAAATTTGTTGCCCAAAGCTAGTTAACCCTTGCATAACTACAGTTACTTATTCAAATGTATTTATTGGTGCCTGTGCCCACTTTAATGCCCTATTTCATGCCCAAAACCTTGTTGGACAAGGCCAATTGCAAGTGGGTTATATGTAAGTGACCTCCCTCTGTGGATTCCAAGTGTCAAATTTGTTGCCCAAGGCTAGCTAACCCTTGCACAACTATAGCTACTTATTCAAATATAGAAAATCTGGTCCCTGTGCCCACTTTACCACCCTATTTCATGCCAAAAGGCTTGTTGGGCAAGGCCAATTGCAAGTGGGTCATATACAAGTGACCCCCTCTGTGGATTCCAAGTGTCAAAGTTGTTGCCCAAGGCTCTTTAAACCTTGCACAACTTCAGCTACTTATTGAAATGTATTAATTGGTGCATGTGCCCACTTTAATACCCTATTTCATGCCCAAAACCTTGTTGGGCAAGGCCAATTGCAAGTGAGTCATATGTAAGTGACCCCCCTCTGTGGATTCCAAGTGTCAAATTTGTTGCCCAAAGCTAGTTAACCCTTGCATAACTACAGTTACTTATTCAAATGTATTTATCGGTGCCTGTGCCCACTTTAATGCCCTATTTCATGCCCAAAATCTTGTTGGGCAAGGCCAATTGCAAGTGGGTTATATGTAAGTGACTCCCCTCTGTGGATTCCAATTGTCAAATTTGTTGCCCAAGGCTAGTTAACCCTTGCACAACTACAGCTACTTATTCAAATCTAGAAAATCTGGTCCCTGTGCCCACTTTACCACCCTATTTCATGCCAAAAGGCATGTTGGGCAAGGCCAATTGCAAGTGGGTCATATGTAAATGACCCCCCTCTGAGGATTCCAAGTGTCAAATTTGTTGCCCAAGGCTCTTTAACCCTTGCACAACTACAGCTACTTATTGAAATGTATTAATTGGTGCATGTGCCCACTTTAATGCCCTATTTCATGCCCAAAACCTTGTTGGGCAAGGCCAATTGCAAGTGGGTCATGTAAGTGACCTCCCTCTGTGGATTCCAAGTGTCAAATTTGTTGCCCAAGGCTAGTTAACCCTTGCACATCTACAGCTACTTATTCAAATATAGAAAATCTGGTCCCTGTGCCCACTTTACCACCCTATTTCATGCCAAAAAGCTTGCTGGGCAAGGCCAATTACAAGTGGGTCATATGTAAGTGACCCCCCTCTTTGGATTCCAAGTGTCAAATTTGTTGCCCAAGGCTCTCTAACCCTTGCACAACTACAGCTACTTATTCAAATGTATTAATTGGTACCTGTGCCAACTTTAATGCCATATTTCATGCCCAAAACCTTATTGGGCAAGGTCAAAGTGACACCCCATCTGTGGATTCCAAGTGTCAAATTTGTTGCCCAAGGCTCTCTAACCCTTGCACAACTACAGCTACTTATTCAAATGTATTAATTGGTGCCTGTGCCCACTTTAATGCCCTATTTCATGCCCAAAACCTTGATGGGAAAGGCCAATTTCAAGTGGGTCATATGTAAGTGACCCCCCTCTGTGGATTCCAAGTGTCAAATTTGTTGCCCAACAATAGTTAACCCTTTTGCATCTACAGCTACTTGTGCAAACATAGAAAATCTGGTCCCTGTGCCCACTTTACCACCCTATTTCATGCCAAAAAGCTTGTTGGGCAAGGCCAATTGCAAGTGGGTCATATGTAAGTGACCCTCCTCTGTGGATTCCAACTGCCAAATTTGTTGCCCACAGCTAGTTAACCCTTGCACAACTATAGCTACTTATTCAAATATAGACAATCTGGTCCCTGTGCCCACTTTACCACCCTATTTCATGCCCAAAACCTTCTTGGGCAAGGCCAATTGCAAGTGGGTCATATGTAAGAGATCCCCCTCTGTGAATTCCAAGTGTGAAATTTGTTGCCCAAAGCTCTCTAACCCTTGCACAACTACAGCTACTTATTCAAATGTATTAATTGGTGCCTGTGCCCACTTTAATGCCCTATTTCATGCCCAAAACCTTGTTGGGCAAGGCCAATTGCAAGTGGTCATATGTAAGTGACCCCCCTCTGTGGATTCCAAGTGTCAAATTTGTTGCCCAAGGATAGTTAACCCTTGTACATCTACAGTTACTTATTCAAATCTAGAAAATCTGGTCCCTGTGCCCACTTTACCACCCTATTTCATGCCAAAAAGCTTGTTGGGAAAGGCCAATTGTAAGTGGGTCATATGTAAGTGATCTCCCTCTGTGGATTCCAAGTGTCAAATTTGTTGCCCAAGGCTCTCTAACCCTTGCACAACTACAGCTACTTATTCAAATGTATTAATTGGTGCCTGTGCCCACTTTAATGCCCTATTTCATGCCCAAAACCTTGTTGGGCAAGGCCAATTGCAAGTGGTCCTATGTAAGTGACCCCCCTCTGTGGATTCCAAGTGTCAAATTTGTTGCCCAAGGATAGTTAACCCTTGTACATCTACAGCTACTTGTGCAAATATAGAAAATCTGGTCTCTGTGCCCAATTTACCACCGTATTTCATGCCAAAAAGCTTGTTGGGAAAGGCCAATTGTAAGTGGGTCATATGTAAGTGACCTCCCTCTGTGGATTCCAAGTGTCAAATTTGTTGCCCAAGGCTCTCTAACCCTTGCACAACTACAGCTACTTATTCAAATGTATTAATTGGTGCCTGTGCCCACTTTAATGCCATATTTCATGCCCAAAACCTTGTTGGGCAAGGTCAATTGCAAGTGGGTCATATGTAAGTGACCCCCCATCTGTGGATTCCAAGTGTCAAATTTGTTGCCCAAGGCTCTCTAACCCTTGCACAACTACAGCTACTTATTCAAATGTATTAATTGGTGCCTGTGCCCACTTTAATGGCCCTATTTCATGCCCAAAACCTAGATGGGAAAGGCCAATTGCAAGTGGTCATATGTAAGTGACCCCCCTCTGTGGATTCCAAGTGTCAAATTTGTTGCCCAAGGCTCTCTAACCCTTGCACAACTACTTATTCAAATGTATTAATTGGTGCCTGTGCCCACTTTAATGCCCTGTTTCATGCCGAAAACCTTGTTGGGCAAGGCCAACTGCAAGTGGTCATATGTAAGTGACCCCCCTCTGTGGATTCCAAGTGTCAAATTTGTTGCCCAAGGCTAGCTAACCCTTGCACAACTATAGCTACTTATTCAAATATAGAAAATCTGGTCCCTGTGCCCACTTTACCACCCTATTTCATGCCAAAAGGCTTGTTGGGCAAGGCCAATTGCAAGTGGTTTATATGTAAGTGACCCCCTCTGTGGATTCCAAGTGTCAAATTTGTTGCCCAAGGCTCTTTAACCCTTGCACAACTACAGCTACTTATTGAAATGTATTAATTGGTGCATGTGCCCACTTTAATGCCCTATTTCATGCCCAAAACCTTGTTGGGCAAGGACAATTGCAAGTGGGTCATATGTAAGTGACCCCCCTCTGTGGATTCCAAGTGTCAAATTTGTTGCCCAAAGCTCTCTAACCTTTGCACAACTACTTATTCAAATGTATTAATTGGTGCCTGTGCCCACTTTAATGCCGTTTCATGCCCAAAACCTTGTTGGGCAAGGCCAATTGCAAGTGGGTCATATGTAAGTGACCCCCCTCTGTGGATTCCAATTGTCAAATTTGTTGCTCAAGTCTAGCTAACCCTTGCACAACTAGAGCTACTTATTCAAATATAGAAAATCTGGTCCCTGTGCCCACTTTACCACCCTATTTCATGCCAAAAGGCTTGTTGGGCAAGGCCAATTGCAAGTGGGTCATATGTAAATGACCCCCCTCTGTGGATTCTAAGTGTCAAATTTGTTGCCCAATGCTCTTGAACCCTTGCACAACTACAGCTACTTATTGAAATGTATTAATTGGTGCATGTGCCCACTTTAATGCCCCATTTCATGCCCAAAACCTTGTTGGGCAAGGCCAATTGCAAGATGGTCATGTAAGTGACCTCCCTCTGTGGATTCCAAGTGTCAAATTTGTTGCCCAAGGCTAGTTAACCCTTGCACATCTACAGCTACTTATTCAAATCTAGAAAATCTGGTGCCTGTGCCCACTTTACCACCCTATTTCATGCCAAAAAGCTTGCTGGGCAAGGCCAATTGCAAGTGGGTCATATGTAAGTGACCCACCTCTGTGGATTCCAAGTGTCAAATTTGTTGCCCAAAGCTAGTTAACCCTTGCATAACTACAGTTACTTATTCAAATGTATTTATTGGTGCCTGTGCCAAATTTAATGCCCTATTTCATGCCCAAAACCTTGTTGGACAAGGCCAATTGCAAGTGGGTTATATGTAAGTGACCCCCCTCTGTGGATTCCAAGTGTCAAATTTGTTGCCCAAGGCTCTCTAACCTTTGCACAACTACTTATTCAAATGTATTAATTGGTGCCTGTGCCCACTTTAATGCCCTGTTTCATGCCCAAAACCTTGTTGGGCAAGGCCAATTGCAAGTGGGTCATATGTAAGTGACCCCCCTCTGTGGATTCCAATTGTCAAATTTGTTGCTCAAGGCTAGCTAACCCTTGCACAACTAGAGCTACTTATTCAAATATAGAAAATCTGGTCCCTGTGCCCACTTTACCACCCTATTTCATGCCAAAAGGCTTGTTGGGCAAGGCCAATTGCAAGTGGGTCATATGTAAATGACCCCCCTCTGTGGATTCTAAGTGTCAAATTTGTTGCCCAAGGCTCTTGAACCCTTGCACAACTACAGCTACTTATTGAAATGTATTAATTGGTGCATGTGCCCACTTTAATACCCTATTTCATGCCCAAAACCTTGTTGGGCAAGGCCAATTGCAAGTGGGTCATGTAAGTGACCTCCCTCTGTGGATTCCAAGTGTCAAATTTGTTGCCCAAGGCTAGTTAACCCTTGCACATCTACAGCTACTTATTCAAATATAGAAAATCTGGTCCCTGTGCCCACTTTACCACCCTATTTCATGCCAAAAAGCTTGTTGGGCAAGGCCAATTACAAGTGGGTCATATGTAAGTGACCCCCCTCTTTGGATTCCAAGTGTCAAATTTGTTGCCCAAGGCTCTCTAACCCTTGCACAACTACAGCTACTTATTCAAATCTATTAATTGGTGCCTGTGCCCACTTTAATGCCCTATTTCATGCCCAAAACCTTATTGGGCAAGGTCAAAGTGACACCCCATCTGTGGATTCCAAGTGTCAAATTTGTTGCCCAAGGCTCTCTAACCCTTGCACAACTACAGCTACTTATTCAAATGTATTAATTGGTGCCTGTGCCCGCTTTAATGCCCTATTTCATGCCCAAAACCTTGATGGGAAAGGCCAATTGCAAGTGGGTCATATGTAAGTGACCCCCCTCTGTGGATTCCAAGTGTCAAATTTGTTGCCCAACGATAGTTAACCCTTTTGCATCTACAGCTACTTATTCAAATATAGACAATCTGGTCCCTGTGCCCACTTTACCACCCTATTTCATGCCCAAAACCTTCTTGGGCAATGCCAATTGCAAGTGGGTCATATGTAAGAGACCCCCCTCTGTGAATTCCAAGTGTGAAATTTGTTGCCCAAGGCTCTCTAACCCTTGCACAACTACAGCTACTTATTCAAATGTATTAATTGGTGCCTGTGCCCACTTTAATGCCCTATTTCATGCCCAAAACCTTGTTGGGCAAGGCCAATTGCAAGTGGTCATATGTAAGTGACCCCCCTCTGTGGATTCCAAGTGTCAAATTTGTTGCCCAAGGATAGTTAACCCTTGTACATCTACAGCTACTTGTGCAAATATAGAAAATCTGGTCTCTGTGCCCACATTACCACCCTATTTCATGCCAAAAAGCTTGTTGGGAAAGGCCAATTGTAAGTGGGTCATATGTAAGTGACCTCCCTCTGTGGATTCCAAGTGTCAAATTTGTTGCCCAAGGCTCTCTAACCCTTGCACAACTACAGCTACTTATTCAAATGTATTAATTGGTGCCTGTGCCCACTTTAATGCCATATTTCATGCCCAAAACCTTGTTGGGCAAGGTCAATTGCAAGTGGGTCATATGGAAGTGACCCCCCATCTGTGGATTCCAAGTGTCAAATTTGTTGCCCAAGGCTCTCTAACCCTTGCACAACTACAGCTACTTATTCAAATGTATTAATTGGTGCCTGTGCCCACTTTAATGCCATATTTCATGCCCAAAACCTTGTTGGGCAAGGTCAATTGCAAGTGGGTCATATGAAAGTGACCTCCCTCTGTGGATTCCAAGTGTCAAATTTGTTGCCCAAGGCTAGCTAACCCTTGCACAACTATAGCTACTTATTCAAATATAGAAAATCTGGTCCCTGTGCCCACTTTACCACCCTATTTCATGCCAAAACGCTTGCTGGGCAAGGCCAATTGCAAGTGGGTCATATGTAAGTGACCCCCCTCTGTGGATTCCAAGTGTCAAATTTGTTGCCCAAAGCTAGTTAACCCTTGCATTACTACAGTTACTTATTCAAATGTATTTATTGGTGCCTGTGCCCACTTTAATGCCCTATTTCATGCCCAAAATCTTGTTGGGCAAGGCCAATTGCAAGTGGTCATATGTAAGTGACCCCCCTCTGTGGATTCCAAGTGTCAAATTTGTTGCCCAAGGATAGTTAACCCTTGTACATCTACAGCTGCTTGTGCAAATATAGAAAATCTGGTCTCTGTGCCAAATTTACCACCCTATTTCATGCCAAAAAGCTTGTTGGGAAAGGCCAATTGTAAGTGGGTCATATGAAAGTGACCTCCCTCTGTGGATTCCAAGTGTCAAATTTGTTGCCCAAGGCTCTCTAACCCTTGCACAACTACTTATTCAAATGTATTAATTGGTGCCTGTGCCCACTTTAATACCCTGTTTCATGCCCAAAACCTTGTTGGGCAAGGTCAATTGCAAGTGGGTCATATGTAAGTGACCCCCCTCTGTGGATTCCAAGTGTCAAATTTGTTGCCCAAGGCTAGCTAACCCTTGCACAACTATAGCTACTTATTCAAATATAGAAAATCTGGTCCTTGTGCCCACTTTACCACCCTATTTCATGCCAAAAGGCTTGTTGGGCAAGGCCAATTGCAAGTGGGTCATATGTAAGAGACCCCGTCTGTGGATTCCAAGTGTCAAATTTGTTGCCCAAGGCTCTTTAACCCTTGCAGAACTACAGCTACTTATTGAAATGTATTAATTGGTGCATGTGCTAACTTTAATACCCTATTTCATGCCCAAAACCTTGTTGGGCAAGGCCAATTGCAAGTGGGTCATGTAAGTGACCTCCCTCTGTGGATTCCAAGTGTCAAATTTGTTGCCCAAGGCTAGTTAACCCTTGCACATCTACAGCTACTTATTCAAATCTAGAAAATCTGGTCCCTGTGCCCACTTTACCACCCTATTTCATGCCAAAAAGCTTGCTGGGCAAGGCCAATTGCAAGTGGGTCATATGTAAGTGACCCACCTCTGTGGATTCCAAGTGTCAAATTTGTTGCCCAAAGCTAGTTAACCCTTGCATAACTACAGTTACTTATTCAAATGTATTTATTGGTGCCTGTGCCCACTTTAATGCCCTATTTCATGCCCAAAACCTTGTTGGACAAGGCCAATTGCAAGTGGGTTATATGTAAGTGACCCCCCTCTGTGGATTCCAAGTGTCAAATTTGTTGCCCAAGGCTAGCTAACCCTTGCACAACTATAGCTACTTATTCAAATATAGAAAATCTGGTCCCTGTGCCCACTTTACCACCCTATTTCATGCCAAAAGGCTTGTTGGGCAAGGCCAATTGCAAGTGGGTCATATATAAGTGACCCCCTCTGTGGATTCCAAGTGTCAAATTTGTTGCCCAAGGCTCTTTAACCCTTGCACAACTACAGCTACTTATCGAAATGTATTAATTGGTGCATGTGCCCACTTTAATACCCTATTTCATGCCCAAAACCTTGTTGGGCAAGGCCAATTGCAAGAGCGTCATGTAAGTGACCTCCCTCTGAGGATTCCAAGTGTCAAATTTGTTGCCCAAGGCTAGTTAACCCTTGCACATCTACAGCTACTTATTCAAATCTAGAAAATCTGGTCCCTGTGCCCACTTTACCACCCTATTTCATGCCAAAAAGCTTGCTGGGCAAGGCCAATTGCAAGTGGGTCATATGTAAGTGACCCACCTCTGTGGATTCCAAGTGTCAAATTTGTTGCCCAAAGCTAGTTAACCCTTGCATAACTACAGTTACTTATTCAAATGTATTTATTGGTGCCTGTGCCCACTTTAATGCCCTATTTCATGCCCAAAACCTTGTTGGACAAGGCCAATTGCAAGTGGGTTATATGTAAGTGACCTCCCTCTGTGGATTCCAAGTGTCAAATTTGTTGCCCAAGGCTAGCTAACCCTTGCACAACTATAGCTACTTATTCAAATATAGAAAATCTGGTCCCTGTGCCCACTTTACCACCCTATTTCATGCCAAAAGGCTTGTTGGGCAAGGCCAATTGCAAGTGGGTCATATACAAGTGACCCCCTCTGTGGATTCCAAGTGTCAAAGTTGTTGCCCAAGGCTCTTTAAACCTTGCACAACTTCAGCTACTTATTGAAATGTATTAATTGGTGCATGTGCCCACTTTAATACCCTATTTCATGCCCAAAACCTTGTTGGGCAAGGCCAATTGCAAGTGAGTCATATGTAAGTGACCCCCCTCTGTGGATTCCAAGTGTCAAATTTGTTGCCCAAAGCTAGTTAACCCTTGCATAACTACAGTTACTTATTCAAATGTATTTATCGGTGCCTGTGCCCACTTTAATGCCCTATTTCATGCCCAAAATCTTGTTGGGCAAGGCCAATTGCAAGTGGGTTATATGTAAGTGACTCCCCTCTGTGGATTCCAATTGTCAAATTTGTTGCCCAAGGCTAGTTAACCCTTGCACAACTACAGCTACTTATTCAAATCTAGAAAATCTGGTCCCTGTGCCCACTTTACCACCCTATTTCATGCCAAAAGGCATGTTGGGCAAGGCCAATTGCAAGTGGGTCATATGTAAATGACCCCCCTCTGAGGATTCCAAGTGTCAAATTTGTTGCCCAAGGCTCTTTAACCCTTGCACAACTACAGCTACTTATTGAAATGTATTAATTGGTGCATGTGCCCACTTTAATGCCCTATTTCATGCCCAAAACCTTGTTGGGCAAGGCCAATTGCAAGTGGGTCATGTAAGTGACCTCCCTCTGTGGATTCCAAGTGTCAAATTTGTTGCCCAAGGCTAGTTAACCCTTGCACATCTACAGCTACTTATTCAAATATAGAAAATCTGGTCCCTGTGCCCACTTTACCACCCTATTTCATGCCAAAAAGCTTGCTGGGCAAGGCCAATTACAAGTGGGTCATATGTAAGTGACCCCCCTCTTTGGATTCCAAGTGTCAAATTTGTTGCCCAAGGCTCTCTAACCCTTGCACAACTACAGCTACTTATTCAAATGTATTAATTGGTACCTGTGCCAACTTTAATGCCATATTTCATGCCCAAAACCTTATTGGGCAAGGTCAAAGTGACACCCCATCTGTGGATTCCAAGTGTCAAATTTGTTGCCCAAGGCTCTCTAACCCTTGCACAACTACAGCTACTTATTCAAATGTATTAATTGGTGCCTGTGCCCACTTTAATGCCCTATTTCATGCCCAAAACCTTGATGGGAAAGGCCAATTTCAAGTGGGTCATATGTAAGTGACCCCCCTCTGTGGATTCCAAGTGTCAAATTTGTTGCCCAACAATAGTTAACCCTTTTGCATCTACAGCTACTTGTGCAAACATAGAAAATCTGGTCCCTGTGCCCACTTTACCACCCTATTTCATGCCAAAAAGCTTGTTGGGCAAGGCCAATTGCAAGTGGGTCATATGTAAGTGACCCTCCTCTGTGGATTCCAACTGCCAAATTTGTTGCCCACAGCTAGTTAACCCTTGCACAACTATAGCTACTTATTCAAATATAGACAATCTGGTCCCTGTGCCCACTTTACCACCCTATTTCATGCCCAAAACCTTCTTGGGCAAGGCCAATTGCAAGTGGGTCATATGTAAGAGATCCCCCTCTGTGAATTCCAAGTGTGAAATTTGTTGCCCAAAGCTCTCTAACCCTTGCACAACTACAGCTACTTATTCAAATGTATTAATTGGTGCCTGTGCCCACTTTAATGCCCTATTTCATGCCCAAAACCTTGTTGGGCAAGGCCAATTGCAAGTGGTCATATGTAAGTGACCCCCCTCTGTGGATTCCAAGTGTCAAATTTGTTGCCCAAGGATAGTTAACCCTTGTACATCTACAGTTACTTATTCAAATCTAGAAAATCTGGTCCCTGTGCCCACTTTACCACCCTATTTCATGCCAAAAAGCTTGTTGGGAAAGGCCAATTGTAAGTGGGTCATATGTAAGTGATCTCCCTCTGTGGATTCCAAGTGTCAAATTTGTTGCCCAAGGCTCTCTAACCCTTGCACAACTACAGCTACTTATTCAAATGTATTAATTGGTGCCTGTGCCCACTTTAATGCCCTATTTCATGCCCAAAACCTTGTTGGGCAAGGCCAATTGCAAGTGGTCCTATGTAAGTGACCCCCCTCTGTGGATTCCAAGTGTCAAATTTGTTGCCCAAGGATAGTTAACCCTTGTACATCTACAGCTACTTGTGCAAATATAGAAAATCTGGTCTCTGTGCCCAATTTACCACCGTATTTCATGCCAAAAAGCTTGTTGGGAAAGGCCAATTGTAAGTGGGTCATATGTAAGTGACCTCCCTCTGTGGATTCCAAGTGTCAAATTTGTTGCCCAAGGCTCTCTAACCCTTGCACAACTACAGCTACTTATTCAAATGTATTAATTGGTGCCTGTGCCCACTTTAATGCCATATTTCATGCCCAAAACCTTGTTGGGCAAGGTCAATTGCAAGTGGGTCATATGTAAGTGACCCCCCATCTGTGGATTCCAAGTGTCAAATTTGTTGCCCAAGGCTCTCTAACCCTTGCACAACTACAGCTACTTATTCAAATGTATTAATTGGTGCCTGTGCCCACTTTAATGGCCCTATTTCATGCCCAAAACCTAGATGGGAAAGGCCAATTGCAAGTGGTCATATGTAAGTGACCCCCCTCTGTGGATTCCAAGTGTCAAATTTGTTGCCCAAGGCTCTCTAACCCTTGCACAACTACTTATTCAAATGTATTAATTGGTGCCTGTGCCCACTTTAATGCCCTGTTTCATGCCGAAAACCTTGTTGGGCAAGGCCAACTGCAAGTGGTCATATGTAAGTGACCCCCCTCTGTGGATTCCAAGTGTCAAATTTGTTGCCCAAGGCTAGCTAACCCTTGCACAACTATAGCTACTTATTCAAATATAGAAAATCTGGTCCCTGTGCCCACTTTACCACCCTATTTCATGCCAAAAGGCTTGTTGGGCAAGGCCAATTGCAAGTGGTTTATATGTAAGTGACCCCCTCTGTGGATTCCAAGTGTCAAATTTGTTGCCCAAGGCTCTTTAACCCTTGCACAACTACAGCTACTTATTGAAATGTATTAATTGGTGCATGTGCCCACTTTAATGCCCTATTTCATGCCCAAAACCTTGTTGGGCAAGGACAATTGCAAGTGGGTCATATGTAAGTGACCCCCCTCTGTGGATTCCAAGTGTCAAATTTGTTGCCCAAAGCTCTCTAACCTTTGCACAACTACTTATTCAAATGTATTAATTGGTGCCTGTGCCCACTTTAATGCCGTTTCATGCCCAAAACCTTGTTGGGCAAGGCCAATTGCAAGTGGGTCATATGTAAGTGACCCCCCTCTGTGGATTCCAATTGTCAAATTTGTTGCTCAAGTCTAGCTAACCCTTGCACAACTAGAGCTACTTATTCAAATATAGAAAATCTGGTCCCTGTGCCCACTTTACCACCCTATTTCATGCCAAAAGGCTTGTTGGGCAAGGCCAATTGCAAGTGGGTCATATGTAAATGACCCCCCTCTGTGGATTCTAAGTGTCAAATTTGTTGCCCAATGCTCTTGAACCCTTGCACAACTACAGCTACTTATTGAAATGTATTAATTGGTGCATGTGCCCACTTTAATGCCCCATTTCATGCCCAAAACCTTGTTGGGCAAGGCCAATTGCAAGATGGTCATGTAAGTGACCTCCCTCTGTGGATTCCAAGTGTCAAATTTGTTGCCCAAGGCTAGTTAACCCTTGCACATCTACAGCTACTTATTCAAATCTAGAAAATCTGGTGCCTGTGCCCACTTTACCACCCTATTTCATGCCAAAAAGCTTGCTGGGCAAGGCCAATTGCAAGTGGGTCATATGTAAGTGACCCACCTCTGTGGATTCCAAGTGTCAAATTTGTTGCCCAAAGCTAGTTAACCCTTGCATAACTACAGTTACTTATTCAAATGTATTTATTGGTGCCTGTGCCAAATTTAATGCCCTATTTCATGCCCAAAACCTTGTTGGACAAGGCCAATTGCAAGTGGGTTATATGTAAGTGACCCCCCTCTGTGGATTCCAAGTGTCAAATTTGTTGCCCAAGGCTCTCTAACCTTTGCACAACTACTTATTCAAATGTATTAATTGGTGCCTGTGCCCACTTTAATGCCCTGTTTCATGCCCAAAACCTTGTTGGGCAAGGCCAATTGCAAGTGGGTCATATGTAAGTGACCCCCCTCTGTGGATTCCAATTGTCAAATTTGTTGCTCAAGGCTAGCTAACCCTTGCACAACTAGAGCTACTTATTCAAATATAGAAAATCTGGTCCCTGTGCCCACTTTACCACCCTATTTCATGCCAAAAGGCTTGTTGGGCAAGGCCAATTGCAAGTGGGTCATATGTAAATGACCCCCCTCTGTGGATTCTAAGTGTCAAATTTGTTGCCCAAGGCTCTTGAACCCTTGCACAACTACAGCTACTTATTGAAATGTATTAATTGGTGCATGTGCCCACTTTAATACCCTATTTCATGCCCAAAACCTTGTTGGGCAAGGCCAATTGCAAGTGGGTCATGTAAGTGACCTCCCTCTGTGGATTCCAAGTGTCAAATTTGTTGCCCAAGGCTAGTTAACCCTTGCACATCTACAGCTACTTATTCAAATATAGAAAATCTGGTCCCTGTGCCCACTTTACCACCCTATTTCATGCCAAAAAGCTTGTTGGGCAAGGCCAATTACAAGTGGGTCATATGTAAGTGACCCCCCTCTTTGGATTCCAAGTGTCAAATTTGTTGCCCAAGGCTCTCTAACCCTTGCACAACTACAGCTACTTATTCAAATCTATTAATTGGTGCCTGTGCCCACTTTAATGCCCTATTTCATGCCCAAAACCTTATTGGGCAAGGTCAAAGTGACACCCCATCTGTGGATTCCAAGTGTCAAATTTGTTGCCCAAGGCTCTCTAACCCTTGCACAACTACAGCTACTTATTCAAATGTATTAATTGGTGCCTGTGCCCGCTTTAATGCCCTATTTCATGCCCAAAACCTTGATGGGAAAGGCCAATTGCAAGTGGGTCATATGTAAGTGACCCCCCTCTGTGGATTCCAAGTGTCAAATTTGTTGCCCAACGATAGTTAACCCTTTTGCATCTACAGCTACTTATTCAAATATAGACAATCTGGTCCCTGTGCCCACTTTACCACCCTATTTCATGCCCAAAACCTTCTTGGGCAATGCCAATTGCAAGTGGGTCATATGTAAGAGACCCCCCTCTGTGAATTCCAAGTGTGAAATTTGTTGCCCAAGGCTCTCTAACCCTTGCACAACTACAGCTACTTATTCAAATGTATTAATTGGTGCCTGTGCCCACTTTAATGCCCTATTTCATGCCCAAAACCTTGTTGGGCAAGGCCAATTGCAAGTGGTCATATGTAAGTGACCCCCCTCTGTGGATTCCAAGTGTCAAATTTGTTGCCCAAGGATAGTTAACCCTTGTACATCTACAGCTACTTGTGCAAATATAGAAAATCTGGTCTCTGTGCCCACATTACCACCCTATTTCATGCCAAAAAGCTTGTTGGGAAAGGCCAATTGTAAGTGGGTCATATGTAAGTGACCTCCCTCTGTGGATTCCAAGTGTCAAATTTGTTGCCCAAGGCTCTCTAACCCTTGCACAACTACAGCTACTTATTCAAATGTATTAATTGGTGCCTGTGCCCACTTTAATGCCATATTTCATGCCCAAAACCTTGTTGGGCAAGGTCAATTGCAAGTGGGTCATATGGAAGTGACCCCCCATCTGTGGATTCCAAGTGTCAAATTTGTTGCCCAAGGCTCTCTAACCCTTGCACAACTACAGCTACTTATTCAAATGTATTAATTGGTGCCTGTGCCCACTTTAATGCCATATTTCATGCCCAAAACCTTGTTGGGCAAGGTCAATTGCAAGTGGGTCATATGAAAGTGACCTCCCTCTGTGGATTCCAAGTGTCAAATTTGTTGCCCAAGGCTAGCTAACCCTTGCACAACTATAGCTACTTATTCAAATATAGAAAATCTGGTCCCTGTGCCCACTTTACCACCCTATTTCATGCCAAAACGCTTGCTGGGCAAGGCCAATTGCAAGTGGGTCATATGTAAGTGACCCCCCTCTGTGGATTCCAAGTGTCAAATTTGTTGCCCAAAGCTAGTTAACCCTTGCATTACTACAGTTACTTATTCAAATGTATTTATTGGTGCCTGTGCCCACTTTAATGCCCTATTTCATGCCCAAAATCTTGTTGGGCAAGGCCAATTGCAAGTGGTCATATGTAAGTGACCCCCCTCTGTGGATTCCAAGTGTCAAATTTGTTGCCCAAGGATAGTTAACCCTTGTACATCTACAGCTGCTTGTGCAAATATAGAAAATCTGGTCTCTGTGCCAAATTTACCACCCTATTTCATGCCAAAAAGCTTGTTGGGAAAGGCCAATTGTAAGTGGGTCATATGAAAGTGACCTCCCTCTGTGGATTCCAAGTGTCAAATTTGTTGCCCAAGGCTCTCTAACCCTTGCACAACTACTTATTCAAATGTATTAATTGGTGCCTGTGCCCACTTTAATACCCTGTTTCATGCCCAAAACCTTGTTGGGCAAGGTCAATTGCAAGTGGGTCATATGTAAGTGACCCCCCTCTGTGGATTCCAAGTGTCAAATTTGTTGCCCAAGGCTAGCTAACCCTTGCACAACTATAGCTACTTATTCAAATATAGAAAATCTGGTCCTTGTGCCCACTTTACCACCCTATTTCATGCCAAAAGGCTTGTTGGGCAAGGCCAATTGCAAGTGGGTCATATGTAAGAGACCCCGTCTGTGGATTCCAAGTGTCAAATTTGTTGCCCAAGGCTCTTTAACCCTTGCAGAACTACAGCTACTTATTGAAATGTATTAATTGGTGCATGTGCTAACTTTAATACCCTATTTCATGCCCAAAACCTTGTTGGGCAAGGCCAATTGCAAGTGGGTCATGTAAGTGACCTCCCTCTGTGGATTCCAAGTGTCAAATTTGTTGCCCAAGGCTAGTTAACCCTTGCACATCTACAGCTACTTATTCAAATATAGAAAATCTGGTCCCTGTGCCCACTTTACCACCCTATTTCATGCCAAAAAGCTTGTTGGGCAAGGCCAATTACAAGTGGGTCATATGTAAGTGACCCCCCTCTTTGGATTCCAAGTGTCAAATTTGTTGCCCAAGGCTCTCTAACCCTTGCACAACTACAGCTACTTATTCAAATCTATTAATTGGTGCCTGTGCCCACTTTAATGCCATATTTCATGCCCAAAACCTTATTGGGCAAGGTCAAAGTGACACCCCATCTGTGGATTCCAAGTGTCAAATTTGTTGCCCAAGGCTCTCTAACCCTTGCACAACTACAGCTACTTATTCAAATGTATTAATTGGTGCCTGTGCCCACTTTAATGCCCTATTTCATGCCCAAAACCTTGATGGGAAAGGCCAATTGCAAGTGGGTCATATGTAAGTGACCCCCCTCTGTGGATTCCAAGTGTCAAATTTGTTGCCCAACGATAGTTAACCCTTTTGCATCTACAGCTACTTGTGCAAATATAGAAAATCTGGTCCTGTGCCCACTTTACCACCCTATTTCATGCCAAAAAGCTTGTTGGGCAAGGCCAATTGCAAGTGGGTCATATGTAAGTGACCCTCCTCTGTGGATTCCAACTGCCAAATTTGTTGCCCAAAGCTAGTTAACCCTTGCACAACTATAGCTACTTATTCAAATATAGACAATCTGGTCCCTGTGCCCACTTTACCACCCTATTTCATGCCCAAAACCTTCTTGGGCAAGGCCAATTGCAAGTGGGTCATATGTAAGAGACCCCCCTCTGTGAATTCCAAGTGTGAAATTTGTTGCCCAAGGCTCTCTAACCCTTGCACAACTACAGCTACTTATTCAAATGTATTAATTGGTGCCTGTGCCCACTTTAATGCCCTATTTCATGCCCAAAACCTTGTTGGGCAAGGCCAATTGCAAGTGGTCATATGTAAGTGACCCCCCTCTGTGGATTCCAAGTGTCAAATTTGTTGCCCAAGGATAGTTAACCCTTGTACATCTACAGCTACTTGTGAAAATATAGAAAATCTGGTCTCTGTGCCCACATTACCACCCTATTTCATGCCAAAAAGCTTGTTGGGAAAGGCCAATTGTAAGTGGGTCATATGTAAGTGACCTCCCTCTGTGGATTCCAAGTGTCAAATTTGTTGCCCAAGGCTCACTAACCCTTGCACAACTACAGCTACTTATTCAAATGTATTAATTGGTGCCTGTGCCCACTTTAATGCCATATTTCATGCCCAAAACCTTGTTGGGCAAGGTCAATTGCAAGTGGGTCATATGTAAGTGACCCCCCATCTGTGGATTCCAAGTGTCAAATTTGTTGCCCAAGGCTAGTTAACCCTTGCACATCTACAGCTACTTATTCAAATCTAGAAAATCTGGTCCCTGTGCCCACTTTACCACCCTATTTCATGCCAAAAAGCTTGCTGGGCAAGGCCAATTGCAAGTGGGTCATATGTAAGTGACCCACCTCTGTGGATTCCAAGTGTCAAATTTGTTGCCCAAAGCTAGTTAACCCTTGCATAACTACAGTTACTTATTCAAATGTATTTATTGGTGCCTGTGCCCACTTTAATGCCCTATTTCATGCCCAAAACCTTGTTGGACATGGCCAATTGCAAGTGGGTCATATGTAAATGACCCCCCTCTGTGGATTCCAAGTGTCAAATTTGTTGCCCAAGGCTAGCTAACCCTTGCACAACTATAGCTACTTATTCAAATATAGAAAATCTGGTCCCTGTGCCCACTTTACCACCCTATTTCATGCCAAAAGGCTTGTTGGGCAAGGCCAATTGCAAGTGGGTCATATGTAAGTGACCCCCTCTGTGGATTCCAAGTGTCAAATTTGTTGCCCAAGACTCTTTAACCCTTGAAATGTATTAATTGGTGCATGTGCCCACTTTAATGCCCTATTTCATGCCCAAAACCTTGTTGGGCAAGGCCAATTGCAAGTGGGTCATGTAAGTGACCTCCCTCTGTGGATTCCAAGTGTCAAATTTGTTGCCCAAGGCTAGTTAACCCTTGCACATCTACAGCTACTTATTCAAATCTAGAAAATCTGGTCACTGTGCCCACTTTACCACCCTATTTCATGCCAAAAAGCTTGCTGGGCAAGGCCAATTGCAAGTGGGTCATATGTAAGTGACCCACCTCTGTGGATTCCAAGTGTCAAATTTGTTGCCCAAGGCTAGTTAACCCTTGCACATCTACAGATACTTATTCAAATATAGAAAATCTGGTCCCTGTGCCCACTTTACCACCCTATTTCATGCCAAAAAGCTTGCTGGGCAAGGCCAATTACAAGTGGGTCATATGTATGTGACCCCCCTCTTTGGATTCCAAGTGTCAAATTTGTTGCCCAAAGCTCTCTAACCCTTGCACAACTACAGCTACTTATTCAAATGTATTAATTGGTGCCTGTGCCAACTTTAATGCCATATTTCATGCCCAAAACCTTATTGGGCAAGGTCAAAGAGACACCCAATCTGTGGATTCCAAGTGTCAAATTTGTTGCCGAAGGTTCTCTAACCCTTGCACAACTACAGCGACTTATTCAAATGTATTAATTGGTGCCTGTGCCCACTTTAATGCCCTATTTCATGCCCAAAACCTTGATGGAAAAGGCCAATTGCAAGTGGGTCATATGTAAGTGACCCCCCTCTGTGGATTCCAAGTGTCAAATTTGTTGCCCAACGATAGTTAACCCTTTTGCATCTACAGCTACTTGTGCAAATATAGAAAATCTGGTCCTGTGCCCACTTTACCACCCTATTTCATGCCAAAAAGCTTGTTGGGCAAGGCCAATTGCAAGTGGGTCATATGTAAGTGACCCTCCTCTGTGGATTCCAACTGCCAAATTTGTTGCCCAAAGCTAGTTAACCCTTGCACAACTATAGCTACTTATTCAAATATAGACAATCTGGTCCCTGTGCCCACTTTACCACCCTATTTCATGCCCAAAACCTTCTTGGGCAAGGCCAATTGCAAGTGGGTCATATGTAAGAGACCCCCCTCTGTGAATTCCAAGTGTGAAATTTGTTGCCCAAGGCTCTCTAACCCTTGCACAACTACAGCTACTTATTCAAATGTATTAATTGGTGCCTGTGCCCACTTTAATGCCCTATTTCATGCCCAAAACCTTGTTGGGCAAGGCCAATTGCAAGTGGTCATATGTAAGTGACCCCCCTCTGTGGATTCCAAGTGTCAAATTTGTTGCCCAAGGATAGTTAACCCTTGTACATCTACAGCTACTTGTGAAAATATAGAAAATCTGGTCTCTGTGCCCACATTACCACCCTATTTCATGCCAAAAAGCTTGTTGGGAAAGGCCAATTGTAAGTGGGTCATATGTAAGTGACCTCCCTCTGTGGATTCCAAGTGTCAAATTTGTTGCCCAAGGCTCACTAACCCTTGCACAACTACAGCTACTTATTCAAATGTATTAATTGGTGCCTGTGCCCACTTTAATGCCATATTTCATGCCCAAAACCTTGTTGGGCAAGGTCAATTGCAAGTGGGTCATATGTAAGTGACCCCCCATCTGTGGATTCCAAGTGTCAAATTTGTTGCCCAAGGCTAGTTAACCCTTGCACATCTACAGCTACTTATTCAAATCTAGAAAATCTGGTCCCTGTGCCCACTTTGCCACCCTATTTCATGCCAAAAAGCTTGCTGGGCAAGGCCAATTGCAAGTGGGTCATATGTAAGTGACCCACCTCTGTGGATTCCAAGTGTCAAATTTGTTGCCCAAAGCTAGTTAACCCTTGCATAACTACAGTTACTTATTCAAATGTATTTATTGGTGCCTGTGCCCACTTTAATGCCCTATTTCATGCCCAAAACCTTGTTGGACATGGCCAATTGCAAGTGGGTCATATGTAAGTGACCCCCCTCTGTGGATTCCAAGTGTCAAATTTGTTGCCCAAGGCTAGCTAACCCTTGCACAACTATAGCTACTTATTCAAATATAGAAAATCTGGTCCCTGTGCCCACTTTACCACCCTATTTCATGCCAAAAGGCTTGATGGGCAAGGCCAATTGCAAGTGGGTCATATGTAAGTGACCCCCTCTGTGGATTCCAAGTGTCAAATTTGTTGCCCAAGACTCTTTAACCCTTGAAATGTATTAATTGGTGCATGTGCCCACTTTAATGCCCTATTTCATGCCCAAAACCTTGTTGGGCAAGGCCAATTGCAAGTGGGTCATGTAAGTGACCTCCCTCTGTGGATTCCAAGTGTCAAATTTGTTGCCCAAGGCTAGTTAACCCTTGCACATCTACAGCTACTTATTCAAATCTAGAAAATCTGATCACTGTGCCCACTTTACCACCCTATTTCATGCCAAAAAGCTTGCTGGGCAAGGCCAATTGCAAGTGGGTCATATGTAAGTGACCCACCTCTGTGGATTCCAAGTGTCAAATTTGTTGCCCAAGGCTAGTTAACCCTTGCACATCTACAGATACTTATTCAAATATAGAAAATCTGGTCCCTGTGCCCACTTTACCACCCTATTTCATGCCAAAAAGCTTGCTGGGCAAGGCCAATTACAAGTGGGTCATATGTATGTGACCCCCCTCTTTGGATTCCAAGTGTCAAATTTGTTGCCCAAAGCTCTCTAACCCTTGCACAACTACAGCTACTTATTCAAATGTATTAATTGGTGCCTGTGCCAACTTTAATGCCATATTTCATGCCCAAAACCTTATTGGGCAAGGTCAAAGAGACACCCAATCTGTGGATTCCAAGTGTCAAATTTGTTGCCGAAGGTTCTCTAACCCTTGCACAACTACAGCGACTTATTCAAATGTATTAATTGGTGCCTGTGCCCACTTTAATGCCCTATTTCATGCCCAAAACCTTGATGGCAAAGGCCAATTGCAAGTGGGTCATATGTAAGTGACCCCCCTCTGTTGATTCCAAGTGTCAAATTTGTTGCCCAACAATAGTTAACCCTTTTGCATCTACAGCTACTTGTGCAAATATAGAAAATCTGGTCCCTGTGCCCACTTTACCACCCTATTTCATGCCAAAAAGCTTGTTGGGCAAGGCCAATTGCAAGTGGGTCATATGTAAGCGACCCTCCTCTGTGGATTCCAACTGCCAAATTTGTTGCCCAAAGCTAGTTAACCCTTGCACAACTATAGCTACTTATTCAAATATAGACAATCTGGTCCCTGTGCCCACTTTACCACCCTATTTCATGCCCAAAACCTTCTTGGGCAAGGCCAATTGCAAGTGGGTCATATGTAAGAGACCCCCCTCTGTGAATTCCAAGTGTGAAATTTGTTGCCCAAGGCTCTCTAACCCTTGCACAACTACAGCTACTTATTCAAATGTATTAATTGGTGCCTGTGCCCACTTTAATGCCCTATTTCATGCCCAAAACCTTGTTGGGCAAGGCCAATTGCAAGTGGGTCATATGTAAGTGACCCCCCATCTGTGGATTCCAAGTGTCAAATTTGTTGCCCAAGGATAGTTAACCCTTGTACATCTACAGCTGCTTGTGCAAATATAGAAAATCTGGTCCCTGTGCCCACTTTACCACCCTATTTCATGCCAAAAAGCTTGTTGGGAAAGGCCAATTGTAAGTGGGTCATATGAAAGTGACCTCCCTCTGTGGATTCCAAGTGTCAAATTTGTTGCCCAAGGCTCTCTAACCCTTGCACAACTACTTATTCAAATGTATTAATTGGTGCCTGTGCCCACTTTAATGCCCTGTTTCATGCCCAAAACCTTGTTGGGCAAGGCCAATTGCAAGTGGGTCATATGTAAGTGACCCCCCTCTGTGGATTCCAAGTGTCAAATTTGTTGCCCAAGGCTAGCTAACCCTTGCACAACTATAGCTACTTATTCAAATATAGAAAATCTGGTCCCTGTGCCCACTTTACCACCCTATTTCATGCCAAAAGGCTTGTTGGGCAAGGCCAATTGCAAGTGGTTCATATGTAAGTGACCCCCTCTGTGGATTCCAAGTGTCAAATTTGTTGCCCAAGGCTCTTTAACCCTTGCACAACTACAGCTACTTATTGAAATGTATTAATTGGTGCATGTGCCCACTTTAATGCCCTATTTCATGCCCAAAACCTTGTTGGGCAAGGCCAATTGCAAGTGGGTCATGTAAGTGACCTCCCTCTGTGGATTCCAAGTGTCAAATTTGTTGCCCAAGGCTAGTTAACCCTTGCAAATCTACAGCTACTTATTCAAATCTAGAAAATCTGGTCCCTGTGCCCACTTTACCACCCTATTTCATGCCAAAAAGCTTGCTGGGCAAGGCCAATTGCAAGTGGGTCATATGTAAGTTACCCCCCTCTGTGGATTCCAAGTGTCAAATTTGTTGCCCAATGCTAGTTAACCCTTGCATTACTACAGTTACTTATTCAAATGTATTTATTGGTGCCTGTGCCCACTTTAATGCCCTATTTCATGCCCAAAATCTTGTTGGGCAAGGCCAATTGCAAGTGGTCATATGTAAGTGACCCCCCTCTGTGGATTCCAAGTGTCAAATTTGTTGCCCAAGGATAGTTAACCCTTGTACATCTACAGCTGCTTGTGCAAATATAGAAAATCTGGTCTCTGTGCCCACTTTACCACCCTATTTCATGCCAAAAAGCTGGTTGGGAAAGGCCAATTGTAAGTGGGTCATATGAAAGTGACCTCCCTCTGTGGATTCCAAGTGTCAAATTTGTTGCCCAAGGCTCTCTAACCCTTGCACAACAACTTATTCAAATGTATTAATTGGTGCCTGTGCACACTTTAATGCCCTGTTCCATGCCCAAAACCTTGTTGGGCAAGGCCAATTGCAAGTGGATCATATGTAAGTGACCCCCCTCTGTGGATTCCAAGTGTCAAATTTGTTGCCCAAGGCTAGCTAACCCTTGCACAACTATAGCTACTTATTCAAATATAGAAAATCTGGTCCCTGTGCCCACTTTACCACCCTATTTCATGCCAAAAGGCTTGTTGGGCAAGGCCAATTGCAAGTGGGTCATATGTAAGTGACCCCCTCTGTGGATTCCAAGTGTCAAATTTGTTGCCCAAGGCTCTTTAACCCTTGCACAACTACAGCTACTTATTGAAATGTATTAATTGGTGCATGTGCCCACTTTAATGCCCTATTTCATGCCCAAAACCTTGTTGGGCAAGGCCAATTGCAAGTGGGTCATGTAAGTGACCTCCCTCTGTGGATTCCAAGTGTCAAATTTGTTGCCCAAGGCTAGTTAACCCTTGCACATCTACAGCTACTTATTCAAATCTAGAAAATCTGGTCCCTGTGCCCACTTTACCACCCTATTTCATGCCAAAAAGCTTGCTGGGCAAGGCCAATTGCAAGTGGGTCATATGTAAGTGACCCACCTCTGTGGATTCCAAGTGTCAAATTTGTGGCCCAAAGCTAGTTAACCCTTGCATAACTACAGTTACTTATTCAAATGTATTTATTGGTGCCTGTGCCCACTTTAATGCCCTATTTCATGCCCAAAACCTTGTTGGACAAGGCCAATTGCAACTGGGTTATATGTAAGTGACCCCCTCTGTGGATTCCAAGTGTCAAATTTGTTGCCCAAGGCTAGCTAACCCTTGCACAACTATAGCTACTTATTCAAATATAGAAAATCTGGTCCCTGTGCCCACTTTACCACCCTATTTCATGCCAAAAGGCTTGTTGGGCAAGGCCAATTGCAAGTGGGTCATATATAAGTGACCCCCTCTGTGGATTCCAAGTGTCAAATTTGTTGCCCAAGGCTCTTTAACCCTTGCACAACTACAGCTACTTATCGAAATGTATTAATTGGTGCATGTGCCCACTTTAATACCCTATTTCATGCCCAAAACCTTGTTGGGCAAGGCCAATTGCAAGAGGTTCATGTAAGTGACCCCCCTCTGTGGATTCCAAGTGTCAAATTTGATGCACAAGGCTAGTTAACCCTTGCACATCTACAGCTACTTATTCAAATCTAGAAAATCTGGTCCCTGTGCCCACTTTATCACCCTATTTCATGCCAAAAAGCTTGCTGGGCAAGGCCAATTGCAAGTGGGTCATATGTAAGTGACCCCCCTCTGTGGATTCCAAGTGTCAAATTTGTTGCCCAAGGATAGTTAACCCTTGTACATCTACAGCTGCTTGTGTAAATATAGAAAATCTGGTCTCAGTGCCCACTTTACCACCCTATTTCATGCCAAAAAGCTTGTTGGGAAAGGCCAATTGTAAGTGGGTCATATGAAAGTGACCTCCCTCTGTGGATTCCAAGTGTCAAATTTGTTGCCCAAGGCTCTCTAACCCTTGCACAACTACAGCTACTTATTCAAATCTATTAATTGGTGCCTGTGCCCACTTTAATGCCATATTTCATGCCCAAAACCTTATTGGGCAAGGTCAAAGTGACACCCCATCTGTGGATTCCAAGTGTCAAATTTGTTGCCCAAGGCTCTCTAACCCTTGCACAACTACAGCTACTTATTCAAATGTATTAATTGGTGCCTGTGCCCACTTTAATGCCCTATTTCATGCCCAAAACCTTGATGGCAAAGGCCAATTGCAAGTGGGTCATATGTAAGTGACCCCCCTCTGTGGATTCCAAGTGTCAAATTTGTTGCCCAACGATAGTTAACCCTTTTGCATCTACAGCTACTTGTGCAAATATAGAAAATCTGGTCCCTGTGCCCACTTTACCACCCTATTTCATGCCAAAAAGCTTGTTGGGCAAGGCCAATGCAAGTGGGTCATATGTAAGTGACCCTCCTCTGTGGATTTCAACTGCCAAATTTGTTGCCCAAAGCTAGTTAACCCTTGCACAACTATAGCTACTTATTCAAATATAGACAATCTGGTCCCTGTGCCCACTTTACCACCCTATTTCATGCCCAAAACCTTCTTGGGCAAGGCCAATTGCAAGTGGGTCATATGTAAGAGACCCCCCTCTGTGAATTCCAAGTGTGAAATTTGTTGCCCAAGGCTCTCTAACCCTTGCACAACTACAGCTACTTATTCAAATGTATTAATTGGTGCCTGTGCCCACTTTAATGCCCTATTTCATGCCCAAAACCTTGTTGGGCAAGGCCAATTGCAAGTGGTCATATGTAAGTGACCCCCCTCTGTGGATTTCAAGTGTCAAATTTGTTGCCCAAGGATAGTTAACCCTTGTACATCTACAGCTACTTGTGCAAATATAGAAAATCTGGTCTCTGTGCCCACATTACCACCCTATTTCATGCCAAAAAGCTTGTTGGGAAAGGCCAATAGTAAGTGGGTCATATGTAAGTGACCTCCCTCTGTGGATTCCAAGTGTCAAATTTGTTGCCCAAGGATAGTTAACCCTTGTACATCTACAGCTGCTTGTGCAAATATAGAAAATCTGGTCTCAGTGCCCACTTTACCACCCTATTTCATGCCAAAAAGCTTGTTGGGAAAGGCCAATTGTAAGTGGGTCATATGAAAGTGACCTCCCTCTGTGGATTCCAAGTGTCAAATTTGTTGCCCAAGGCTCTCTAACCCTTGCACAACTACAGCTACTTATTCAAATCTATTAATTGGTGCCTGTGCCCACTTTAATGCCATATTTCATGCCCAAAACCTTATTGGGCAAGGTCAAAGTGACACCCCATCTGTGGATTCCAAGTGTCAAATTTGTTGCCCAAGGCTCTCTAACCCTTGCACAACTACAGCTACTTATTCAAATGTATTAATTGGTGCCTGTGCCCACTTTAATGCCCTATTTCATGCCCAAAACCTTGATGGCAAAGGCCAATTGCAAGTGGGTCATATGTAAGTGACCCCCCTCTGTGGATTCCAAGTGTCAAATTTGTTGCCCAACGATAGTTAACCCTTTTGCATCTACAGCTACTTGTGCAAATATAGAAAATCTGGTCCCTGTGCCCACTTTACCACCCTATTTCATGCCAAAAAGCTTGTTGGGCAAGGCCAATTGCAAGTGGGTCATATGTAAGTGACCCTCCTCTGTGGATTTCAACTGCCAAATTTGTTGCCCAAAGCTAGTTAACCCTTGCACAACTATAGCTACTTATTCAAATATAGACAATCTGCTCCCTGTGCCCACTTTACCACCCTATTTCATGCCCAAAACCTTCTTGGGCAAGGCCAATTGCAAGTGGGTCATATGTAAGAGACCCCCCTCTGTGAATTCCAAGTGTGAAATTTGTTGCCCAAGGCTCTCTAACCCTTGCACAACTACAGCTACTTATTCAAATGTATTAATTGGTGCCTGTGCCCACTTTAATGCCCTATTTCATGCCCAAAACCTTGTTGGGCAAGGCCAATTGCAAGTGGTCATATGTAAGTGACCCCCCTCTGTGGATTTCAAGTGTCAAATTTGTTGCCCAAGGCTAGTTAACCCTTGCACATCTACAGCTACTTATTCAAATCTAGAAAATCTGGTCCCTGTGCCCACTTTACCACCCTATTTCATGCCAAAAAGCTTGCTGGGCAAGGCCAATTGCAAGTGGGTCATATGTAAGTGACCCACCTCTGTGGATTCCAAGTGTCAAATTTGTTGCCCAAAGCTAGTTAACCCTTGCATAACTACAGTTACTTATTCAAATGTATTTATTGGTGCCTGTGCCCACTTTAATGCCCTATTTCATGCCCAAAACCTTGTTGGACATGGCCAATTGCAAGTGGGTCATATGTAAATGACCCCCCTCTGTGGATTCCAAGTGTCAAATTTGTTGCCCAAGGCTAGCTAACCCTTGCACAACTATAGCTACTTATTCAAATATAGAAAATCTGGTCCCTGTGCCCACTTTACCACCCTATTTCATGCCAAAAGGCGTGTTGGGCAAGGCCAATTGCAAGTGGGTCATATGTAAGTGACCCCCTCTGTGGATTCCAAGTGTCAAATTTGTTGCCCAAGACTCTTTAACCCTTGCACAACTACAGCTACTTATTGAAATGTATTAATTGGTGCATGTGCCCACTTTAATGCCCTATTTCATGCCCAAAACCTTGTTGGGCAAGGCCAATTGCAAGTGGGTCATGTAAATGACCTCCCTCTGTGGATTCCAAGTGTCAAATTTGTTGCCCAAGGCTAGTTAACCCTTGCACATCTACAGCTACTTATTCAAATCTAGAAAATCTGGTCCCTGTGCCCACTTTACCACCCTATTTCATGCCAAAAAGCTTGCTGGGCAAGGCCAATTGCAAGTGGGTCATATGTAAGTGACCCACCTCTGTGGATTCCAAGTGTCAAATTTGTTGCCCAAGGCTAGTTAACCCTTGCACATCTACAGATACTTATTCAAATATAGAAAATCTGGTCCCTGTGCCCACTTTACCACCCTATTTCATGCCAAAAAGCTTGCTGGGCAAGGCCAATTACAAGTGGGTCATATGTATGTGACCCCCCTCTTTGGATTCCAAGTGTCAAATTTGTTGCCCAAAGCTCTCTAACCCTTGCACAACTACAGCTACTTATTCAAATGTATTAATTGGTGCCTGTGCCAACTTTAATGCCATAATTCATGCCCAAAACCTTATTGGGCAAGGTCAAAGAGACACCCCATCTGTGGATTCCAAGTGTCAAATTTGTTGCCGAAGGTTCTCTAACCTTTGCACAACTACAGCGACTTATTCAAATGTATTAATTGGTGCCTGTGCCCACTTTAATGCCCTATTTCATGCCCAAAACCTTGATGGGAAAGGCCAATTGCAAGTGGGTCATATGTAAGTGACCCCCCTCTGTGGATTCCAAGTGTCAAATTTGTTGCCCAACAATAGTTAACCCTTTTGCATCTACAGCTACTTGTGCAAATATAGAAAATCTGGTCCCTGTGCCCACTTTACCACCCTATTTCATGCCAAAAAGCTTGTTGGGCAAGGCCAATTGCAAGTGGGTCATATGTAAGCGACCCTCCTCTGTGGATTCCAACTGCCAAATTTGTTGCCCAAAGCTAGTTAACCCTTGCACAACTATAGCTACTTATTCAAATATAGACAATCTGGTCCCTGTGCCCACTTTACCACCCTATTTCATGCCCAAAACCTTCTTGGGCAAGGCCAATTGCAAGTGGGTCATATGTAAGAGACCCCCCTCTGTGAATTCCAAGTGTGAAATTTGTTGCCCAAGGCTCTCTAACCCTTGCACAACTACAGCTACTTATTCAAATGTATTAATTGGTGCCTGTGCCCACTTTAATGCCCTATTTCATGCCCAAAACCTTGTTGGGCAAGGCCAATTGCAAGTGGGTCATATGTAAGTGACCCCCCATCTGTGGATTCCAAGTGTCAAATTTGTTGCCCAAGGCTCTCTAACCCTTGCACAACTACAGCTACTTATTCAAATGTATTAATTGGTGCCTGTGCCCACTTTAATGCCCTATTTCATGCCCAAAACCTTGTTGGGCAAGGCCAATTGCAAGTGGTCATATGTAAGTGACCCCCCTCTGTGGATTCCAAGTGTCAAATTTGTTGCCCAAGGATAGTTAACCCTTGTACATCTACAGCTGCTTGTGCAAATATAGAAAATCTGGTCCCTGTGCCCACTTTACCACCCTATTTCATGCCAAAAAGCTTGTTGGGAAAGGCCAATTGTAAGTGGGTCATATGAAAGTGACCTCCCTCTGTGGATTCCAAGTGTCAAATTTGTTGCCCAAGGCTCTCTAACCCTTGCACAACTACTTATTCAAATGTATTAATTGGTGCCTGTGCCCACTTTAATGCCCTGTTTCATGCCCAAAACCTTGTTGGGCAAGGCCAATTGCAAGTGGGTCATATGTAAGTGACCCCCCTCTGTGGATTCCAAGTGTCAAATTTGTTGCCCAAGGCTAGCTAACCCTTGCACAACTATAGCTACTTATTCAAATATAGAAAATCTGGTCCCTGTGCCCACTTTACCACCCTATTTCATGCCAAAAGGCTTGTTGGGCAAGGCCAATTGCAAGTGGTTCATATGTAAGTGACCCCCTCTGTGGATTCCAAGTGTCAAATTTGTTGCCCAAGGCTCTTTAACCCTTGCACAACTACAGCTACTTATTGAAATGTATTAATTGGTGCATGTGCCCACTTTAATGCCCTATTTCATGCCCAAAACCTTGTTGGGCAAGGCCAATTGCAAGTGGGTCATGTAAGTGACCTCCCTCTGTGGATTCCAAGTGTCAAATTTGTTGCCCAAGGCTAGTTAACCCTTGCACATCTACAGCTACTTATTCAAATCTAGAAAATCTGGTCCCTGTGCCCACTTTACCACCCTATTTCATGCCAAAAAGCTTGCTGGGCAAGGCCAATTGCAAGTGGGTCATATGTAAGTGACCCCCCTCTGTGGATTCCAAGTGTCAAATTTGTTGCCCAATGCTAGTTAACCCTTGCATTACTACAGTTACTTATTCAAATGTATTTATTGGTGCCTGTGCCCACTTTAATGCCCTATTTCATGCCCAAAATCTTGTTGGGCAAGGCCAATTGCAAGTGGTCATATGTAAGTGACCCCCCTCTGTGGATTCCAAGTGTCAAATTTGTTGCCCAAGGATAGTTAACCCTTGTACATCTACAGCTGCTTGTGCAAATATAGAAAATCTGGTCTCTGTGCCCACTTTACCACCCTATTTCATGCCAAAAAGCTGGTTGGGAAAGGCCAATTGTAAGTGGGTCATATGAAAGTGACCTCCCTCTGTGGATTCCAAGTGTCAAATTTGTTGCCCAAGGCTCTCTAACCCTTGCACAACAACTTATTCAAATGTATTAATTGGTGCCTGTGCCCACTTTAATGCCCTGTTCCATGCCCAAAACCTTGTTGGGCAAGGCCAATTGCAAGTGGATCATATGTAAGTGACCCCCCTCTGTGGATTCCAAGTGTCAAATTTGTTGCCCAAGGCTAGCTAACCCTTGCACAACTATAGCTACTTATTCAAATATAGAAAATCTGGTCCCTGTGCCCACTTTACCACCCTATTTCATGCCAAAAGGCTTGTTGGGCAAGGCCAATTGCAAGTGGGTCATATGTAAGTGACCCCCTCTGTGGATTCCAAGTGTCAAATTTGTTGCCCAAGGCTCTTTAACCCTTGCACAACTACAGCTACTTATTGAAATGTATTAATTGGTGCATGTGCCCACTTTAATGCCCTATTTCATGCCCAAAACCTTGTTGGGCAAGGCCAATTGCAAGTGGGTCATGTAAGTGACCTCCCTCTGTGGATTCCAAGTGTCAAATTTGTTGCCCAAGGCTAGTTAACCCTTGCACATCTACAGCTACTTATTCAAATCTAGAAAATCTGGTCCCTGTGCCCACTTTACCACCCTATTTCATGCCAAAAAGCTTGCTGGGCAAGGCCAATTGCAAGTGGGTCATATGTAAGTGACCCACCTCTGTGGATTCCAAGTGTCAAATTTGTGGCCCAAAGCTAGTTAACCCTTGCATAACTACAGTTACTTATTCAAATGTATTTATTGGTGCCTGTGCCCACTTTAATGCCCTATTTCATGCCCAAAACCTTGTTGGACAAGGCCAATTGCAACTGGGTTATATGTAAGTGACCCCCCTCTGTGGATTCCAAGTGTCAAATTTGTTGCCCAAGGCTAGCTAACCCTTGCACAACTATAGCTACTTATTCAAATATAGAAAATCTGGTCCCTGTGCCCACTTTACCACCCTATTTCATGCCAAAAGGCTTGTTGGGCAAGGCCAATTGCAAGTGGGTCATATATAAGTGACCCCCTCTGTGGATTCCAAGTGTCAAATTTGTTGCCCAAGGCTCTTTAACCCTTGCACAACTACAGCTACTTATCGAAATGTATTAATTGGTGCATGTGCCCACTTTAATACCCTATTTCATGCCCAAAACCTTGTTGGGCAAGGCCAATTGCAAGAGGTTCATGTAAGTGACCCCCCTCTGTGGATTCCAAGTGTCAAATTTGATGCACAAGGCTAGTTAACCCTTGCACATCTACAGCTACTTATTCAAATCTAGAAAATCTGGTCCCTGTGCCCACTTTATCACCCTATTTCATGCCAAAAAGCTTGCTGGGCAAGGCCAATTGCAAGTGGGTCATATGTAAGTGACCCCCCTCTGTGGATTCCAAGTGTCAAATTTGTTGCCCAAGGATAGTTAACCCTTGTACATCTACAGCTGCTTGTGCAAATATAGAAAATCTGGTCTCAGTGCCCACTTTACCACCCTATTTCATGCCAAAAAGCTTGTTGGGAAAGGCCAATTGTAAGTGGGTCATATGAAAGTGACCTCCCTCTGTGGATTCCAAGTGTCAAATTTGTTGCCCAAGGCTCTCTAACCCTTGCACAACTACAGCTACTTATTCAAATCTATTAATTGGTGCCTGTGCCCACTTTAATGCCATATTTCATGCCCAAAACCTTATTGGGCAAGGTCAAAGTGACACCCCATCTGTGGATTCCAAGTGTCAAATTTGTTGCCCAAGGCTCTCTAACCCTTGCACAACTACAGCTACTTATTCAAATGTATTAATTGGTGCCTGTGCCCACTTTAATGCCCTATTTCATGCCCAAAACCTTGATGGCAAAGGCCAATTGCAAGTGGGTCATATGTAAGTGACCCCCCTCTGTGGATTCCAAGTGTCAAATTTGTTGCCCAACGATAGTTAACCCTTTTGCATCTACAGCTACTTGTGCAAATATAGAAAATCTGGTCCCTGTGCCCACTTTACCACCCTATTTCATGCCAAAAAGCTTGTTGGGCAAGGCCAATGCAAGTGGGTCATATGTAAGTGACCCTCCTCTGTGGATTTCAACTGCCAAATTTGTTGCCCAAAGCTAGTTAACCCTTGCACAACTATAGCTACTTATTCAAATATAGACAATCTGGTCCCTGTGCCCACTTTACCACCCTATTTCATGCCCAAAACCTTCTTGGGCAAGGCCAATTGCAAGTGGGTCATATGTAAGAGACCCCCCTCTGTGAATTCCAAGTGTGAAATTTGTTGCCCAAGGCTCTCTAACCCTTGCACAACTACAGCTACTTATTCAAATGTATTAATTGGTGCCTGTGCCCACTTTAATGCCCTATTTCATGCCCAAAACCTTGTTGGGCAAGGCCAATTGCAAGTGGTCATATGTAAGTGACCCCCCTCTGTGGATTTCAAGTGTCAAATTTGTTGCCCAAGGATAGTTAACCCTTGTACATCTACAGCTACTTGTGCAAATATAGAAAATCTGGTCTCTGTGCCCACATTACCACCCTATTTCATGCCAAAAAGCTTGTTGGGAAAGGCCAATAGTAAGTGGGTCATATGTAAGTGACCTCCCTCTGTGGATTCCAAGTGTCAAATTTGTTGCCCAAGGATAGTTAACCCTTGTACATCTACAGCTGCTTGTGCAAATATAGAAAATCTGGTCTCAGTGCCCACTTTACCACCCTATTTCATGCCAAAAAGCTTGTTGGGAAAGGCCAATTGTAAGTGGGTCATATGAAAGTGACCTCCCTCTGTGGATTCCAAGTGTCAAATTTGTTGTCCAAGGCTCTCTAACCCTTGCACAACTACAGCTACTTATTCAAATCTATTAATTGGTGCCTGTGCCCACTTTAATGCCATATTTCATGCCCAAAACCTTATTGGGCAAGGTCAAAGTGACACCCCATCTGTGGATTCCAAGTGTCAAATTTGTTGCCCAAGGCTCTCTAACCCTTGCACAACTACAGCTACTTATTCAAATGTATTAATTGGTGCCTGTGCCCACTTTAATGCCCTATTTCATGCCCAAAACCTTGATGGCAAAGGCCAATTGCAAGTGGGTCATATGTAAGTGACCCCCCTCTGTGGATTCCAAGTGTCAAATTTGTTGCCCAACGATAGTTAACCCTTTTGCATCTACAGCTACTTGTGCAAATATAGAAAATCTGGTCCCTGTGCCCACTTTACCACCCTATTTCATGCCAAAAAGCTTGTTGGGCAAGGCCAATTGCAAGTGGGTCATATGTAAGTGACCATCCTCTGTGGATTTCAACTGCCAAATTTGTTGCCCAAAGCTAGTTAACCCTTGCACAACTATAGCTACTTATTCAAATATAGACAATCTGCTCCCTGTGCCCACTTTACCACCCTATTTCATGCCCAAAACCTTCTTGGGCAAGGCCAATTGCAAGTGGGTCATATGTAAGAGACCCCCCTCTGTGAATTCCAAGTGTGAAATTTGTTGCCCAAGGCTCTCTAACCCTTGCACAACTACAGCTACTTATTCAAATGTATTAATTGGTGCCTGTGCCCACTTTAATGCCCTATTTCATGCCCAAAACCTTGTTGGGCAAGGCCAATTGCAAGTGGTCATATGTAAGTGACCCCCCTCTGTGGATTTCAAGTGTCAAATTTGTTGCCCAAGGCTAGTTAACCCTTGCACATCTACAGCTACTTATTCAAATCTAGAAAATCTGGTCCCTGTGCCCACTTTACCACCCTATTTCATGCCAAAAAGCTTGCTGGGCAAGGCCAATTGCAAGTGGGTCATATGTAAGTGACCTACCTCTGTGGATTCCAAGTGTCAAATTTGTTGCCCAAAGCTAGTTAACCCTTGCATAACTACAGTTACTTATTCAAATGTATTTATTGGTGCCTGTGCCCACTTTAATGCCCTATTTCATGCCCAAAACCTTGTTGGACATGGCCAATTGCAAGTGGGTCATATGTAAATGACCCCCCTCTGTGGATTCCAAGTGTCAAATTTGTTGCCCAAGGCTAGCTAACCCTTGCACAACTATAGCTACTTATTCAAATATAGAAAATCTGGTCCCTGTGCCCACTTTACCACCCTATTTCATGCCAAAAGGCGTGTTGGGCAAGGCCAATTGCAAGTGGGTCTTATGTAAGTGACCCCCTCTGTGGATTCCAAGTGTCAAATTTGTTGCCCAAGACTCTTTAACCCTTGCACAACTACAGCTACTTATTGAAATGTATTAATTGGTGCATGTGCCCACTTTAATGCCCTATTTCATGCCCAAAACCTTGTTGGGCAAGGCCAATTGCAAGTGGGTCATGTAAATGACCTCCCTCTGTGGATTCCAAGTGTCAAATTTGTTGCCCAAGGCTAGTTAACCCTTGCACATCTACAGCTACTTATTCAAATCTAGAAAATCTGGTCCCTGTGCCCACTTTACCACCCTATTTCATGCCAAAAAGCTTGCTGGGCAAGGCCAATTGCAAGTGGGTCATATGTAAGTGACCCACCTCTGTGGATTCCAAGTGTCAAATTTGTTGCCCAAGGCTAGTTAACCCTTGCACATCTACAGATACTTATTCAAATATAGAAAATCTGGTCCCTGTGCCCACTTTACCACCCTATTTCATGCCAAAAAGCTTGCTGGGCAAGGCCAATTACAAGTGGGTCATATGTATGTGACCCCCCTCTTTGGATTCCAAGTGTCAAATTTGTTGCCCAAAGCTCTCTAACCCTTGCACAACTACAGCTACTTATTCAAATGTATTAATTGGTGCCTGTGCCAACTTTAATGCCATAATTCATGCCCAAAACCTTATTGGGCAAGGTCAAAGAGACACCCCATCTGTGGATTCCAAGTGTCAAATTTGTTGCCGAAGGTTCTCTAACCTTTGCACAACTACAGCGACTTATTCAAATGTATTAATTGGTGCCTGTGCCCACTTTAATGCCCTATTTCATGCCCAAAACCTTGATGGGAAAGGCCAATTGCAAGTGGGTCATATGTAAGTGACCCCCCTCTGTGGATTCCAAGTGTCAAATTTGTTGCCCAACAATAGTTAACCCTTTTGCATCTACAGCTACTTGTGCAAATATAGAAAATCTGGTCCCTGTGCCCACTTTACCACCCTATTTCATGCCAAAAAGCTTGTTGGGCAAGGCCAATTGCAAGTGGGTCATATGTAAGCGACCCTCCTCTGTGGATTCCAACTGCCAAATTTGTTGCCCAAAGCTAGTTAACCCTTGCACAACTATAGCTACTTATTCAAATATAGACAATCTGGTCCCTGTGCCCACTTTACCACCCTATTTCATGCCCAAAACCTTCTTGGGCAAGGCCAATTGCAAGTGGGTCATATGTAAGAGACCCCCCTCTGTGAATTCCAAGTGTGAAATTTGTTGCCCAAGGCTCTCTAACCCTTGCACAACTACAGCTACTTATTCAAATGTATTAATTGGTGCCTGTGCCCACTTTAATGCCCTATTTCATGCCCAAAACCTTGTTGGGCAAGGCCAATTGCAAGTGGTCATATGTAAGTGACCCCCCATCTGTGGATTCCAAGTGTCAAATTTGTTGCCCAAGGCTCTCTAACCCTTGCACAACTACAGCTACTTATTCAAATGTATTAATTGGTGCCTGTGCCCACTTTAATGCCCTATTTCATGCCCAAAACCTTGTTGGGCAAGGCCAATTGCAAGTGGTCATATGTAAGTGACCCCCCTCTGTGGATTCCAAGTGTCAAATTTGTTGCCCAAGGATAGTTAACCCTTGTACATCTACAGCTGCTTGTGCAAATATAGAAAATCTGGTCTCTGTGCCCACTTTACCACCCTATTTCATGCCAAAAAGCTTGTTGGGAAAGGCCAATTATAAGTGGGTCATATGAAAGTGACCTCCCTCTGTGGATTCCAAGTGTCAAATTTGTTGCCCAAGGCTCTCTAACCCTTGCACAACTACTTATTCAAATGTATTAATTGGTGCCTGTGCCCACTTTAATGCCCTGTTTCATGCCCAATACCTTGTTGGGCAAGGCCAATTGCAAGTGGGTCATATGTAAGTGACCCCCCTCTGTGGATTCCAAGTGTCAAATTTGTTGCCCAAGGCTAGCTAACCCTTGCACAACTATAGCTACTTATTCAAATATAGAAAATCTGGTCCCTGTGCCCACTTTACCACCCTATTTCATGCCAAAAGGCTTGTTGGGCAAGGCCAATTGCAAGTGGTTCATATGTAAGTGACCCCCTCTGTGGATTCCAAGTCTCAAATTTGTTGCCCAAGGCTCTTTAACCCTTGCACAACTACAGCTACTTATTGAAATGTATTAATTGGTGCATGTGCCCACTTTAATGCCCTATTTCATGCCCAAAACCTTGTTGGGCAAGGCCAATTGCAAGTGGCTCATGTAAGTGACCTCCCTCTGTGGATTCCAAGTGTCAAATTTGTTGCCCAAGGCTAGTTAACCCTTGCACATCTACAGCTACTTATTCAAATCTAGAAAATCTGGTCCCTGTGCCCACTTTACCACCCTATGTCATGCCAAAAAGCTTGCTGGGCAAGGCCAATTGCAAGTGGGTCATATGTAAGAGACCCCCCTCTGTGGATTCCAAGTGTCAAATTTGTTGCCCAATGCTAGTTAACCCTTGCATTACTACAGTTACTTATTCAAATGTTTTTATTGGTGCCTGTGCCCACTTTAATGCCCTATTTCATGCCCAAAATCTTGTTGGGCAAGGCCAATTGCAAGTGGTCATATGTAAGTGACCCCCCTCTGTGGATTCCAAGTGTCAAATTTGTTGCCCAAGGATAGTTAACCCTTGTACATCTACAGCTGCTTGTGCAAATATAGAAAATCTGGTCTCTGTGCCCACTTTACCACCCTACTTCATGCCAAAAAGCTTGTTGGGAAAGGCCAATTGTAAGTGGGTCATATGAAAGTGACCTCCCTCTGTGGATTCCAAGTGTCAAATTTGTTGCCCAAGGCTCTCTAACCCTTGCACAAAAACTTATTCAAATGTATTAATTGGTGCCTGTGCCCACTTTAATGCCCTGTTCCATGCCCAAAACCTTGTTGGGCAAGGCCAATTGCAAGTGGATCATATGTAAGTGATTCCCCTCTGTGGATTCCAAGTGTCAAATTTGTTGCCCAAGGCTAGCTAACCCTTGCACAACTATAGCTACTTATTCAAATATAGAAAATCTGGTCCCTGTGCCCACTTTACCACCCTATTTCATGCCAAAAGGCTTGTTGGGCAAGGCCAATTGCAAGTGGGTCATATGTAAGTGACCCCCTCTGTGGATTCCAAGTGTCAAATTTGTTGCCCAAGGCTCTTTAACCCTTGCACAACTACAGCTACTTATTGAAATGTATTAATTGGTGCATGTGCCCACTTTAATGCCCTATTTCATGCCCAAAACCTTGTTGGGCAAGGCCAATTGCAAGTGGGTCATGTAAGTGACCTCCCTCTGTGGATTCCAAGTGTCAAATTTGTTGCCCAAGGCTAGTTAACCCTTGCACATCTACAGCTACTTATTCAAATCTAGAAAATCTGGTCCCTGTGCCCACTTTACCACCCTATTTCATGCCAAAAAGCTTGCTGGGCAAGGCCAATTGCAAGTGGGTCATATGTAAGTGACCCACCTCTGTGGATTCCAAGTGTCAAATTTGTGGCCCAAAGCTAGTTAACCCTTGCATAACTACAGTTACTTATTCAAATGTATTTATTGGTGCCTGTGCCCACTTTAATGCCCTATTTCATGCCCAAAACCTTGTTGGACAAGGCCAATTGCAACTGGGTTATATGTAAGTGACCCCCCTCTGTGGATTCCAAGTGTCAAATTTGTTGCCCAAGGCTAGCTAACCCTTGCACAACTATAGCTACTTATTCAAATATAGAAAATCTGGTCCCTGTGCCCACTTTACCACCCTATTTCATGCCAAAAGGCTTGTTGGGCAAGGCCAATTGCAAGTGGGTCATATATAAGTGACCCCCTCTGTGGATTCCAAGTGTCAAATTTGTTGCCCAAGGCTCTTTAACCCTTGCACAACTACAGCTACTTATCGAAATGTATTAATTGGTGCATGTGCCCACTTTAATACCCTATTTCATGCCCAAAACCTTGTTGGGCAAGGCCAATTGCAAGAGGGTCATGTAAGTGACCTCCCTCTGTGGATTCCAAGTGTCAAATTTGATGCCCAAGGCTAGTTAACCCTTGCACATCTACAGCTACTTATTCAAATCTAGAAAATCTGGTCCCTGTGCCCACTTTATCACCCTATTTCATGCCAAAAAGCTTGCTGGGCAAGGCCAATTGCAAGTGGGTCATATGTAAGTGACCCACCTCTGTGGATTCCAAGTGTCAAATTTGTTGCCCAAAGCTAGTTAACCCTTGCATAACTACAGTTACTTATTCAAATGTATTTATTGGTGCCTGTGCCCACTTTAATGCCCTATTTCATGCCCAAAACCTTGTTGGACATGGCCAATTGCAAGTGGGTCATATGTAAATGACCCCCCTCTGTGGATTCCAAGTGTCAAATTTGTTGCCCAAGGCTAGCTAACCCTTGCACAACTATAGCTACTTATTCAAATATAGAAAATCTGGTCCCTGTGCCCACTTTACCACCCTATTTCATGCCAAAAGGCTTGTTGGGCAAGGCCAATTGCAAGTGGGTCATATGTAAGTGACCCCCTCTGTGGATTCCAAGTGTCAAATTTGTTGCCCAAGACTCTTTAACCCTTGCACAACTACAGCTACTTATTGAAATGTATTAATTGGTGCATGTGCCCACTTTAATGCCCTATTTCATGCCCAAAACCTTGTTGGGCAAGGCCAATTGCAAGTGGGTCATGTAAGTGACCTCCCTCTGTGGATTCCAAGTGTCAAATTTGTTGCCTAAGGCTAGTTAACCCTTGCACATCTACAGCTACTTATTCAAATCTAGAAAATCTGGTCCCTGTGCCCACTTTACCACCCTATTTCATGCCAAAAAGCTTGCTGGGCAAGGCAAATTGCAAGTGGGTCATATGTAAGTGACCCACCTCTGTGGATTCCAAGTGTCAAATTTGTTGCCCAAGGCTAGTTAACCCTTGCACATCTACAGATACTTATTCAAATATAGAAAATCTGGTCCCTGTGCCCACTTTACCACCCTATTTCATGCCAAAAAGCTTGCTGGGCAAGGCCAATTACAAGTGGGTCATATGTATGTGACCCCCCTCTTTGGATTCCAAGTGTCAAATTTGTTGCCCAAAGCTCTCTAACCCTTGCACAACTACAGCTACTTATTCAAATGTATTAATTGGTGCCTGTGCCAACTTTAATGCCATATTTCATGCCCAAAACCTTATTGGGCAAGGTCAAAGAGACACCCCATCTGTGGATTCCAAGTGTCAAATTTGTTGCCGAAGGTTCTCTAACCCTTGCACAACTACAGCGACTTATTCAAATGTATTAATTGGTGCCTGTGCCCACTTTAATGCCCTATTTCATGCCCAAAACCTTGATGGGAAAGGCCAATTGCAAGTGGGTCATATGTAAGTGACCCCCCTCTGTGGATTCCAAGTGTCAAATTTGTTGCCCAACAATAGTTAACCCTTTTGCATCTACAGCTACTTGTGCAAATATAGAAAATCTGGTCCCTGTGCCCACTTTACCACCCTATTTCATGCCAAAAAGCTTGTTGGGCAAGGCCAATTGCAAGTGGGTCATATGTAAGCGACCCTCCTCTGTGGATTCCAACTGCCAAATTTGTTGCCCAAAGCTAGTTAACCCTTGCACAACTATAGCTACTTATTCAAATATAGACAATCTGGTCCCTGTGCCCACTTTACCACCCTATTTCATGCCCAAAACCTTCTTGGGCAAGGCCAATTGCAAGTGGGTCATATGTAAGAGACCCCCCTCTGTGAATTCCAAGTGTGAAATTTGTTGCCCAAGGCTCTCTAACCCTTGCACAACTACAGCTACTTATTCAAATGTATTAATTGGTGCCTGTGCCCACTTTAATGCCCTATTTCATGCCCAAAACCTTGTTGGGCAAGGCCAATTGCAAGTGGGTCATATGTAAGTGACCCCCCATCTGTGGATTCCAAGTGTCAAATTTGTTGCCCAAGGCTCTCTAACCCTTGCACAACTACAGCTACTTATTCAAATGTATTAATTGGTGCCTGTGCCCACTTTAATGCCCTATTTCATGCCCAAAACCTTGTTGGGCAAGGCCAATTGCAAGTGGTCATATGTAAGTGACCCCCCTCTGTGGATTCCAAGTGTCAAATTTGTTGCCCAAGGATAGTTAACCCTTGTACATCTACAGCTGCTTGTGCAAATATAGAAAATCTGGTCTCTGTGCCCACTTTACCACCCTATTTCATGCCAAAAAGCTTGTTGGGAAAGGCCAATTGCAAGTGGGTCATATGTAAGTGACCCCCCTCTGTGGATTCCAAGTGTCAAATTTGTTGCCCAAGGCTAGCTAACCCTTGCACAACTATAGCTACTTATTCAAATATAGAAAATCTGGTCCCTGTGCCCACTTTACCACCCTATTTCATGCCAAAAGGCTTGTTGGGCAAGGCCAATTGCAAGTGGTTCATATGTAAGTGACCCCCTCTGTGGATTCCAAGTGTCAAATTTGTTGCCCAAGGCTCTTTAACCCTTGCACAACTACAGCTACTTATTGAAATGTATTAATTGGTGCATGTGCCCACTTTAATGCCCTATTTCATGCCCAAAACCTTGTTGGGCAAGGCCAATTGCAAGTGGGTCATGTAAGTGACCTCCCTCTGTGGATTCCAAGTGTCAAATTTGTTGCCCAAGGCTAGTTAACCCTTGCACATCTACAGCTACTTATTCAAATCTAGAAAATCTGGTCCCTGTGCCCACTTTACCACCCTATGTCATGCCAAAAAGCTTGCTGGGCAAGGCCAATTGCAAGTGGGTCATATGTAAGTGACCCCCCTCTGTGGATTCCAAGTGTCAAATTTGTTGCCCAATGCTAGTTAACCCTTGCATTACTACAGTTACTTATTCAAATGTATTTATTGGTGCCTGTGCCCACTTTAATGCCCTATTTCATGCCCAAAATCTTGTTGGGCAAGGCCAATTGCAAGTGGTCATATGTAAGTGACCCCCCTCTGTGGATTCCAAGTGTCAAATTTGTTGCCCAAGGATAGTTAACCCTTGTACATCTACAGCTGCTTGTGCAAATATAGAAAATCTGGTCTCTGTGCCCACTTTACCACCCTATTTCATGCCAAAAAGCTTGTTGGGAAAGGCCAATTGTAAGTGGGTCATATGAAAGTGACCTCCCTCTGTGGATTCCAAGTGTCAAATTTGTTGCCCAAGGCTCTCTAACCCTTGCACAACAACTTATTCAAATGTATTAATTGGTGCCTGTGCCCACTTTAATGCCCTGTTCCATGCCCAAAACCTTGTTGGGCAAGGCCAATTGCAAGTGGATCATATGTAAGTGACCCCCCTCTGTGGATTCCAAGTGTCAAATTTGTTGCCCAAGGCTAGCTAACCCTTGCACAACTATAGCTACTTATTCAAATATAGAAAATCTGGTCCCTGTGCCCACTTTACCACCCTATTTCATGCCAAAAGGCTTGTTGGGCAAGGCCAATTGCAAGTGGGTCATATGTAAGTGACCCCCTCTGTGGATCCCAAGTGTCAAATTTGTTGCCCAAGGCTCTTTAACCCTTGCACAACTACAGCTACTTATTGAAATGTATTAATTGGTGCATGTGCCCACTTTAATGCCCTATTTCATGCCCAAAACCTTGTTGGGCAAGGCCAATTGCAAGTGGGTCATGTAAGTGACCTCCCTCTGTGGATTCCAAGTGTCAAATTTGTTGCCCAAGGCTAGTTAACCCTTGCACATCTACAGCTACTTATTCAAATCTAGAAAATCTGGTCCCTGTGCCCACTTTACCACCCTATTTCATGCCAAAAAGCTTGCTGGGCAAGGTCAATTGCAAGTGGGTCATATGTAAGTGACCCACCTCTGTGGATTCCAAGTGTCAAATTTGTTGCCCAAAGCTAGTTAACCCTTGCATAACTACAGTTACTTATTCAAATGTATTTATTGGTGCCTGTGCCCACTTTAATGCCCTATTTCATGCCCAAAACCTTGTTGGACAAGGCCAATTGCAACTGGGTTATATGTAAGTGACCCCCCTCTGTGGATTCCAAGTGTCAAATTTGTTGCCCAAGGCTAGCTAACCCTTGCACAACTATAGCTACTTATTCAAATATAGAAAATCTGGTCCCTGTGCCCACTTTACCACCCTATTTCATGCCAAAAGGCTTGTTGGGCAAGGCCAATTGCAAGTGGGTCATATGTAAGTGACCCCCTCTGTGGATTCCAAGTGTCAAATTTGTTGCCCAAGGCTCTTTAACCCTTGCACAACTACAGCTACTTATCGAAATGTATTAATTGGTGCATGTGCCCACTTTAATACCCTATTTCATGCCCAAAACCTTGTTGGGCAAGGCCAATTGCAAGAGGGTCATGTAAGTGACCTCCCTCTGTGGATTCCAAGTGTCAAATTTGATGCCCAAGGCTAGTTAACCCTTGCACATCTACAGCTACTTATTCAAATCTAGAAAATCTGGTCCCTGTGCCCACTTTATCACCCTATTTCATGCCAAAAAGCTTGCTGGGCAAGGCCAATTGCAAGTGGGTCATATGTAAGTGACCCCCCTCTGTGGATTCCAAGTGTCAAATTTGTTGCCCAAGGATAGTTAACCCTTGTACATCTACAGCTGCTTGTGCAAATATAGAAAATCTGGTCTCAGTGCCCACTTTACCACCCTATTTCATGCCAAAAAGCTTGTTGGGAAAGGCCAATTGTAAGTGGGTCATATGAAAGTGACCTCCCTCTGTGGATTCCAAGTGTCAAATTTGTTGCCCAAGGCTCTCTAACCCTTGCACAACTACAGCTACTTATTCAAATCTATTAATTGGTGCCTGTGCCCACTTTAATGCCATATTTCATGCCCAAAACCTTATTGGGCAAGGTCAAAGTGACACCCCATCTGTGGATTCCAAGTGTCAAATTTGTTGCCCAAGGCTCTCTAACCCTTGCACAACTACAGCTACTTATTCAAATGTATTAATTGGTGCCTGTGCCCACTTTAATGCCCTATTTCATGCCCAAAACCTTGATGGCAAAGGCCAATTGCAAGTGGGTCATATGTAAGTGACCCCCCTCTGTGGATTCCAAGTGTCAAATTTGTTGCCCAACGATAGTTAACCCTTTTGCATCTACAGCTACTTGTGCAAATATAGAAAATCTGGTCCCTGTGCCCACTTTACCACCCTATTTCATGCCAAAAAGCTTGTTGGGCAAGGCCAATTGCAAGTGGGTCATATGTAAGTGACCCTCCTCTGTGGATTTCAACTGCCAAATTTGTTGCCCAAAGCTAGTTAACCCTTGCACAACTATAGCTACTTATTCAAATATAGACAATCTGGTCCCTGTGCCCACTTTACCACCCTATTTCATGCCCAAAACCTTCTTGGGCAAGGCCAATTGCAAGTGGGTCATATGTAAGAGACCCCCCTCTGTGAATTCCAAGTGTGAAATTTGTTGCCCAAGGGTCTCTAACCCTTGCACAACTACAGCTACTTATTCAAATGTATTAATTGGTGCCTGTGCCCACTTTAATGCCCTATTTCATGCCCAAAACCTTGTTGGGCAAGGCCAATTGCAAGTGGTCATATGTAAGTGACCCCCCTCTGTGGATTTCAAGTGTCAAATTTGTTGCCCAAGGATAGTTAACCCTTGTACATCTACAGCTACTTGTGCAAATATAGAAAATCTGGTCTCTGTACCCACATTACCACCCTATTTCATGCCAAAAGGCTTGTTGGGCAAGGCCAATTGCAAGTGGGTCATATGTAAGTGACCCCCTCTGTGGATTCCAAGTGTCAAATTTGTTGCCCAAGGCTCTTTAACCCTTGCACAACTACAGCTACTTATCGAAATGTATTAATTGGTGCATGTGCCCACTTTAATACCCTATTTCATGCCCAAAACCTTGTTGGGCAAGGCCAATTGCAAGAGGGTCATGTAAGTGACCTCCCTCTGTGGATTCCAAGTGTCAAATTTGATGCCCAAGGCTAGTTAACCCTTGCACATCTACAGCTACTTATTCAAATCTAGAAAATCTGGTCCCTGTGCCCACTTTATCACCCTATTTCATGCCAAAAAGCTTGCTGGGCAAGGCCAATTGCAAGTGGGTCATATGTAAGTGACCCCCCTCTGTGGATTCCAAGTGTCAAATTTGTTGCCCAAGGATAGTTAACCCTTGTACATCTACAGCTGCTTGTGCAAATATAGAAAATCTGGTCTCAGTGCCCACTTTACCACCCTATTTCATGCCAAAAAGCTTGTTGGGAAAGGCCAATTGTAAGTGGGTCATATGAAAGTGACCTCCCTCTGTGGATTCCAAGTGTCAAATTTGTTGCCCAAGGCTCTCTAACCCTTGCACAACTACAGCTACTTATTCAAATCTATTAATTGGTGCCTGTGCCCACTTTAATGCCATATTTCATGCCCAAAACCTTATTGGGCAAGGTCAAAGTGACACCCCATCTGTGGATTCCAAGTGTCAAATTTGTTGCCCAAGGCTCTCTAACCCTTGCACAACTACAGCTACTTATTCAAATATATTAATTGGTGCCTGTGCCCACTTTAATGCCCTATTTCATGCCCAAAACCTTGATGGCAAAGGCCAATTGCAAGTGGGTCATATGTAAGTGACCCCCCTCTGTGGATTCCAAGTGTCAAATTTGTTGCCCAACGATAGTTAACCCTTTTGCATCTACAGCTACTTGTGCAAATATAGAAAATCTGGTCCCTGTGCCCACTTTACCACCCTATTTCATGCCAAAAAGCTTGTTGGGCAAGGCCAATTGCAAGTGGGTCATATGTAAGTGACCCTCCTCTGTGGATTTCAACTGCCAAATTTGTTGCCCAAAGCTAGTTAACCCTTGCACAACTATAGCTACTTATTCAAATATAGACAATCTGGTCCCTGTGCCCACTTTACCACCCTATTTCATGCCCAAAACCTTCTTGGGCAAGGCCAATTGCAAGTGGGTCATATGTAAGAGACCCCCCTCTGTGAATTCCAAGTGTGAAATTTGTTGCCCAAGGGTCTCTAACCCTTGCACAACTACAGCTACTTATTCAAATGTATTAATTGGTGCCTGTGCCCACTTTAATGCCCTATTTCATGCCCAAAACCTTGTTGGGCAAGGCCAATTGCAAGTGGTCATATGTAAGTGACCCCCCTCTGTGGATTTCAAGTGTCAAATTTGTTGCCCAAGGATAGTTAACCCTTGTACATCTACAGCTACTTGTGCAAATATAGAAAATCTGGTCTCTGTACCCACATTACCACCCTATTTCATGCCAAAAAGCTTGTTGGGAAAGGCCAATTGTAAGTGGGTCATATGTAAGTGACCTCCCTCTGTGGATTCCAAGTGTCAAATTTGTTGCCCAAGGCTCTCTAACCCTTGCACAACTACAGCTACTTATTCAAATGTATTAATTGGTGCCTGTGCCCACTTTAATGCCATATTTCATGCCCAAAACCTTGTTGGGCAAGGTCAATTGCAAGTGGGTCATATGTAAGTGACCCCCCATCTGTGGATTCCAAGTGTCAAATTTGTTGCCTAAGGCTCTCTAACCCTTGCACAACTACAGCTACTTATTCAAATGTATTAATTGGTGCCTGTGCCCACTTTAATGCCATATTTCATGCCCAAAACCTTGTTGGGCAAGGTCAATTGCAAGTGGGTCATATGAAAGTGACCTCCCTCTGTGGATTCCAAGTGTCAAATTTGTTGCCCAAGGCTCTCTAACCCTTGCACAACTACTTATTCAAATGTATTAATTGGTGCCTGTGCCCACTTTAATGCCCTGTTTCATGCCCAAAACCTTGTTGGGCAAGGCGAATTGCAAGTGGGTCATATGTAAGTGACCCCCCTCTGTGGATTCCAAGTGTCAAATTTGTTGCCCAAGGCTAGCTAACCCTTGCACAACTATAGCTACTTATTCAAATATAGAAAATCTGGTCCCTGTGCTCACTTTACCACCCTATTTCATGCCAAAAAGCTTGCTGGGCAAGGCCAATTGCAAGTGGGTCATATGTAAGTGACCCCCCTCTGTGGATTCCAAGTGTCAAATTTGTTGCCCAAAGCTAGTTAACCCTTGCATTACTACAGTTACTTATTCAAATGTATTTATTGGTGCCTGTGCCCACTTTAATGCCCTATTTCATGCCCAAAATCTTGTTGGGCAAGGCCAATTGCAAGTGGTCATATGTAAGTGACCCCCCTCTGTGGATTCCAAGTGTCAAATTTGTTGCCCAAGGATAGTTAACCCTTGTACATCTACAGCTGCTTGTGCAAATATAGAAAATCTGGTCTCTGTGCCAACTTTACCACCCTATTTCATGCCAAAAAGCTTGTTGGGAAAGGCCAATTGTAAGTGGGTCATATGAAAGTGACCTCCCTCTGTGGATTCCAAGTGTCAAATTTGTTGCCCAAGGCTCTCTAACCCTTGCACAACTACTTATTCAAATGTATTAATTGGTGCCTGTGCCCACTTTAATACCGTTTCATGCCCAAAACCTTGTTGGGCAAGGTCAATTGCAAGTGGGTCATATGTAAGTGACCCCCCTCTGTGGATTCCAAGTGTCAAATTTGTTGCCCAAGGCTAGCTAACCCTTGCACAACTATAGCTACTTATTCAAATATAGAAAATCTGGTCCCTGTGCCCACTTTACCACCCTATTTCATGCCAAAAGGCTTGTTGGGCAAGGCCAATTGCAAGTGGGTCATATGTAAGTGACCCCGTCTGTGGATTCCAAGTGTCAAATTTGTTGCCCAAGGCTCTTTAACCCTTGCAGAACTACAGCTACTTATTGAAATGTATTAATTGGTGCATGTGCTAACTTTAATACCCTATTTCATGCCCAAAACCTTGTTGGGCAAGGCCAATTGCAAGTGGGTCATGTAAGTGACCTCCCTCTGTGGATTCCAAGTGTCAAATTTGTTGCCCAAGGCTAGTTAACCCTTGCACATCTACAGATACTTATTCAAATATAGAAAATCTGGTCCCTGTGCCCACTTTACCACCCTATTTCATGCCAAAAAGCTTGTTGGGCAAGGCCAATTACAAGTGGGTCATATGTAAGTGACCCCCCTCTTTGGATTCCAAGTGTCAAATTTGTTGCCCAAGGCTCTCTAACCCTTGCACAACTACAGCTACTTATTCAAATCTATTAATTGGTGCCTGTGCCCACTTTAATGCCATATTTCAAGCCCAAAACCTTATTGGGCAAGGTCAAAGTGACACCCCATCTGTGGATTCCAAGTGTCAAATTTGTTGCCCAAGGTTCTCTAACCCTTGCACAACTACAGCTACTTATTCAAATGTATTAATTGGTGCCTGTGCCCACTTTAATGCCCTATTTCATGCCCAAAACCTTGATGGGAAAGGCCAATTGCAAGTGGGTCATATGTAAGTGACCCCCCTCTGTGGATTCCAAGTGTCAAATTTGTTGCCCAACGATAGTTAACCCTTTTGCATCTACAGCTACTTGTGCAAATATAGAAAATCTGGTCCCTGTGCCCACTTTACCACCCTATTTCATGCCAAAAAGCTTGTTGGGCAAGGCCAATTGCAAGTGGGTCATATGTAAGTGACCATCCTCTGTGGATTCCAACTGCCAAATTTGTTGCCCAAAGCTAGTTAACCCTTGCACAACTATAGCTACTTATTCAAATATAGACAATCTGGTCCCTGTGCCCATTTTACCACCCTATTTCATGCCCAAAACCTTCTTGGGCAAGGCCAATTGCAAGTGGGTCATATGTAAGAGACCCCCCTCTGTGAATTCCAAGTGTGAAATTTGTTGCCCAAGGCTCTCTAACCCTTGCACAACTACAGCTACTTATTCAAATGTATTAATTGGTGCCTGTGCCCACTTTAATGCCCTATTTCATGCCCAAAACCTTGTTGGGCAAGGCCAATTGCAAGTGGTCATATGTAAGTGACCCCCCTCTGTGGATTCCAAGTGTCAAATTTGTTGCCCAAGGATAGTTAACCCTTGTACATCTACAGCTACTTGTGAAAATATAGAAAATCTGGTCTCTGTGCCCACATTACCACCCTATTTCATGCCAAAAAGCTTGTTGGGAAAGGCCAATTGTAAGTGGGTCATATGTAAGTGACCTCCCTCTGTGGATTCCAAGTGTCAAATTTGTTGCACAAGGCTCTCTAACCCTTGCACAACTACAGCTACTTATTCAAATGTATTAATTGGTGCCTGTGCCCACTTTAATGCCATATTTCATGCCCAAAACCTTGTTGGGCAAGGTCAATTGCAAGTGGGTCATATGTAAGTGACCCCCCATCTGTGGATTCCAAGTGTCAAATTTGTTGCCCAAGGCTCTCTAACCCTTGCACAACTACAGCTACTTATTCAAATGTATTAATTGGTGCCTGTGCCCACTTTAATGCCATATTTCATGCCCAAAACCTTGTTGGGCAAGGCCAATTGCAAGTGGGTCATATGTAAGTGACCCCCCATCTGTGGATTCCAAGTGTCAAATTTGTTGCCCAAGGCTCTCTAACCCTTGCACAACTACAGCTACTTATTCAAATGTATTAATTGGTGCCTGTGCCCACTTTAATGCCCTATTTCATGCCCAAAACCTTGTTGGGCAAGGCCAATTGCAAGTGGTCATATGTAAGTGACCCCCCTCTGTGGATTCCAAGTGTCAAATTTGTTGCCCAAGGATAGTTAACCCTTGTACATCTACAGCTGCTTGTGCAAATATAGAAAATCTGGTCTCTGTGCCAACTTTACCACCCTATTTCATGCCAAAAAGCTTGTTGGGAAAGGCCAATTGTAAGTGGGTCATATGAAAGTGACCTCACTCTGTGGATTCCAAGTGTCAAATTTGTTGCCCAAGGCTCTCTAACCCTTGCACAACTACTTATTCAAATGTATTAATTGGTGCCTGTGCCCACTTTAATACCGTTTCATGCCCAAAACCTTGTTGGGCAAGGTCAATTGCAAGTGGGTCATATGTAAGTGACCCCCCTCTGTGGATTCCAAGTGTCAAATTTGTTGCCCAAGGCTAGCTAACCCTTGCACAACTATAGCTACTTATTCAAATATAGAAAATCTGGTCCCTGTGCCCACTTTACCACCCTATTTCATGCCAAAAGGCTTGTTGGGCAAGGCCAATTGCAAGTGGGTCATATGTAAGTGACCTCCCTCTGTGGATTCCAAGTGTCAAATTTGTTGCACAAGGCTCTCTAACCCTTGCACAACTACAGCTACTTATTCAAATGTATTAATTGGTGCCTGTGCCCACTTTAATGCCATATTTCATGCCCAAAACCTTGTTGGGCAAGGTCAATTGCAAGTGGGTCATATGTAAGTGACCCCCCATCTGTGGATTCCAAGTGTCAAATTTGTTGCCCAAGGCTCTCTAACCCTTGCACAACTACAGCTACTTATTCAAATGTATTAATTGGTGCCTGTGCCCACTTTAATGCCATATTTCATGCCCAAAACCTTGTTGGGCAAGGTCAATTGCAAGTGTGTCATATGAAAGTGACCTCCCTCTGTGGATTCCAAGTGTCAAATTTGTTGCCCAAGGCTCTCTAACCCTTGCACAACTACTTATTCAAATGTATTAATTGGTGCCTGTGCCCACTTTAATGCCCTGTTTCATGCCCAAAACCTTGTTGGGCAAGGCCAATTGCAAGTGGGTCATATGTAAGTGACCCCCCTCTGTGGATTCCAAGTGTCAAATTTGTTGCCCAAGGCTAGCTAACCCTTGCACAACTATAGCTACTTATTCAAATATAGAAAATCTGGTCCCTGTGCCCACTTTACCACCCTATTTCATGCCAAAAAGCTTGCTGGGCAAGGCCAATTGCAAGTGGGTCATATGTAAGTGACCCCCCTCTGTGGATTCCAAGTGTCAAATTTGTTGCCCAAAGCTAGTTAACCCTTGCATTACTACAGTTACTTATTCAAATGTATTTATTGGTGCCTGTGCCCACTTTAATGCCCTATTTCATGCCCAAAATCTTGTTGGGCAAGGCCAATTGCAAGTGGGTCACATGTAAGTGACCCCCCTCTGTGGATTCCAAGTGTCAAATTTGTTGCCCAAGGATAGTTAACCCTTGTACATCTACAGCTGCTTGTGCAAATATAGAAAATCTGGTCTCTGTGCCAACTTTAACACCCTATTTCATGCCAAAAAGCTTGTTGGGAAAGGCCAATTGTAAGTGGGTCATATGAAAGTGACCTCCCTCTGTGGATTCCAAGTGTCAAATTTGTTGCCCAAGGCTCTCTAACCCTTGCACAACTACTTATTCAAATGTATTAATTGGTGCCTGTGCCCACTTTAATACCCTGTTTCATGCCCAAAACCTTATTGGGCAAGGTCAATTGCAAGTGGGTCAAATGTAAGTGACCCCTCTCTGTGGATTCCAAGTGTCAAATTTGTTGCCCAAGGCTAGCTAACCCTTGCACAACTATAGCTACTTATTCAAATATAGAAAATCTGGTCCCTGTGCCCACTTTACCACCCTATTTCATGCCAAAAGGCTTGTTGGGCAAGGCCAATTGCAAGTGGGTCATATGTAAGTGACCCCCTCTGTGGATTCCAAGTGTCAAATTTGTTGCCCAAGGCTCTTTAACCCTTGCACAACTACAGCTACTTATTGAAATGTATTAATTGGTGCATGTGCCCACTTTAATGCCCTATTTCATGCCCAAAACCTTGTTGGGCAAGGCCAATTGCAAGTGGGTCATGTAAGTGACCTCCCTCTGTGGATTCCAAGTGTCAAATTTGTTGCCCAAGGCTAGTTAACCCTTGCACATCTACAGCTACTTATTCAAATCTAGAAAATCTGGTCCCTGTGCCCACTTTACCACCCTATTTCATGCCAAAAAGCTTGCTGGGCAAGGCCAATTGCAAGTGGGTCATATGTAAGTGACCCACCTCTGTGGATTCCAAGTGTCAAATTTGTTGCCCAAAGCTAGTTAACCCTTGCATAACTACAGTTACTTATTCAAATGTATTTATTGGTGCCTGTGCCCACTTTAATGCCCTATTTCATGCCCAAAACCTTGTTGGACATGGCCAATTGCAAGTGGGTCATATGTAAATGACCCCCCTCTGTGGATTCCAAGTGTCAAATTTGTTGCCCAAGGCTAGCTAACCCTTGCACAACTATAGCTACTTATTCAAATATAGAAAATCTGGTCCCTGTGCCCACTTTACCACCCTATTTCATGCCAAAAGGCTTGTTGGGCAAGGCCAATTGCAAGTGGGTCATATGTAATTGACCCCCTCTGTGGATTCCAAGTGTCAAATTTGTTGCCCAAGACTCTTTAACCCTTGCACAACTACAGCTACTTATTGAAATGTATTAATTGGTGCATGTGCCCACTTTAATGCCCTATTTCATGCCCAAAACCTTGTTGGGCAAGGCCAATTGCAAGTGGGTCATGTAAGTGACCTCCCTCTGTGGATTCCAAGTGTCAAATTTGTTGCCCAAGGCTAGTTAACCCTTGCACATCTACAGCTACTTATTCAAATCTAGAAAATCTGGTCCCTGTGCCCACTTTACCACCCTATTTCATGCCAAAAAGCTTGCTGGGCAAGGCCAATTGCAAGTGGGTCATATGTAAGTGACCCACCTCTGTGGATTCCAAGTGTCAAATTTGTTGCCCAAGGCTAGTTAACCCTTGCACATCTACAGATACTTATTCAAATATAGAAAATCTGGTCCCTGTGCCCACTTTACCACCCTATTTCATGCCAAAAAGCTTGCTGGGCAAGGCCAATTACAAGTGGGTCATATGTATGTGACCCCCCTCTTTGGATTCCAAGTGTCAAATTTGTTGCCCAAAGCTCTCTAACCCTTGCACAACTACAGCTACTTATTCAAATGTATTAATTGGTGCCTGTGCCAACTTTAATGCCATATTTCATGCCCAAAACCTTATTGGGCAAGGTCAAAGAGACACCCCATCTGTGGATTCCAAGTGTCAAATTTGTTGCCCAAGGTTCTCTAACCCTTGCACAACTACAGCGACTTATTCAAATGTATTAATTGGTGCCTGTGCCCACTTTAATGCCCTATTTCATGCCCAAAACCTTGATGGGAAAGGCCAATTGCAAGTGGGTCATATGTAAGTGACCCCCCTCTGTGGATTCCAAGTGTCAAATTTGTTGCCCAACAATAGTTAACCCTTTTGCATCTACAGCTACTTGTGCAAATATAGAAAATCTGGTCCCTGTGCCCACTTTACCACCCTATTTCATGCCAAAAAGTTTGTTGGGCAAGGCCAATTGCAAGTGGGTCATATGTAAGCGACCCTCCTCTGTGGATTCCAACTGCCAAATTTGTTGCCCAAAGCTAGTTAACCCTTGCACAACTATAGCTACTTATTCAAATATAGACAATCTGGTCCCTGTGCCCACTTTACCACCCTATTTCATGCCCAAAACCTTCTTGGGCAAGGCCAATTGCAAGTGGGTCATATGTAAGAGACCCCCCTCTGTGAATTCCAAGTGTGAAATTTGTTGCCCAAGGCTCTCTAACCCTTGCACAACTACAGCTACTTATTCAAATGTATTAATTGGTGCCTGTGCCCACTTTAATGCCCTATTTCATGCCCAAAACCTTGTTGGGCAAGGCCAATTGCAAGTGGTCATATGTAAGTGACCCCCCTCTGTGGATTCCAAGTGTCAAATTTGTTGCCCAAGGATAGTTAACCCTTGTACATCTACAGCTACTTGTGCAAATATAGAAAATCTGGTCTCTGTGCCCACTTTACCACCCTATTTCATGCCAAAAAGCTTGTTGGGAAAGGCCAATTGTAAGTGGGTCATATGTAAGTGACCTCCCTCTGTGGATTCCAAGTGTCAAATTTGTTGCCCAAGGCTCTCTAACCCTTGCACAACTACAGCTACTTATTCAAATGTATTAATTGGTGCCTGTGCCCACTTTAATGCCATATTTCATGCCCAAAACCTTGTTGGGCAAGGTCAATTGCAAGTGGGTCATATGTAAGTGACCCCCCATCTGTGGATTCCAAGTGTCAAATTTGTTGCCCAAGGCTCTCTAACCCTTGCACAACTACTTATTCAAATGTATTAATTGGTGCCTGTGCCCACTTTAATGCCCTGTTTCATGCCCAAAACCTTGTTGGGCAAGGCCAATTGCAAGTGGGTCACATGTAAGTGACCCCCCTCTGTTGATTCCAAGTGTCAAATTTGTTGCCCAAGGCTAGCTAACCCTTGCACAACTATAGCTACTTATTCAAATATAGAAAATCTGGTCCCTGTGCCCACTTTACCACCCTATTTCATGCCAAAAGGCTTGTTGGGCAAGGCCAATTGCAAGTGGTTCATATGTAAGTGACCCCCTCTGTGGATTCCAAGTGTCAAATTTGTTGCCCAAGGCTCTTTAACCCTTGCACAACTACAGCTACTTATTGAAATGTATTAATTGGTGCATGTGCCCACTTTAATGCCCTATTTCATGCCCAAAACCTTGTTGGGCAAGGCCAATTGCAAGTTGGTCATGTAAGTGACCTCCCTCTGTGGATTCCAAGTGTCAAATTTGTTGCCCAAGGCTAGTTAACCCTTGCACATCTACAGCTACTTATTCAAATCTAGAAAATCTGGTCCCTGTGCCCACTTTACCACCCTATTTCATGCCAAAAAGCTTGCTGGGCAAGGCCAATTGCAAGTGGGTTATATGTAAGTGACCCCCCTCTGTGGATTCCAAGTGTCAAATTTGTTGCCCAATACTAGTTAACCCTTGCATTACTACAGTTACTTATTCAAATGTATTTATTGGTGCCTGTGCCCAATTTAATGCCCTATTTCATGCCCAAAATCTTGTTGGGCAAGGCCAATTGCAAGTGGTCATATGTAAGTGACCCCCCTCTGTGGATTCCAAGTGTCAAATTTGTTGCCCAAGGATAGTTAACCCTTGTACATCTACAGCTGCTTGTGCAAATATAGAAAATCTGGTCTCTGTGCCCACTTTACCACCCTATTTCATGCCAAAAAGCTTGTTGGGAAAGGCCAATTGTAAGTGGGTCATATGAAAGTGACCTCCCTCTGTGGATTACAAGTGTCAAATTTGTTGCCCAAGGCTCTCTAACCCTTGCACAACTACTTATTCAAATGTATTAATTGGTGCCTGTGCCCACTTTAGTGCCCTGTTCCATGCCCAAAACCTTGTTGGGCAAGGCCAATTGCAAGTGGATCATATGTAAGTGACCCCCCTCTGTGGATTCCAAGTGTCAAATTTGTTGCCCAAGGCTAGCTAACCCTTGCACAACTATAGCTACTTATTCAAATATAGAAAATCTGGTCCCTGTGCCCACTTTACCACCCTATTTCATGCCAAAAGGCTTGTTGGGCAAGGCCAATTGCAAGTGGGTCATATGTAAGTGACCCCCTCTGTGGATTCCAAGTGTCAAATTTGTTGCCCAAGGCTCTTTAACCCTTGCACAACTACAGCTACTTATTGAAATGTATTAATTGGTGCATGTGCCCACTTTAATGCCCTATTTCATGCCCAAAACCTTGTTGGGCAAGGCCAATTGCAAGTGGGTCATGTAAGTGACCTCCCTCTGTGGATTCCAAGTGTCAAATTTGTTGCCCAAGGCTAGTTAACCCTTGCACATCTACAGCTACTTATTCAAATCTAGAAAATCTGGTCCCTGTGCCCACTTTACCACCCTATTTCATGCCAAAAAACTTGCTGGGCAAGGCCAATTGCAAGTGGGTCATATGTAAGTGACCCACCTCTGTGGATTCCAAGTGTCAAATTTGTTGCCCAAAGCTAGTTAACCCTTGCATAACTACAGTTACTTATTCAAATGTATTTATTGGTGCCTGTGCCCACTTTAATGCCCTATTTCATGCCCAAAACCTTGTTGGACAAGGCCAATTGCAACTGGGTTATATGTAAGTGACCCCCCTCTGTGGATTCCAAGTGTCAAATTTGTTGCCCAAGGCTAGCTAACCCTTGCACAACTATAGCTACTTATTCAAATATAGAAAATCTGGTCCCTGTGCCCACTTTACCACCCTATTTCATGCCAAAAGGCTTGTTGGGCAAGGCCAATTGCAAGTGGGTCATATATAAGTGACCCCCTCTGTGGATTCCAAGTGTCAAATTTGTTGCCCAAGGCTCTTTAACCCTTGCACAACTACAGCTACTTATCGAAATGTATTAATTGGTGCATGTGCCCACTTTAATACCCTATTTCATGCCCAAAACCTTGTTGGGCAAGGCCAATTGCAAGAGGGTCATGTAAGTGACCTCCCTCTGTGGATTCCAAGTGTCAAATTTGATGCCCAAGGCTAGTTAACCCTTGCACATCTACAGCTACTTATTCAAATCTAGAAAATCTGGTCCCTGTGCCCACTTTACCACCCTATTTCATGCCAAAAAGCTTGCTGGGCAAGGCCAATTGCAAGTGGGTCATATGTAAGTGACCCCCCTCTGTGGATTCCAAGTGTCAAATTTGTTGCCCAATGCTAGTTAACCCTTGCATTACTACAGTTACTTATTCAAATGTATTTATTGGTGCCTGTGCCCACTTTAATGCCCTATTTCATGCCCAAAATCTTGTTGGGGAAGGCCAATTGCAAGTGGTCATATGTAAGTGACCCCCCTCTGTGGATTCCAAGTGTCAAATTTGTTGCCCAAGGATAGTTAACCCTTGTACATCTACAGCTGCTTGTGCAAATATAGAAAATCTGGTCTCTGTGCCCACTTTACCACCCTATTTCATGCCAAAAAGCTTGTTGGGAAAGGCCAATTGTAAGTGGGTCATATGAAAGTGACCTCCCTCTGTGGATTCCAAGTGTCAAATTTGTTGCCCAAGGCTCTCTAACCCTTGCACAACTACTTATTCAAATGTATTAATTGGTGCCTGTGCCCACTTTAATGCCCTGTTTCATGCCCAAAACCTTGTTGGGCAAGGCCAATTGCAAGTGGGTCATATGTAAGTGACCCCCCTCTGTGGATTCCAAGTGTCAAATTTGTTGCCCAAGGCTAGCTAACCCTTGCACAACTATAGCTACTTATTCAAATATAGAAAATCTGGTCCCTGTGCCCACTTTACAACCCTATTTCATGCCAAAAGGCTTGTTGGGCAAGGCCAATTGCAAGTGGGTCATATGTAAGTGACCCCCTCTGTGGATTCCAAGTGTCAAATTTGTTGCCCAAGGCTCTTTAACCCTTGCACAACTACAGCTACTTATTGAAATGTATTAATTGGTGCATGTGCCCACTTTAATGCCCTATTTCATGCCCAAAACCTTGTTGGGCAAGGCCAATTGCAAGTGGGTCATGTAAGTGACCTCCCTCTGTGGATTCCAAGTGTCAAATTTGTTGCCCAAGGCTAGTTAACCCTTGCACATCTACAGCTACTTATTCAAATCTAGAAAATCTGGTCCCTGTGCCCACTTTACCACCCTATTTCATGCCAAAAAGCTTGCTGGGCAAGGCCAATTGCAAGTGGGTCATACGTAAGTGACCCACCTCTGTGGATTCCAAGTGTCAAATTTGTTTCCCAAAGCTAGTTAACCCTTGCATAACTACAGTTACTTATTCAAATGTATTTATTGGTGCCTGTGCCCACTTTAATGCCCTATTTCATGCCCAAAACCTTGTTGGACAAGGCCAATTGCAACTGGGTTATATGTAAGTGACCCCCCTCTGTGGATTCCAAGTGTCAAATTTGTTGCCCAAGGCTAGCTAACCCTTGCACAACTATAGCTACTTATTCAAATATAGAAAATCTGGTCCCTGTGCCCACTTTACCACCCTATTTCATGCCCAAAACCTTGTTGGGCAAGGCCAATTGCAAGTGGTCATATGTAAGTGACCCCCCTCTGTGGATTCCAAGTGTCAAATTTGTTGCCCAAGGATAGTTAACCCTTGTACATCTACAGCTACTTGTGCAAATATAGAAAATCTGGTCTCTGTGCCCACTTTACCACCCTATTTCATGCCAAAAAGCTTGTTGGGAAAGGCCAATTGTAAGTGGGTCATATGTAAGTGACCTCCCTCTGTGGATTCCAAGTGTCAAATTTGTTGCCCAAGGCTCTCTAACCCTTGCACAACTACAGCTACTTATTCAAATGTATTAATTGGTGCCTGTGCCCACTTTAATGCCATATTTCATGCCCAAAACCTTGTTGGGCAAGGTCAATTGCAAGTGGGTCATATGTAAGTGACCCCCCATCTGTGGATTCCAAGTGTCAAATTTGTTGCCCAAGGCTCTCTAACCCTTGCACAACTACTTATTCAAATGTATTAATTGGTGCCTGTGCCCACTTTAATGCCCTGTTTCATGCCCAAAACCTTGTTGGGCAAGGCCAATTGCAAGTGGGTCACATGTACGTGACCCCCCTCTGTGGATTCCAAGTGTCAAATTTGTTGCCCAAGGCTAGCTAACCCTTGCACAACTATAGCTACTTATTCAAATATAGAAAATCTGGTCCCTGTGCCCACTTTACCACCCTATTTCATGCCAAAAGGCTTGTTGGGCAAGGCCAATTGCAAGTGGTTCATATGTAAGTGACCCCCTCTGTGGATTCCAAGTGTCAAATTTGTTGCCCAAGGCTCTTTAACCCTTGCACAACTACAGCTACTTATTGAAATGTATTAATTGGTGCATGTGCCCACTTTAATGCCCTATTTCATGCCCAAAACCTTGTTGGGCAAGGCCAATTGCAAGTTGGTCATGTAAGTGACCTCCCTCTGTGGATTCCAAGTGTCAAATTTGTTGCCCAAGGCTAGTTAACCCTTGCACATCTACAGCTACTTATTCAAATCTAGAAAATCTGGTCCCTGTGCCCACTTTACCACCCTATTTCATGCCAAAAAGCTTGCTGGGCAAGGCCAATTGCAAGTGGGTTATATGTAAGTGACCCCCCTCTGTGGATTCCAAGTGTCAAATTTGTTGCCCAATGCTAGTTAACCCTTGCATTACTACAGTTACTTATTCAAATGTATTTATTGGTGCCTGTGCCCAATTTAATGCCCTATTTCATGCCCAAAATCTTGTTGGGCAAGGCCAATTGCAAGTGGTCATATGTAAGTGACCCCCCTCTGTGGATTCCAAGTGTCAAATTTGTTGCCCAAGGATAGTTAACCCTTGTACATCTACAGCTGCTTGTGCAAATATAGAAAATCTGGTCTCTGTGCCCACTTTACCACCCTATTTCATGCCAAAAAGCTTGTTGGGAAAGGCCAATTGTAAGTGGGTCATATGAAAGTGACCTCCCTCTGTGGATTACAAGTGTCAAATTTGTTGCCCAAGGCTCTCTAACCCTTGCACAACTACTTATTCAAATGTATTAATTGGTGCCTGTGCCCACTTTAGTGCCCTGTTCCATGCCCAAAACCTTGTTGGGCAAGGCCAATTGCAAGTGGATCATATGTAAGTGACCCCCCTCTGTGGATTCCAAGTGTCAAATTTGTTGCCCAAGGCTAGCTAACCCTTGCACAACTATAGCTACTTATTCAAATATAGAAAATCTGGTCCCTGTGCCCACTTTACCACCCTATTTCATGCCAAAAGGCTTGTTGGGCAAGGCCAATTGCAAGTGGGTCATATGTAAGTGACCCCCTCTGTGGATTCCAAGTGTCAAATTTGTTGCCCAAGGCTCTTTAACCCTTGCACAACTACAGCTACTTATTGAAATGTATTAATTGGTGCATGTGCCCACTTTAATGCCCTATTTCATGCCCAAAACCTTGTTGGGCAAGGCCAATTGCAAGTGGGTCATGTAAGTGACCTCCCTCTGTGGATTCCAAGTGTCAAATTTGTTGCCCAAGGCTAGTTAACCCTTGCACATCTACAGCTACTTATTCAAATCTAGAAAATCTGGTCCCTGTGCCCACTTTACCACCCTATTTCATGCCAAAAAGCTTGCTGGGCAAGGCCAATTGCAAGTGGGTCATATGTAAGTGACCCACCTCTGTGGATTCCAAGTGTCAAATTTGTTGCCCAAAGCTAGTTAACCCTTGCATAACTACAGTTACTTATTCAAATGTATTTATTGGTGCCTGTGCCCACTTTAATGCCCTATTTCATGCCCAAAACCTTGTTGGACAAGGCCAATTGCAACTGGGTTATATGTAAGTGACCCCCCTCTGTGGATTCCAAGTGTCAAATTTGTTGCCCAAGGCTAGCTAACCCTTGCACAACTATAGCTACTTATTCAAATATAGAAAATCTGGTCCCTGTGCCCACTTTACCACCCTATTTCATGCCAAAAGGCTTGTTGGGCAAGGCCAATTGCAAGTGGGTCATATATAAGTGACCCCCTCTGTGGATTCCAAGTGTCAAATTTGTTGCCCAAGGCTCTTTAACCCTTGCACAACTACAGCTACTTATCGAAATGTATTAATTGGTGCATGTGCCCACTTTAATACCCTATTTCATGCCCAAAACCTTGTTGGGCAAGGCCAATTGCAAGAGGGTCATGTAAGTGACCTCCCTCTGTGGATTCCAAGTGTCAAATTTGATGCCCAAGGCTAGTTAACCCTTGCACATCTACAGCTACTTATTCAAATCTAGAAAATCTGGTCCCTGTGCCCACTTTACCACCCTATTTCATGCCAAAAAGCTTGCTGGGTAAGGCCAATTGCAAGTGGGTCATATGTAAGTGACCCACCTCTGTGGATTCCAAGTGTCAAATTTGTGGCCCAAAGCTAGTTAACCCTTGCATAACTACAGTTACTTATTCAAATGTATTTATTGGTGCCTGTGCCCACTTTAATGCCCTATTTCATGCCCAAAACCTTGTTGGACAAGGCCAATTGCAACTGGGTTATATGTAAGTGACCCCCCTCTGTGGATTCCAAGTGTCAAATTTGTTGCCCAAGGCTAGCTAACCCTTGCACAACTATAGCTACTTATTCAAATATAGAAAATCTGGTCCCTGTGCCCACTTTACCACCCTATTTCATGCCAAAAGGCTTGTTGGGCAAGGCCAATTGCAAGTGGGTCATATATAAGTGACCCCCTCTGTGGATTCCAAGTGTCAAATTTGTTGCCCAAGGCTCTTTAACCCTTGCACAACTACAGCTACTTATCGAAATGTATTAATTGGTGCATGTGCCCACTTTAATACCCTATTTCATGCCCAAAACCTTGTTGGGCAAGGCCAATTGCAAGAGGTTCATGTAAGTGACCCCCCTCTGTGGATTCCAAGTGTCAAATTTGATGCACAAGGCTAGTTAACCCTTGCACATCTACAGCTACTTATTCAAATCTAGAAAATCTGGTCCCTGTGCCCACTTTATCACCCTATTTCATGCCAAAAAGCTTGCTGGGCAAGGCCAATTGCAAGTGGGTCATATGTAAGTGACCCCCCTCTGTGGATTCCAAGTGTCAAATTTGTTGCCCAAGGATAGTTAACCCTTGTACATCTACAGCTGCTTGTGTAAATATAGAAAATCTGGTCTCAGTGCCCACTTTACCACCCTATTTCATGCCAAAAAGCTTGTTGGGAAAGGCCAATTGTAAGTGGGTCATATGAAAGTGACCTCCCTCTGTGGATTCCAAGTGTCAAATTTGTTGCCCAAGGCTCTCTAACCCTTGCACAACTACAGCTACTTATTCAAATCTATTAATTGGTGCCTGTGCCCACTTTAATGCCATATTTCATGCCCAAAACCTTATTGGGCAAGGTCAAAGTGACACCCCATCTGTGGATTCCAAGTGTCAAATTTGTTGCCCAAGGCTCTCTAACCCTTGCACAACTACAGCTACTTATTCAAATGTATTAATTGGTGCCTGTGCCCACTTTAATGCCCTATTTCATGCCCAAAACCTTGATGGCAAAGGCCAATTGCAAGTGGGTCATATGTAAGTGACCCCCCTCTGTGGATTCCAAGTGTCAAATTTGTTGCCCAACGATAGTTAACGCTTTTGCATCTACAGCTACTTGTGCAAATATAGAAAATCTGGTCCCTGTGCCCACTTTACCACCCTATTTCATGCCAAAAAGCTTGTTGGGCAAGGCCAATGCAAGTGGGTCATATGTAAGTGACCCTCCTCTGTGGATTTCAACTGCCAAATTTGTTGCCCAAAGCTAGTTAACCCTTGCACAACTATAGCTACTTATTCAAATATAGACAATCTGGTCCCTGTGCCCACTTTACCACCCTATTTCATGCCCAAAACCTTCTTGGGCAAGGCCAATTGCAAGTGGGTCATATGTAAGAGACCCCCCTCTGTGAATTCCAAGTGTGAAATTTGTTGCCCAAGGCTCTCTAACCCTTGCACAACTACAGCTACTTATTCAAATGTATTAATTGGTGCCTGTGCCCACTTTAATGCCCTATTTCATGCCCAAAACCTTGTTGGGCAAGGCCAATTGCAAGTGGTCATATGTAAGTGACCCCCCTCTGTGGATTTCAAGTGTCAAATTTGTTGCCCAAGGATAGTTAACCCTTGTACATCTACAGCTACTTGTGCAAATATAGAAAATCTGGTCTCTGTGCCCACTTTACCACCCTATTTCATGAAAAAAAGCTTGTTGGGAAAGGCCAATTGTAAGTGGGTCATATGTAAGTGACCTCCCTCTGTGGATTCCAAGTGTCAAATTTGTTGCCCAAGGCTCTCTAACCCTTGCACAACTACAGCTACTTATTCAAATGTATTAATTGGTGCCTGTGCCCACTTTAATGCCATATTTCATGCCCAAAACCTTGTTGGGCAAGGTCAATTGCAAGTGGGTCATATGTAAGTGACCCCCCATCTGTGGATTCCAAGTGTCAAATTTGTTGCCCAAGGCTCTCTAACCCTTGCACAACTACTTATTCAAATGTATTAATTGGTGCCTGTGCCCACTTTAATGCCCTGTTTCATGCCCAAAACCTTGTTGGGCAAGGCCAATTGCAAGTGGGTCACATGTACGTGACCCCCCTCTGTGGATTCCAAGTGTCAAATTTGTTGCCCAAGGCTAGCTAACCCTTGCACAACTATAGCTACTTATTCAAATATAGAAAATCTGGTCCCTGTGCCCACTTTACCACCCTATTTCATGCCAAAAGGCTTGTTGGGCAAGGCCAATTGCAAGTGGTTCATATGTAAGTGACCCCCTCTGTGGATTCCAAGTGTCAAATTTGTTGCCCAAGGCTCTTTAACCCTTGCACAACTACAGCTACTTATTGAAATGTATTAATTGGTGCATGTGCCCACTTTAATGCCCTATTTCATGCCCAAAACCTTGTTGGGCAAGGCCAATTGCAAGTTGGTCATGTAAGTGACCTCCCTCTGTGGATTCCAAGTGTCAAATTTGTTGCCCAAGGCTAGTTAACCCTTGCACATCTACAGCTACTTATTCAAATCTAGAAAATCTGGTCCCTGTGCCCACTTTACCACCCTATTTCATGCCAAAAAGCTTGCTGGGCAAGGCCAATTGCAAGTGGGTTATATGTAAGTGACCCCCTCTGTGGATTCCAAGTGTCAAATTTGTTGCCCAATGCTAGTTAACCCTTGCATTACTACAGTTACTTATTCAAATGTATTTATTGGTGCCTGTGCCCAATTTAATGCCCTATTTCATGCCCAAAATCTTGTTGGGCAAGGCCAATTGCAAGTGGTCATATGTAAGTGACCCCCCTCTGTGGATTCCAAGTGTCAAATTTGTTGCCCAAGGATAGTTAACCCTTGTACATCTACAGCTGCTTGTGCAAATATAGAAAATCTGGTCTCTGTGCCCACTTTACCACCCTATTTCATGCCAAAAAGCTTGTTGGGAAAGGCCAATTGTAAGTGGGTCATATGAAAGTGACCTCCCTCTGTGGATTACAAGTGTCAAATTTGTTGCCCAAGGCTCTCTAACCCTTGCACAACTACTTATTCAAATGTATTAATTGGTGCCTGTGCCCACTTTAGTGCCCTGTTCCATGCCCAAAACCTTGTTGGGCAAGGCCAATTGCAAGTGGATCATATGTAAGTGACCCCCCTCTGTGGATTCCAAGTGTCAAATTTGTTGCCCAAGGCTAGCTAACCCTTGCACAACTATAGCTACTTATTCAAATATAGAAAATCTGGTCCCTGTGCCCACTTTACCACCCTATTTCATGCCAAAAGGCTTGTTGGGCAAGGCCAATTGCAAGTGGGTCATATGTAAGTGACCCCCTCTGTGGATTCCAAGTGTCAAATTTGTTGCCCAAGGCTCTTTAACCCTTGCACAACTACAGCTACTTATTGAAATGTATTAATTGGTGCATGTGCCCACTTTAATGCCCTATTTCATGCCCAAAACCTTGTTGGGCAAGGCCAATTGCAAGTGGGTCATGTAAGTGACCTCCCTCTGTGGATTCCAAGTGTCAAATTTGTTGCCCAAGGCTAGTTAACCCTTGCACATCTACAGCTACTTATTCAAATCTAGAAAATCTGGTCCCTGTGCCCACTTTACCACCCTATTTCATGCCAAAAAGCTTGCTGGGCAAGGCCAATTGCAAGTGGGTCATATGTAAGTGACCCACCTCTGTGGATTCCAAGTGTCAAATTTGTTGCCCAAAGCTAGTTAACCCTTGCATAACTACAGTTACTTATTCAAATGTATTTATTGGTGCCTGTGCCCACTTTAATGCCCTATTTCATGCCCAAAACCTTGTTGGACAAGGCCAATTGCAACTGGGTTATATGTAAGTGACCCCCCTCTGTGGATTCCAAGTGTCAAATTTGTTGCCCAAGGCTAGCTAACCCTTGCACAACTATAGCTACTTATTCAAATATAGAAAATCTGGTCCCTGTGCCCACTTTACCACCCTATTTCATGCCAAAAGGCTTGTTGGGCAAGGCCAATTGCAAGTGGGTCATATATAAGTGACCCCCTCTGTGGATTCCAAGTGTCAAATTTGTTGCCCAAGGCTCTTTAACCCTTGCACAACTACAGCTACTTATCGAAATGTATTAATTGGTGCATGTGCCCACTTTAATACCCTATTTCATGCCCAAAACCTTGTTGGGCAAGGCCAATTGCAAGAGGGTCATGTAAGTGACCTCCCTCTGTGGATTCCAAGTGTCAAATTTGATGCCCAAGGCTAGTTAACCCTTGCACATCTACAGCTACTTATTCAAATCTAGAAAATCTGGTCCCTGTGCCCACTTTACCACCCTATTTCATGCCAAAAAGCTTGCTGGGCAAGGCCAATTGCAAGTGGGTCATATGTAAGTGACCCCCCTCTGTGGATTCCAAGTGTCAAATTTGTTGCCCAATGCTAGTTAACCCTTGCATTACTACAGTTACTTATTCAAATGTATTTATTGGTGCCTGTGCCCACTTTAATGCCCTATTTCATGCCCAAAATCTTGTTGGGGAAGGCCAATTGCAAGTGGTCATATGTAAGTGACCCCCCTCTGTGGATTCCAAGTGTCAAATTTGTTGCCCAAGGATAGTTAACCCTTGTACATCTACAGCTGCTTGTGCAAATATAGAAAATCTGGTCTCTGTGCCCACTTTACCACCCTATTTCATGCCAAAAAGCTTGTTGGGAAAGGCCAATTGTAAGTGGGTCATATGAAAGTGACCTCCCTCTGTGGATTCCAAGTGTCAAATTTGTTGCCCAAGGCTCTCTAACCCTTGCACAACTACTTATTCAAATGTATTAATTGGTGCCTGTGCCCACTTTAATGCCCTGTTTCATGCCCAAAACCTTGTTGGGCAAGGCCAATTGCAAGTGGGTCATATGTAAGTGACCCCCCTCTGTGGATTCCAAGTGTCAAATTTGTTGCCCAAGGCTAGCTAACCCTTGCACAACTATAGCTACTTATTCAAATATAGAAAATCTGGTCCCTGTGCCCACTTTACAACCCTATTTCATGCCAAAAGGCTTGTTGGGCAAGGCCAATTGCAAGTGGGTCATATGTAAGTGACCCCCTCTGTGGATTCCAAGTGTCAAATTTGTTGCCCAAGGCTCTTTAACCCTTGCACAACTACAGCTACTTATTGAAATGTATTAATTGGTGCATGTGCCCACTTTAATGCCCTATTTCATGCCCAAAACCTTGTTGGGCAAGGCCAATTGCAAGTGGGTCATGTAAGTGACCTCCCTCTGTGGATTCCAAGTGTCAAATTTGTTGCCCAAGGCTAGTTAACCCTTGCACATCTACAGCTACTTATTCAAATCTAGAAAATCTGGTCCCTGTGCCCACTTTACCACCCTATTTCATGCCAAAAAGCTTGCTGGGCAAGGCCAATTGCAAGTGGGTCATACGTAAGTGACCCACCTCTGTGGATTCCAAGTGTCAAATTTGTTTCCCAAAGCTAGTTAACCCTTGCATAACTACAGTTACTTATTCAAATGTATTTATTGGTGCCTGTGCCCACTTTAATGCCCTATTTCATGCCCAAAACCTTGTTGGACAAGGCCAATTGCAACTGGGTTATATGTAAGTGACCCCCCTCTGTGGATTCCAAGTGTCAAATTTGTTGCCCAAGGCTAGCTAACCCTTGCACAACTATAGCTACTTATTCAAATATAGAAAATCTGGTCCCTGTGCCCACTTTACCACCCTATTTCATGCCAAAAGGCTTGTTGGGCAAGGCCAATTGCAAGTGGGTCATATATAAGTGACCCCCTCTGTGGATTCCAAGTGTCAAATTTATTGCCCAAGGCTCTTTAACCCTTGTACAACTACAGCTACTTATTGAAATGTATTAATTGGTGCCTGTGCCCACTTTAATGCCCTATTTCATGCCCAAAATCTTGTTGGGCAAGGCCAATTGCAAGTGGGTTATATGTAAGTGACTCCCCTCTGTGGATTCCAATTGTCAAATTTGTTGCCCAAGGCTAGTTAACCCTTGCACAACTACAGCTACTTATTCAAATCTAGAAAATCTGGTCCCTGTGCCCACTTTACCACCCTATTTCATCTCCTCTCACACAAGGTTTTGCCTATAAGAACTAAACAAATGTTCAGTCATGTCCATTGGGGCTTTTCTTGTTCAACTGCATTCACCTAAAGTACAGTATACCTTCCCCTCCCATTTACCGAAGCTAAATTAAATACTTAAAGAAGAATGCTACTCAAAACTTAGTAGGGGGCGTGTGCTGGGAAGGACAGTGTAAGGCAAGTGCAATCTGACTGAGCCACTTTAAACCCCGTGGTTGAGGGAGCTGTACACCTTTAAGAGTAATGATGTTGGTGTCAGTCATTAGTGTTAGCCTATAGGCTTCCTTGGGGGTTTGGCCTTGCTGGTAAATTAGGTCTGTTATCCAAAGACTCTATGTTTCTGGAAATTTCCAGCGGAAGTATAAGGTAAGTGTCTGTGCTTTTGATTGTATAAATCTGTGCATTTCTCTCTTTGCTTTCTCTTTATTTTTTTTCTATGCTTAAATCTATTCTTTCCTTTCTCCTTTATAGCCCAGTCTATGCTGCGATCTCTAAATTTACTTTCCACCTTTTAATTTTCTCAGTGTTTTTCGGCCTTCCTAAATGTCCTCCTATTGCGCACGCGCACGCCTATCCCCCCAACCCCCCTTTTCTACGCCCCGCCGCCCAGTAAAGCTATCAGCCCACTCGGCATCTTTACCTGGAGCGGGGGCTGCTGTGCACTCTGCAGCTGGCCGTCACGTGTCGCGACTCTTGGTTGCGGAGCGGGTCACGGCACATGATAGGTGTGTCGGAGCCGGAGGCTGTTAGCAGCCCAGGCTCCCAGCAGTTTTGCGCAGCGGCTCCGGGCTGCATGCTCCTTAGGGACACGGCCCGCGCAGCTGCTGCGGGCGCGTCCTTGAAGCCTCCCACGTAACGGCGGCGGGGGCAGCGGTGCTTCCGCTTGTCCCCGCCGCTAGTGGAGGCTATAATGCGGGGTCTCTGTTCGCTACTGTCGGAGGAGGGCGGGGCCAATCGGCAATTTGCTGTAGAAGGGGAGTAGGAAGTGTAGGAGAGAGTTGTTTTTAAGGCCCCTTGTTGGGCTCCCGGCAGGCCGGCTGGACCTGTAGTGCAGGTCCAGCATCAGGTCCATATGCATGGGGTGATATGATATGCCCTATCACAGCCAGAGTGCTTACACCGCCCTGCTTTACAGTGCGGTGATGTTGGTGGGTAGAGCTGCTATTAGTGGGCATAGGCAAGCGCGGGAGTTTCCATCTGACGTGTGATATCCCAATCCCAGTTTACAGTAGGAAATAGTAATATAAAGACATTTTGCTGGTGCTGCATGTTCTTATTAGTGTCACACATGAAATACATAGCGCCTCCTTTTACCAGGTATCAGCCAGTAATAAATATCCTGTGCACCAGCTAGGAGTTCTGTAAACCATGCATTGTTTAGAGATGTGCTGCTATAGAGCCCTCTATGTCCAGCTATGTACAGGGCAGTGCTAGGTCCCTCTGCTGTTTCCCCAGACTTCTCTAATGATATGAAATGGTGCCCACGTCCGAAATATGTACATTTATTTCAGGCAGGATGGCCCTACTGCCGAATCTAGTGGCTTATTGTGATTAATGGTCCTCTATATGCTGGAATTAATGGACACACAATATTTTGTATGACACATATTAAAGCTGGATAAATGCTACTTATTCTCTGTTCAGCGACTGGCCACACTCACTCGAACATCAAGCATTGGGAGACTCTCCCCTTTAGAAATCCTTTGTTTGCCACTAGTGGGGGGTCACTTAACGCTGGTTTACACCTACACCCCGCCATTAGTACAACGTGTGCGGCGGCGTGCTTACGCAATTCACGTGTTTTTTCCCCGGCCGCGTTCGCTCGGTGATGCTGCACCTGTGGTGCAACAGGTTCCATTACCTCACTAATATAGAAAATAAGAGTGCTTGTGACCAGTTGCTGGTTTGAGCAATTTTATAATTATTGCACATTTCACAATTAAAAACTATGAATTTATTCAAACTACACTGATGGAAAGTTATTCATAGGACCTGTTGCCACAATATATCTGAACAGCGTGGATCCGGCTCTGAGTACACATAAAAATCTAGAATGCCGGTCTTATTAGCAGGAGTAAAGGCAGCAGAGATGTGGCAAAACTATTCCATCACAGCCAGTAACATGCGAATCTAACAGTTAGTAATAATATTCAGTCACAGCCGGTTAGCATGCAGATGTAGAGGTTAATAATAATAGTCACAGCCGGTTAGCATGCAGATGTAAATGGCAGTAATAATAGTCACAGCTGGTTAGCGTGCAGATGTAGAGTTTAGTAATATTCAGTCACAGCCGGTTAGCATGCAGATGTAAATGGCAGTAATAATAGTCACAGCTGGTTAGCGTGCAGATGTAGAGTTTAGTAATATTCAGTCACAGCCGGTTAGCATGCAGATGTAAGGGTTAGTAATATTACTCAGTCACAGCCGGTTAGCATGCAGATGTAAATGGTAGTAATAATAATAGTCACAGCCGGTTAGCATGCATATGTAAATGGTAGTAATAATATTCAGTCACAGCCGGTTAGCGTGCAGATGTACAGGTTAATAATAATATTCAGTCACAGCCGTTAGCGTGCAGATGTACAGGTTAATAATAATATTCAGTCACAGCTGGTTAGCGTGCAGATGTAGAGTTTAGTAATATTACTCAGTCACAGCCGGTTAGCGTGCAGATGTAAGGGTTAGTAATAATAGTCAAAGCCGTAGCGTGCAGATGTACAGGTTAATAATAATGTTCAGTCACAGCCGGGTAGCGTGTAGATGTACAGGTTAATAATAATATTCAGTCACAGCCGGCTAGCATGCAGATGTAGAGGTTAGTAATATTACTCAGTCACAGCCGGTTAGCGTGCAGATGTACAGGTTAATAATAATATTCAGTCACAGCCGTTAGCGTGCAGATGTACAGGTTAATAATAATATTCAGTCACAGCCGGTTAGCGTGCAGATGTAAGGGTTAGTAATAATAGTCAGTCATAGCCGGTTAGCGTGCAGATGTACAGGTTAATAATAATAGTCATTGCCGGTTAGCGTGCAGATGTAGAGGTTAGTAATAATATTCAGTCACAGCCGGTTAGCATGCAGATGTAGAGGTTAGTAATATTACTCAGTCACAGCCGGTTAGCGTGCAGATGTACAGGTTAATAATAATATTCAGTCACAGCCGGTTAGCGTGCAGATGTAGAGGTTAGTAATATTACTCAGTCACAGCCGGTTAGCGTGCAGATGTACAGGTTAATAATAATATTCAGTCACAGCCGGTTAGCGTGCAGATGTACAGGTTAATAATAATATTCAGTCACAGTCGGTTAGCATACAGATGTAGAAGTTGGTAGTGGGTAGGTTGATGATATTGTCAATACAACTTATGTTAGTATTAATACTTGGTACATTACCATCCGGCCACTTCTTTATAGTGTTTAATGACCTCTGCCCCCAAAATGGGGGAAGGATACTCCGTACTGCTGGCTGTGCAAGTAGGACAATTGCGGGGTACTTAGTATTAATGTGCATGCTTATGCAACAAGCTGTCCAAGGGTGCTATGGTCCTCAGGCAGAGGGGCCTCTAATATTGTTCCATTACCTTCCTCCCACCCCTTATTCACGGGTTCCGCGCCTATGTTTGCTCCTCCCAGTTCACAGCTTTCCCTACCAGCGACAAACACGGATCCTGCAGCAGCCGCTAATGCATTAGTGGCTTTGGCACCTTTGTTGGCACTGCAGTCCTCGTCGGCCTCCCAAGCCTCAGCACACTTGCAGAAAAGTTTGCCCCCCCCCCTGTCGGGTCAATTTTTTGCGCGTTTAACATTTGCTAAGGGTGGTAAGTCCTGGTGCTGCGCCTTTGGTTTCTCATTCTGCGAATGTGGCTATGGATTTTGTGCCTGTTCTCCCTTCTCCCTCCTCTGCAGGTGTTGCTGCAGCTGTGACCTCTGCTGACCAGATTGATGATGCGGTGGTTTGCTGAATAGATTGGTTGCGTTGCCTAAATGGGTAACTTTAGCTGGGTGGAAATGATAGCCGATAGATCTTGACCTATTGACGGCAGTCGAAGGTGTGTGCTTATAGCAATTTGAATTTCATTTGCTCAAATTGGCATTGGCAATGGCGCATTTCGGGTTAGTGAGTTGTTGGCACCGCACGTGCTTCGGCGTCTGCGCTGCTTTGTCTGGACATATTGTGCGGCAAGGAACCTCTGCTGCACAGGTTTAGTTATGAGTGGTTCACAAATGATCAGTTCAAATGACCTGATCTGCAAAATGAACTAGTTCAATCGGTTCTCAGCTCTGGCAATGATAGTTCATCATGAGATAAAACAAGTGGGATTACCTATCAGCTAAAGACACGGTGCTGCATGCTATATGCTGTAGTTTTATTTATTTTACAAGACGTAGGGGGAGATGTATCAAACCTTCAAGAGAGATCAAAGGGGAAGGTTGCCCATAGCAACCAATCGGCTTCCTTCATTTTATAGACAGTGTTAGATAATTGACAGAAGCTGCCATATACAACCCCTACACTATCACACCCATATGTCACTAAATAATAAAATAGAAAAATGGTTAATTTAGAGAGGAAAACAGAAATGCAATTAGAATAATTATAATAATCATCATAAAATAATAATACTACTATGATTTATAACAAACTGTGTATCATAATGCTGTAATGATGGGCCTATGTTTATGTGGAGGCCTGGAGCTGTAGTCCCATCCACCCATTTTTTAATCTAGCCCAGGTGTGCATCCAGTGACATAAATGGGTGCAATTAAATAAAAGATGGGGTAACGGTATGGGTATTTTCCTATAACTGTTTTTGCTTCCCAATTACTGTGTTTTCCAAAGCAGGAAAAAGTGACAAGTCACAAGGGCCCTGATTCAGAGCCGGACGCTCTGACCAGAGCGCTCGCTCTGAATCAGGGCCCACCTCCATTAATATGGAGCGTCCTCCTGGACGCTCGTATAGCTGTGGGTCACCACCCACAGCATATACGAGCGTGCAGGATGATGGTCGCGATGGTCTTGACCATCGCGACCATAGAAACTGCGAGCAACAGCCTGCGGTTGAGTTTTTCAACCGCAAGGCCAGGAGTGATTTTGGCTCTATCAGAGCCAAAATCACTCCCACTGACATCACTAGTGATGTCAGTGGGGCCGGCTTCAGACGGTAGGCGTTCCCTTGGGAACGCCTCCGTCTGGCAGGCACGCCCACCAAAGGGGGCGTGCTGTCAGTCACCATCGACAGCACGCCCCCTTTGATGAGACACTCCGAGCGAAGGAAAGTCCTTCGCTCGTCGCGTCTCGCGCATGCGCACGACGGAGCTCCCTCCGTCATGCGCAGTGCAGACCATCGACTCACTTGTGAGCGGACAGCCGCTCGCGAGTGGGTCTGAATGAGGGCCAATATTCTTAATTTGGGTCTTTCTCAACAATAATTTACATTGCAGAGCTAAACATGTCACTACTACTTTAAGTATAAGTGATTGCTTTTAAATAATACAAGATCAGACATATTAAACATATCTGATCATTTGAACAGGACTCATCTAGTAGAAATGCTGTACTGTATGTGTAATAGAGTACAGTTTCCTATCACTTCTATTGGCAGTGTATCAGAGCCAGTGATGCCATGTCCTAAATGAACTGAATTTTTGAACTATATAGAGTGAACTAGATCATAATGACCTAATCATCAAAATGAACTAGATTTCCATCTCTACGCAGGATGCGTCGCTCTAACACCAGATTGGGCAGGGTTGCTGGTTAGCTTTGCAGAACTGTCAGGACGCCGGGACCTGCCCGGTGTGTTTTTTAGCGCATGAATATTTGCGGCTGCGCTCAGTGTAGAGAAGTGTGGTGGTGCAGCAGGATGGGGGTTTCAGTTGGTAAATACCAATTTGGTCAGTTTTTGCAACGGTGTATGGCGGATCTCGGTCTACCTTAGCGCGAATATGGCGCTCATTAGTTCCGAATGGGGTCTGCTACGTCTGCTGCCGCTTCCTTTTTCTTTAACGTCAGAGATTCATTCTCTGGGTAGGTGGAACTCTGGAGCATTCCGTCGGTGGTGCATACGGGCAGGGTGCTTGCTAGCGCTATTCGGCATGCTAACCTGGGGTTTAGACTATTCACTTTCAGGGGTTTGGAGGGATTTTTATTTTTCCTACAGAGGCAACAAATATTCCCCATATAAGTAGAAAAGATCCTAGTAGGTTTTGTTTTTACCTCCAGCCTGGTTGGCATGCTTGTGTTTGTCACTAACATCGTTATTGTTGTTTTATGCTGTCCTGTCTGCGGTTTGCAGGTGTGCGTGGTGTGGTTCGAGTGTTGTGTTTTGAATACCTTTGTAAAATAACTATGTTATTTTCTTACTGGTTTTACGATGACAGGCCAGTCTGGATTATTGACAAGTCATTCCTTTTATTGGGCCGCTAAATCGGCCGCTGTGCATGGCTTAAGCTGTTTGTTTTAGGCCTATGGTGTTAAGTGGTTGGGTTTTTAGAGGAATGCTGTGGCGCAAATGATGGAGCGTCTTTCTACAGTGCAACTGTTTGGTCGGCCTATGGTTTTTTGATCATGCACTTAAGTGGAGATGATGGCGGAGTTGTGGTTCAGAGTGCACTCAGATTCATGATGTGCATTTGTTGGTCTGAAGGGGACCATTTGTTGGAGTGGCGAGTAGTAAAAGGATGTATATGTCTACGGTACGACTGTTTGGTCGGCCTATGGTGTGATCGTGCACGTAAGTGGAGATGATGGTGGAGTGTGGTTTCAGAGTGCACTCAGATTCATAGACAAACATTTGTTGGTATGATGGGGACCATCTGTCGGAGGTCGATTTGTTTATGTTGGTGGAGGCTTTGTTTAAGGTGAGAGTGGAGTTGGTTAAGTTCGTATGGTGGCGGGCTGCGGCTTGAGTTGCCTTGCTTTGGCGGAAAGAACGGTAATGTGCTTCTAGTTATACAAATTAGATGGGTGCGCTCTCCTTGATCAATGATAGGCCAACCCCGTCCCTTCCGGGAAATGACACAGCCCGTCCCGGCGTGCTTTATGCTGGAGAGTTGAACACCAACGGTGATGTGTTTGGTCTGCGTGTGTTTTGTGGGAGTGTCCGTTCTTTGTTGTCCGCCACCATACTAACTTTAAGCTCACAATCAATTTCGATTGGTAACTTCTAATTATCTAATTATAGCCCAAATTCAATATTATATTAATTATTCATTAATTATTAATAATCTAATGTCAAATAAATTTGACCTTTAATTTTAAATCCAACTCCTTTTGTCCGTGTGTTTATTTTTAGATAGGTTTTTAGTTGTGTTAAGTCTGAATGGTATAATGTACATATCAACCATAGGGAGTTTAACCACCTTTTAATGGCAGTGTGAAATTTTTGCAATATAGCACATGCACAGAAGATAGAAAAGGCTCTTTCAGTTACCTGCCTGGGCATCTTCTTTCCAATAATATCACACGTAAGATGGCACCACCAGCAAAAGGTGGACCCACAGCAAGTATTCCTTTCTGAGTCCACACACTGCACGCATTATAGATATGCCAGTGTGCTGAAGGCTTCAACAGTCCAGCACTCTGCTCTCTGGGCCTGATTCAGCTTGGATCGCAATTGCAAACTTCAACGCAACCGAGCAATTTTTATCCTGTGCACATGCATGTATGCATAATAGCCATTGCATTGCGAACACGCAGAAATGATTGACAGCTAGCAAGCGTTTGGTTGTAGGGGGGTTGTCTTAAAAAACGTTGGTGTGTCTTACCGTTTGGATGCTGTTTAATGAGTGTCCATAATTTAGCAAGTGCAATCACCTCTGCAACACGAGCTCTCTGCATGTGCAGAGACTCACAGAATTAGAGGCAGGTCAGACTAGCTGCAAGTGGTCGATGGTGGCCGAAGTTCCTGATGTGTACGCTGGTCTGCGTTTGTGCTCGCATAAGAGAATGCAGAAGTGGGCATCTCTATGCGCGGCTTAAGGTTGTGGCTGCATCTGCATATATTAGCAGCTACGTTCTATCAGGATTCGCAGATGCAATTACAATTGTGATCCAAGCTGACTCAGAAGGGCCAGCTCTAGGGGTGTTCGACAAGTGCGGTCGAACAGGGGCGCCACCCATAGAGGGTGCACCCCTCCCCAACATCCCGATTTCCTGCCAGTACTGTCCCGCTGTTCCACCCGTGGGCCAAAGTGGCCCGCAGGTAGTGAAATCCGGAGGTTGGGGATCCCCACCGCCGCAGCTGTGCCGGACCCCAGAGTCTGAATGGATGTTGCGCGCATGTGCGCGGCATCCATTTAGTGACGGAAGAGGGCTGGGGGAAGCCCAGCTAGTGAGGCTCCCCCCCAGCATGACGTTGTTTGGAGGCGTGCCATGTGGGCACGCCTCCAAATAACATCACATAGGAGGCATGGCCTATGGTAATTAGACCATGCCCCCATATTTGGGCGCACTAGAGAGAGCCGGCACAGGGTGCGCCGACCCCTGGAGCCGGCTCTGTGACTCAGGCCCTCTGTTACTAAGGGGATGACTATTGGAAACATATGGAGGTGTTGTGGTCCCCCTCCCCATAAATCTTCCATTTAAGGATTGGGATGTTTGCAAGGAAGTGACATCAAGAACACAATTACCTGTATGAAACAAGGAGGAACACTGGACTGGAATGCCTTTGAGGGGAGATACCAGATTGGGCACATGGATGCCTCATTGCAGGTAAGGTCTCCTTTAATAATGAACCTGAATTCTGTTGCTGTATTTTAATACATTTAGGCAAAACTTAGTTATTTTGTAACACTGAATTTTTTATTGAGATATTGCTAGGATGACAATAAATTTGATTAAAATAAATTGAGATTATGGATTATACTTACTAAAGGTCGATTTTAATCGATTTAAAATCAATCAAAATTGATGTGTTTCTGGGGCTAAATCACACTTACTAATTGTCAACTTTTGAATTAGTTTTTTAAGTATTAGTAAATGTGTGATTTAGCCCCGGAAACAAAACATCGATGTTGATCGATATTGATCAATTTTTAAATCGATTAAAATCGACCTTTAGTAAATATACCTCTAAGTGTGAACGAACTGTGAAGCCAGATATTAGCTTTTGGAAAACCTGTATTAGTGGAGGCAGAATAGGTACTAAAGGGGATATTTTAATAATTATTGACAGGCCTGATGGCTTGATATTGATTAACCCTTGCTCACGTCTCACAGACTCATCGAGCCAAATGTAATAGGGTGGGAGTTTAGAAAATGTGAGAGTTTAGCAGTAAACTCTCACATTGGTCGAGTTTTATCTTCAAAATAGGAAAACATCTTGATAAGAGTTTAAGGGGTAAATTTACTAAGATTTGTTTTGGTCCCAATTTGTCCCATTTTTCAACTCGGATAAGATAGATAAAAAAAACGGCTGTTGTTTTCACTTGAAAAATCGGGAATTTGCCAGGCTCCTGGTTTTGACAGGATCGATTTGTTTGATGATGTATTTGATCGATCCTGTCCGTGCTGAAGCTCCGAATTCCCTGTCCGACTTTCTCTCCTGAGCAAGCATCCTGCACACATCAGTGAAATATGTGCAGGCTGTTTTTTTTTTTTTTTTTTATGTTAAGGGTTAATCTTTAATAAAAAATTGATGTGCCCCCCCACCCCAAAAGCATAACCAACCCAGACTGGTTAGCCAGTCCTGGTTCCTAAAATTATGGGGAACACAATCTGAAGGGTTCACCCGTAATTTAAGTACCAGCACCTGGCTGCAGGGCCAGTCCTGGTTTTAAATATAGGGGGGAAAAAAATTAGTAGGGATCCCCCTATATTTAAAACCAGCACCAGACCCAAATCGCCCGGGGTGTAATGCCACAGCCAGGAGACCCTGTTACCAGCTCTCCATGGCCAAAGCATTCGTACCCCAAGGCGGTCAGCCCAAGTCGGGGCTCTCAGGGGAGGTGGGGACAACATAAAGAAGGTGTCACCCTCTCCCGAAACCCCAGGCTTGGGCTGAAGCCCGGGGATCTTCCCCGCTCCCCCGGCCTGTGGGTATGGGAGTAATAATGTGTTAAATAGTTCCAAATTATTGTATTTTACAGCATGCCTGCCCTTTGGCACTTGTACCCCCGCTGTAAAATAAATAGTTAAAAAAAGACAGAACACACACTGTAAATAGTACCTAGCCCATTCACACATACCTACTACCAGCTGGTCTGTCCCCTTGTCCCATGTAGAATCCAATGGGTGTACCTGGAATAAAGATGTGATACTCACCTCCATCCTCGCGCTGCTCTCCGTAGCATCCCCGGAACTTGGCAACATAACAAACCAAAAAACCAAACCCATACGGACAAGTATTGCTATGTGTGCTGTCACACATAGCAATACTTCACGTATTACAGCTGACGGACCACTTCGGGAAATCCCACGGCCCGCCAGCCAGTCAGAGGCTGCTCATTGGCTGGTCACACGTGGGTCCAGCCAATGAGCGGCTGATATTTAAAACCAGGACTGGCCCTGCAGCCAGGTGCTGGTTCCTAAATTACGGTGGAACCCTACACGTTTTGTTCCCTGTAGTTTTAGGAACCAGTACTAGCTGACCAGTCTGGGGTTGGTTTTTCTGGGGGACCACACAGCAATTTTTAAAATAAATTAACCAATTAAAACACACTTCATTATTAAACATACTCAAATCACACTTACTTGTGTATGTTTGATGGAATCTCGCAGCTCAGGAGGTGGCGCATTTATAACGATTTGGCTGCAAAAATGGCCAAATACAGTAAAATGAATAATCGTAAATTCCAGATTTAGGCTGAAGTGAATGAAATTGAAAAGTACTACCGATTTGAGCCGATGATGTATTCATTTCTAGTGCTAAAAACGGCTGAATTTGCGGCATTAACACACCCGCTTTCAACCCCATTGGATGAAAAAAATCACCCGAGTTTAATAATAGTAAATTCCCGAAAAGCAAAAACGTTATATTTTCACCCGTGATAGCAATCTCGGACCAACAGAAATCTTAGTAAATTTACCCCTAAGTTGTGAGAGTTTTTTGAGTCTAAAAATGTGAGTTTGCATGTTCCCGGACTCTATAACATTAGGCATGTTTAAAAAGTGTCAGAGTTTACTGCTAAACTGTCCCATTTTCTAAACTCTCACCCTATTACATTTGGCCCATCATGTTGACATGGGGCCTGATTCAGCAGCGGACGCGATTCTATGATTTACGCAGATCAGGTGATTATTTGCCATTGTGCATACGTCTAAAGGTGCGTACACACACAGGGCCTGATTCAGAGCCGCTCGTAAGCGGCCGCTCGTTCGCGGTCGGAAGTCATGCGCTCGTAAACAGCGAGGGGCTGCTAATTTAATTGACAGATTGTACCGTTTGTGGGTGGTAACGGGAAGGTGCTTGAAAACGGGGGAGTGGAGATCCGAACGCAGGCGTGCCTAATGGTCAAAAGGGCGTTTAATGGGAGTGCATAATTAGTAAAGGAGCGTCATCGACTACGTCACTTGGTTGCTCGCAGTATTAGGGGAAAGAAAATCCTACCACAAGCACTTTGAGCAGTTCAGATGCCTTCCGATGTTCCCGATTAATCTAATACCGGAGATGACATGTGATGCGAAAGCAAAGGGGCGTCTTTACAAAATAGCGAGCGCATTTTTCGGACGCTCGCTCAGACATAGAGGCGTCAACACATCGCAAAGAGCAAGCGCTCCATTTAAATATCCGGCCCTTTTTTTAGAACGAGTGTCCACTAACGAGTGTCCGGCTCTGAATCAGGCCCACAGTACGATATCTATAAACAATAACGATATCGTTCAACGATAAATAGTTCATATCGTTCATTTTTATGCAGTGAACGACCAACGAATGACTAACGATGCGCGTTCCCCCATGGACGAGAACGATATCTATGGTCGTCCGTACATGCAGGCCAACTTAGATGATTTCATCACGATTTGCATGTTCAGCGATGTGGCAGGATGACTTCACTATCATAGAGATCTATCAGTGTGTACACCCAATATTGTTTGACCTGCACTACCAAAAAGTTCAAGGGAAATCGTTCAGCGATATCATTGGTTGTGCAGAGCGTACCGTGTGTATGCAGCTATAGTCGCACTGTTCATGCGTCACGATCACCTTGCGATTACATATGCACATAGGAATCATTCAAAATGTGAATGTCATGTGGTCAGAGGTAACGTGAGTGGTTAGGTGAATGCAGGCCTGTCTGACCATTAAACGCAATTCCGTGGGCGTACATAAATTTGCCATTATGATTGCTTTTGCAGCATGAGATCTCTTTTATGTGCGAGGAGAGCTGCAGTATCTGAGACAGGTTGGACCTGCCACAATGGGCGCATTGTTGTCCGATCTGCTTCGATGCTACCAGTGTTTACGCAGATGCATTGGGCGTCCCCATGCCCGGGTAAGCTTTTCAATTATTAGCATATTTTCACAGCTGCGTTCTGCAAATCGTAGCTGCGATCACATTAGCCTCCTCTGCTAAATCAGGCCCTTGGTCCAAACATCGACATTCATCAAGTCGACACTGATGAAATTTTGCCATGATTAGAATGTTGACTTAATGTCCCTGGTGGTCTAGTGGTTTACTTGGTACGACAGTTTCGGCAGATCCAGTGGTGTCTCCCGGGTCCAGCAGTGATGTGCTGATGACTTTCAGCGGATCCTGCAGTACGTCTGGCGGTATGTTTGACTTACCCTAATTCCTAGCCCTCAATCTAATGCCTAATCTCCCCTCCTGTATTTTAACTCTAATCCTCCCTCTAGTGCCTAACTCTAACCTTACACTGCCACAGCCTAACCCTAATCATCCGGTCTGTGCAGAAATTTGACATTTCACATGTTGACATTATTCTGCAGATGCTGACATGTTGTTGTTTTGCAGTATATAACATAAATTAAATACTACATTTGCATAGTACAAGCAGATGATAGAGGTGTCACATTATCAAAAAAGGTAAAACACAAAAAATTTGCGCAAAATCAGTAATCCAAACAATTGTTGTTACAGCATAAGATTTGGTACAAAAGATTTTAAGGGTTAAGGGTGCCCCAAAAACTAAAAATATTCACAAAAAACAACAAAAAAGAGAAATAAACCCAAATATGCAACACCATCATCTTAGTGTACTGCAATACTTACTAATAAAAATAATAAACAAAATAAAAAACAAAACAAGAGGGGTTGTCCTCACACCCCCCCAAATCCCCCACAGCCAGTTGAGAATAGCTAGAGGACAATGGGAGGATCACCCTCCACCATTCGTGACATATACCAAATAGTGTTTGACAATGAGCCGTGAAGTTGAGATCTAACAGCACTGGATAAGGTTGTGATGTAACTTTCCCACACACCAAAAAACTGTTCCACTTTCTTGTCTCCCTCCAACACTACTCCCACCCATTCCATCCGGAAAAGGTAAAAGAGTTTAACCTTAAATAAGGACAAAGATGGTGGTTCAGGGTTTATCCATACTTGTAGAATAGCCTTACGAGCTGCTGCACTAATTGCAAGCAGCAGTTTTTTTTGCCACCTCTAGATATGTTTTGTCCCTTACGAGTAATACCAAAAAGTGCCCAGTCAGGGGTTAAAGGCAGATAATTTATTAAATGCTCAGTTGAATAATTATGCACCTGCACCCAGAATCGACGAACCAAGGGGCATAGCCAAAGACAATGATAAAGGTTGCATGTGACTCACCACACCTAAAACAACTATGTGAGGTCAATAGTCCTGTTAAAAACCGTCTATGTGGGGAAAGATATGTTCTATGCAGTACATTCAGGAACATTTCTTTATACATTGAAGAGGAAAGCATCCTGCATGGTCTAGAATGTGAGAAACAAATGGAGATCGCCAAAAAGTTGTGGGTGTTTGAGAAATAGATGTAAAAAGTCAATAAGTTGAATGGACAACCCACAGGACTGCAGCTTCTGGGGAGATGCTGAGCCCCACACGGTCAGAAAGAAAAAAAGAGAGAGAGAAGTGCAGTACAACTGATTTAATATTGAAATATTAATATAATTAATTGATTGAATAAAAATGAAAGATAAATGGGGTCAATAGGAAGGAAAATTAATTTAATTATTCTGCATTAATAGTAAATAGGAACATGTAAAACCATATTGGTAAAATTCAACCATAGGAAGGCAGCTAGATTTCCCAAGGGTTAAATCCTAACAAATTAACAGGACATAAATTGATACATTCATAAAAAATCTGATAAAATTCCTAAACAATAGTGGATGTAATGACAAATAGTCCCATAAATCAACTGCGGAGAATAGGTACTTAGGACCTCATTCAGAGTCGGTCGAAGCGGCCGCTCGGTCGTACGGGAAAAGGTATATGCAAATGATTCCCTCGCAAGTTGCGTCCCTAAGTTCTGATCGGTAGCTGGCCGACCAAGGGGAGGAAGCGGTCGGAAGACAAAAAAATACGCCCCCTTCTCGTACGCATTACACGTCATCTCTGGGCATATAAGGATTAATCGAGACCATCGGGTACCATCGGAACTGGTCGTAGAGCTTAAGGTTGACCATACCCTCTCTTAAGCTCTACGATCAGGTCAGTGTACAGACCACCCATGTCACGTGTGCCATGACACTACTTTGTTAATTATGCACTCCCATAAACCGTATGCACTCCCATAAAATGCTGTTCGCATAAATAGGCACGCCTGCGTTCGGATCTCCACTCCCCCGTTTTCAAGCACCTTCCCCTGTTACCACCCACAAACGCCTCAATCTGTCACTCAAACTACCGACCTGGCTGTGTTCAAGGAGAGAGAAATTTCTGATCGTAGCGGCTAGTTTGCGCACGCGCATTGCGAACTTTACGCATGCGCAGTATAGCGAACATCGGTGGCGTACGACCGTGCGGCCGCTTCGACCGACTCTGAATGAGGTCCTTAATCTGTATCCAGATGGAATCAAGGTACTAATAAGTCAGTTAAAAATCACCATATGCACTGAACACACAGATATTAGCAAACTTCAAAAGTTAATTGAGCAAAAAAGAATTAATTTGGTCTCTCCGTTAATAGTTTGTATGAGTAAGGTACCTTACAATCTGGAAGAGGCTCAATTGGTCGTGAGATGGAGACCCAGCAGGCTGGCACCTCCGCAGCGTCCCCGGTATGAAGATGAAAGGTGTATGCAGCAAGTGGAGCCGGGAGTGCGGGCATCCACTGAATATGTGCTGACCGCCGTCAATGATGCAATCCTCCAGGTAATCCGCATGTGGGGCTGGATGCTCAAAGAAGTCCCAGCGGCTGGACCTTGGTAATGGTCCTGGCGGAGGGGGGGGTCTGCGGTGTACAGAGCCAGGGAGAGACTGACTGCCAGATCTGTGGAAGCCGCTGGTCAGCTGGTCTCCTCCCGTCACAGCTCCCGGTGTGGCAGTGCAACTGGTCAGTGATCAATGTAGCTACACGTCCTATGTAGATGTAGGTAGAAAACAATCTGCCACTTTCTTGACGCGTTTCTCAGCAAAGAGCCATTTCCTCAAAAGCAGTTAGCTGTGTCGGGAGCGAGACCAGCTGACCAGCCTCTTGAGCCTCTTGCAGATTGTACTTATATTAATATTTCAATATTAAATCATTTTTACCACCCATCAGTTGTACTGCGCTTCTCTCTCTATTTTTTTCTTTCTGGTCTAGAATGTGCCTGCAATAGATCATTTATCTGTAAATTGGGGAGATATCGGAGCCAGGTTGCAAGACCCTGTTGACAAGTAGAATAATCCCAAATATTTTGAAAGTGTTTATAAGCCAATGAGATCGCCCCCTTAGTCGACGGCTCTCGCCCAATTAATCCATCAACTGGATTCTGCCAATCTGCCGGGGAAAAATATCGTATTACCGAAATAGTGTAATGTTGTGCCAGGAGAAATGCTGCTGGATAATCCGCAAGAACGGAATTTATTGGTAGCTTCCTGGAACGTGAGTGGCCTTTGAGCAAGTTCATTGGTCAGATTGCCTATATTAAGTACCCCACCCAACCTCCAAATATTAAAAGGGTGGCATGCACGTCCTTCCTAAAAGTCGGGATTAGCCAAAAAGTGGAGATATACGGGGAGATGTAAGAAGCGCAGAAGCGGTATCAGTGTCCCTGCTGCGGCAGCTGCCTGCACCAGGGCTGCAAGCATCGCGAGATCCTGCGCATGCTCAGTGGAGCTGGCTTGGACTGGATCGCCAGAAGGGGGAGTTAACACTCCCCCTCTGCGGCCCATGAGATGTTAATACATCTCATCATTAGTGCTCCCTGCTTTGCCTCGGTAAAGCAGGAAGCGTTATAGTGGCACGTTAAGTGTCGTTGTAATACATCTCCCCCATTATGACTTCTGTGCGCTAACACCATGTTTATGTCTCATCCACATCCATAGTTTCTTGGTGTACCACAGCAATGGGTTCTCCCTAACATGAGTAAGGACATCCTGATCGTGGAGGTGCAAGAAGGTGACTTAAGTCCCCTCCCTGTAAAAACTCTCTCAAGATCCGTATCAGCTTAATTATCCTGATTATGTATCCAGTCTTTAAGGTATCGTAATCGAGCAGCTTGAGAATACCACAAGAGATTTGGAAAGTTGAGGCCACCATTGAGAACTGGCTGCTGCAATATAATTAAACCTATACACGGCTTCTTACCCTGCCAAATACATTTTCTAAAAAGAAAATTGATATGTTGGATGTCTTTGGGTAAGAGCATATTCGGCGGAGCCAGAATAAAATATATAAGACGAGGGAATGACAACGTCTTAACCAAAATGGCCCACCCCAAATAGGACAGAGATAAAGATTTCTAACTCTCCAGCTCCACTGATACCTTTTGAATAATAGTAGTGAAATTAAGATTATATAAAAGTCCCGGCCTCCTAGGGATTCGCACTCCCAAGTATGTTATATAGTCAGATGTCCACGCCAATGGCATAGTGCCGACACCACTTCTAAGAAACTTGCCTGTGCCACCGATTTGGACCAATTTACACAAAATCCTGAAACAGTACCAAAAGACATTAAGGGGTAAATTTACTAAAGTGAGAGTTTTTAGAAGTGAATTTTAGAAGAGATGTTGCCCATAGAAACCAACCAGATTCTAGATTTTATCTTCTAGAGGGTGCTAGTTCAATGTTAAGTAGAATCTGATTGGTTGCTATGGGCAACATCTCTTCTAAAACTCACTTATAAAACTCTCACTTTAGTAAATTTACCCCTAAGAGTTGAAAGAGTTAGCAGGTTTGGATATGTATAGTAAAATATCATCAACAAAAGCTGTCAGCTTAATTTATGTCCAATCTGAATCCCCTGAAACTGAGTGTTCCCTTGTAATAGACTCAGGAGGGGATCAGTAGCCAAATTGAATAAAAGTGGGGAGAGGGAGCAACCTTGGCGTGTGCCGCGGTGCATAATAATACGATCGCTGCAGTGGCCATTAAACAGCAGGGAAGTGGAGGGGGATGTGTACAAATATTGAATAGTTTTGATAAAGTCCATATGGAAATGCCTACGATGCAATACTGAGAATAAGGACCTCATTCAGAGTCGGTCGTTGCGGCCGCATGGTCGTACGACCAACGACCGCAAAATCCGATCGTACGGCAGGGCGATCGTAAACAAAGTGACGCCCATTCGTTAGCACTGCACCTCCTCTAGCTACCGACTGATCTGAACGAACGATCGAGTCAATCGTAGTCAGGCGCTGTCAGTCGCTGTATGCTAATTATGTTTTGATGTTTGCAGCCGTATGTGCTGTTTTGATGGTCACATGTCATGTTTACATGGACTATCGATCAACTTGTTATTAGCTTGTTGGCAATTATCTAATTAAGTGTTTAACGCTTGCTGTTATTTAAAACGAGTTTTTTCTCATGTGTCAATAAACTTTATTGTTCATTTCGTGTTTGTTTTCTCCGTTCTTATTTTTTCACACAATCTTAAAAACAAAGGCCCTCATTCAGAGCCGTACGCTCTGAGCAGAGCGCACGCTCTGAATGAGGGCCGGGCTCCATTTTCATGGAGCGTCCTCCTGGACGCTCGTATAGCTGTGGGTCACCACCCACAGGCTATACGAGCGTGCTTTGTGATGGTCGAGACCATCGCGACCATCGAAATTGCGAGCCGGAGCCTGCGGTTGAGGTTTTCAACCGCAAGCTCCGGAGTGATTTTGGCTCTATCAGAGCCAAAATCACTCCCACTGACATCACTAGTGATGTCAGTGGGCCGGCTTCTGACGGGAGGCGTTCCCGTGGGAACGCCCCCGTCAGGGAGGCACGCCCACCAAAGGGGGCGTGCTGTCAATCAACATTGACAGCACGCCCCCTTTGATCGGACACAACGAGCGAAGGACTTTCCTTCGCTCGTCGCGTCTGGCGCATGCGCACGTCGGAGCTCCCTCCGTCGTGCGCATGCTCAGTGCATAACATCGACCCACTTGCGAGCGGACAGCCGCTCGCGAGTGGGTCTGAATCAGGCCCAAAGTAAGGTGTATTAACTGTGAATGTCTGTTTGCTAATTGTGTTACTTTATAAATGCATGTGCATTTTGAGTTAGGATCATTTGCACTCTTATGTTTGCAATTGCACACTGCGTGTTGTAGCCAATCAAATGTCGCCTTATTTTTCGGCACACATGATTAAAGGATTGGCCAATAGTGGTGTTTTTGATGAAAGTGTAAATATTTTAGCCAATCATATTTTTTCTACCCCATGTATATTTCATGTTTTCTGTAAAAGCGCCCATTGCCATCATGAGAGCCGCAGCGTTTACCAGGAGAGAGCTGCTTGTCCTGGTGAACATCATGGACAGGCGGATCACCCAGGCTGTGCCACCCATTACAAATATGTCAAAACGGGCCGCCTATGCGGAGGTGAGACGAGCCCTCCGATCAGCGGGCTTTCGCCAAAATATTGCTCCATTAGAGCGTCGCTGGTCAGACCTGGGCCGCCGGTTGCCAGCGCTCCTCAGTAATTTGCGTTTGCAAATACGCAGATGTAAGTATGCGTTTTTTTAAAGTATTAATTAGTGGACTGTTAAAAATGTATGTTCCTTTGCCAATTATGTTAGTCAATGTTAAAAAACCCTCCTGTATGTTGTCCCTATTGTACAGAATCTGTACTTGTATTGTGTAACCGAAATTCTAAACTTTATGTTTGTGTTTTTATGTTTACATTTTAGGAGCCCAGCGGAGACAGAGAAGGGCATGGCGACAGAGAAGACAAGCTTCAAAACAGCAGCCCTCACCTGCATGTCCTCAACCCAGCCCTCCCTCCCCACCACCATACTCCCCCAGTAACCCTCCCTCCCTGTTCCAATCCTCCCCAAGTCTGCCTCCCTCCCCTGCCCACTCATCCCAAATGTCCCAAATATCCCCACCCTGTGATCTTTCTGCCTCCATTTCCCCTTACACCATTCCCCCCACTCCAGAATATTTACCCTCCCCCGAAGCTTCGCCGGCACCATCTGTTGGTGTATCTGATCACTCTCAGGGTATGTTTTTTTGTTTTTCATTTTTTGGGGTGTTGTTGTTAGCCATGTTTTTGTTTTTTAATTTGCTGGATGGATGTTTAACATCATTGCGCAGTAATGCTGTTTTTCAGACTTACAACCGTATGTTTATTGTCTGGCCCTTTTTTTTGTTTTGTGGTCCTCAAAATTATTATTTTTTTTTTATTTAAATATTTTTTGTAGTTTGAGGAACTAATAATTACATATGGATTAGTATTTTACAATGTCCAAAAACCTGTCACCAAACTTGCCAAGGTGCTAGGAACCAGACTACCCTTGTTGATGTTGTGTTCACTGTGTTTAAAATGTACTAATGTACTTAGGCAAAGTGATGTTTTTTATAGGCCAAATTTTTTTTTTATTTTTGGTTTATCAACAACATTCTAGAAGTGAATACGTGCATTGTGTTTTAAGGATATGGCCATCATGACTTAAGAATACACCTCCCATTATTTGTAACATCATCATAGTGGATTTTGGATTATGCCACATAGTTAGTGTTTAAAATTTTTTGAACAACAGAAAAGTAGAAACCTATTAATAATGTTGTGTGTCTGATACTTTCAAACACACCGTAACATCAGTGTGTTTAAACACTTTTTGGTACATTGAATAATGTGTAATGTTCAAATGTTTCTAATTGTAATGAAGTATTTAATCCGCATTTGTAACAATTTTTCAACAGATCTAACCCACTTCCTGAGGGATATTCGGGAGGAGCTGCGCGAGACATTGGGCTACTTATTGCAGGCCTACTGCTGCCTCCAAAGAATAGTGGGGCGTTTGGAGGATGTGTAGTTTTTTTAAATGTTTTTTTGGTTACATTTTTATGACATTTGTATTAAAAAAAATAAAAGTTGTGTTATTTCCAACATTTGTCCTCTTTTTTGCCAAACATTAAAGGGTGTAATTCTGCATGGGCAAAATTTTAGGAACAAAGGTGGGTGCCTTTCCATAGTGTAAGAACTTAAAACATGTATTATTAAACCTTAGGAAAATTTGCAGCAATGTTGGTTATTTGTCAATTATGGTTTGGCATACATTATACACCTCAAAATGACTTACAAATTTCTCAAAAAAATAAGCAACAATAATTTTTGCATCATTTAAAACATTTATTACATAACAAACATGTTGCCAACAGGCTTTTAATGGTAAAAATAAAAACATAACAGATTCACACATAGCAAATGTCCTCATGGTTTGGGCAAATTAAACATCTGGCTTAGTCAAACCTAAACAAGTTTAGTAAAAAACAAACTGATTTTGGAATGGAAAACATAACAATTACTAAAACATAAGGCAAATTAACTAAACATGTTGGGGGATATCCGTGCAAAATGTGTTAGTAGTCCAAAAACATACAGGGTATTGCCAATGGGTTCCATTTTTTATCCATGTTTTGGAAAGTGTTGTGATTTTGTTGGTCGGAAAAGAAAACAAAGGAAAAAGGGCCACATTAAAATACATTTAGCAAAATTGTATTTTCTTTTCCAAAAAATGTAAATATGCATACCTAAAAAAACGTAAAACAACATCATCGCGTCTGCCCCCCCCCCCCCGACAGCATCACAACACCTTCCTCCGGGGGGCCATCCTCTGGCAAGGCCTCCTCTGGCTGCATGGCTACTCGACTCCTTATTGCAATGTTGTGGAAAATCCCACACAGGACCACAATGCGAGAAACCATGTTCGGCGAGTACATGAGTGCACCACCAGAGTGATGGAGACACCGGTACCGGGCCTTTAAAAGGCCGATACAGCGCTCCACCACCTGCCTAGTGGCAGTAAACGCTGCATTATACTGAGTTTGGGGCCCTGGTGTGGGAGTCAAATAAGGAGTCAGCACCGACATCCCAAACCCAACTTTTAAAGATATAGTAGCGACACCATTAAAATAATTAAAATCATATTTTAACATTGTCAGCATACTGGGGCCGGGAGACTGGTTTCCACATATGTAGTTTCAACATGATAGTTGCCCTGTCCTATGGGGATGTAGTTAGCAGACCGACGCTGGATTAAATCGATTCTGGAAGTCCGACACGGGACTTAAGATGGATGTCAAAATACTGACGCCTATCTTATTCCCGACGCCGGAATACAGACAAGGCGCCAGCCTGAACGAGGTAAGTTGTGGCATTTTAGCTGTTAGCCGCAGGGGGGAGTGTTAGGTTTAGGTAACATAGCGGGGTTAGCGTTAGGTTTTCAGTGGTGAGGTTAGGGTTAAGCACCCCTAGGGGAGGGAGGGATTAGGCTCCACTGGGGGGTTTATGATTAGGCACTAATCAGACTGCACAACCCTGCGCTCAAAGTTATATAATTTCACCCTGCACCATCCCCACATTAGCAACATATCAGATTCCAGCCGTAAGTGGAATACAGCTGCACCTGCAACCATTTAGCCAGCCCTTTGTAGTTAGGAATAGGTGGCTCCTAATTATATGGGCATAATGGCTGCCTTGTGCACATGTTGTACTACTGTGGCAGGGGGTACACCAGTCTGCTAGTCTGGGTAAAGCTATCACCATTTTTAAATAATAATCCTGTGGCTCGAGGACTGCTCAAGGAATGAAATCCTAATCACATGGGAACTGTAGTCTATGGTCTGTGTAAAATACACATCTTATTTTGAAAACGTTAATACATTTTCAGTGGGGACATATGGTTGATTTTGTAGCAGTAACTATATTTCACTCTATAGTACAGTAGATTATAATGGGATTTGTGTCACAGTAGCAGGGTTCCTGGTTAGACTCTGTGGGGTAAATTTACAAAACTCTGAAGCATTTGGTAATTTTTTTCCCACTTTCAAATTTACTAATGTCAAACTCGGGAGAGAGATCTCCTTTGCTACGGGAAATTACTGGAGAGTTAGCAAACTCTCTTCAATTCACCATCGGCAAAACTCGAGAACCTTTTCACTAGTGAAGATAGGATTCGGGTGTACAGGTGCCGGCCACTTGCTGGCACTTATAGTTCCACAAGTGCCAAAGGGCAGGCATGCTGGCACCTGTAGTCCCACTGTAATATACAATAGTTTAATTTTATTCTTTACATTATTAACCCCCTAACCCAACGCTCCAGGGGTGCGGGGAAGAGCCCCGGACTTCAGTCCAAGCCTTAGGTTAAGGGAGAGGGGGTACCCCTTTTTTCAGGGGTCCCGTCTCCCCTGAGATCCCCGGCTTGGCCTGACCAGCTTGGGCTGATAATGCTTTGGCCCTAGAGACCTGGTAATAGGGCCTCCAGGCTGTGGCATTACAGCCCGGCCATTTTGGGTCCGGTGCTGGTTTTAAATATAGGGGGTACCCTACGCATTTTTTTCCCCACTATATTTTAAACCAGTGCTGGCCCTGCAGCCTGGTGTTTGTTTCTAATTTACAGTGGAACCCTACACATTGTTCCCCGTAATTTTAGAATTCAGGACTGGCTGGTTAGTTCGGGGCTGGTTAAGCTTTAGTGGGGGGGATCCTATGTAATTTTTTTAACAAACATTTAACCTGTTTTTTTTACAGCTACAACACAAGCAGCTTACACATATCTCACTGGATATGTGCAGGCTTCTTGCTCAGGAGAGTTTTGCAGAGAGAAGACACTGCAATCTCGGGTGAGTAATCTGCAAAACCTGCTACTCGGGAGAGAAATCTCGTTCTGCTTCACCATCGGACATCTCACTCTCAGCTAAACTCACCTCTTAGTAAATTTGAGAGTCTCAGGAGCCTCAAATCACCCGAGTTTCGGTAAGGCTAATCGAGTTGAAAAAAAAGCAAACTCGATTCTTAGAAAATGTACTCCCGTGTCTTTGAGTGTGTATATATATTAGAGATGTGTGCCGACCCCCGTGTTTTGGTTTTGGATCTGGATCTCCCCTGGTTTTGGATTGGTTGTGCCAAAATCTCACCTCCGTGTTTAGTTTTCGTGTTTTGGTTTTGGATCTTGATTTTTTCTGAAAAAACAAAAAAACAGCTAAAATCACATAAAATTGGCATTTTATTTTTCCTACAGTATTAACAAGCTCAATAACATTTATTTCCACTCGTTTCCAGTCAATTTTGACCACCTCACAGCTCACAATATTGATTTTTTCATCTAGTTTTAGGGCCAAAAGGTTGCATCCAGCTTGCTGGCTCAAAACTGATTGATATAATTATTAATAGAGTTGAGGACTGTGCAAAGATGATGGTTGGGATACCCTTGAGGATTGAAGAATTGATAGCTGATAGTTGGTTCAGCACCTGGCTGTAAAATTGATAATACATTAATTAAAAAACAATTCATTGGTGCAGCCCATGGCTGTAAAATTGATAATAAATTAATTAAAAAACAATTCATTGGGTGCAGCCTCTGGCTGAATAATTAATAAAAAGAAATTCATTGGTGCAGCCCCTGGCTGTAAAATTGATAATAAATTAATTAAAAAACAATTCATTGTGTGCAGCCCCTGGCTCAATAATTAATTAAAAGAAATTCATTGATGCAGCCCCTGGCTGTTAAATTGAAAATAAATTAATTAAAAACAATTAATTTGGTGCAGCCCTTGGCTGTAAAATTGATAATAAATTAATTAAAAAACAATTCATTGGGTGCAGCCACTGGCTGAATAATTAATAAAAATAAATTCATTGGTACAGCCCCTGGCTGTAAAATTGATAATAAATTAATTTAAAAATAAATCATTGGTTCCTAAACCAACCATAACATTAATTTAAAATGTCAGGCAGCAATGCCCCAACCAGCACATAATGGAATGGAAAAAGGTGCAAGATGTAATAGTCCTTGGGCCCTATCACCCACCCTTATGTTGTATACGAAACAGGACAGTTTAACAAACCAATCATTTCAGCGACAAGGACTGCCAATTGTGGCTGAAATGATTGGTGTGTTTGGACTCCCATAAAACAAGCTGCCAATGTGCACTGGACATGGAAATGAAAATGATCCCATACACAAACAGGCTTTACTTTACAAGTTGTCGTCGTCCTCGTGCTTGTCATCCCCATCAGTGTGTACATCCTCTCCTTCACACAATATTAATTCGTCCCCACTGGAATCCACCATAGGCACCTCTGTAATTTTTTGATGTAATTGTTGGTAGAGGTCTTCCTCATGGAATTTGTAATTCATTTTAATGAACATCATCTTTTCCACATTTTGAGGAAGTAACCTCCTACGCCGATCACTGACAAGGTTGCCAGCTGCACTGAAAACTCTTTTGGTGTACACACTGAAGGGTGGGCAACTTAAATAATGCAAAGCCAGTTTGTGTATGGGACTCCAAATTGCCTCTTTTTCCTTTCAGTACTGAAAGGGACTGTCTGACATGCCTATTAGAATGTTATCTCTGAAATAGTCCTCCAACATTCTGTGAATGGAGACCGCATCACACATGGGGCCTGATTCAGACCCACTCACAAGCGCTATGTGCTCGCAAGCGGGTCGATGTTTGGCCACTGTGCATGCGCACGCCGGAGCTGGCTCCGACATGCGCATGCACGAGACCCGGCTAGAGTCGGGCGCTCCGTCGCTCCGGGTCTCGCACCAAAAGGGGGCGGCTGTCGATTTTGATTGACAGCTCACCCCGTTTTAGAGGCGGGCAGGGGGGGGTGATTGGCCAAATGGAGGCATTCCCGACGGAACGCCTGCCGTTTGGGGGTGGCCCCACTGACATCACGAGTGATGTCAGTGGTTAGCTTCCGGCTCTATTAAGAGCCAGAAGCTCACTGGGATTTGGGGGAACGAGACCCTACCGCAAGGGTCTCGTCGCAAGCCCCGATGGTCTGGCCGCTCGCAATAGCTGTGGGTGGTCACCCACAGCTATGCCAGCGGCCAGGAGAGCGCCCCCCCCCAAAAAAAAAACGCCCTGATTCAGTGCAAGCTTTCTTTCAGAGTGTCCGACTCTGAATCAGGCCCATAGTCACAGTAAAAGACATGTCACTAGTAGGCAGTTCTCTCAGGCCCGACCAGATGTAATTTTGTGGGTGAACGATCTGCATGACCAGCAGGCATTCCTTAAGGAAAATTTAGTTTTTTCCTGGCAGCAGCAGAAACTGAAGGAGAAGATGATGGAGTTTCATGTGCGGCTGCAGCTGACAATTATTTGTACCAACAGCTCTTTGCATAGTTTTAGATTTCGGTCTGTTGGAAAAAAACTCACAAGGTAGGACTTAAACCTAGGATCCAGAATGGTCGCCAAAATATATTTTTCAGATTTCAATAGATTGTCGACTCTTGGATCCTGGTGAAGTAAATCAAGGACTTAGTCCACCAGTCCGACATACTTTCAACAATCGCTCTGTTTCACCTCCTTCAGTTTCTCCAGCTGTTTTTGCAAAAGTCTGATGAGGGGAATGACCTGACTCAAGCTGGCAGCGTCTGAACTAACTTCACATGTGGCAAGTTCAAAGGGTTTGAGAACCTTGCACAACACGGAAGTTATTCTCCAATGCGCTTGAGTAAAGTGCATTCCCCCCCACGGCCTAGGTCATAGGCCATTGTATAGCCCTGGATGGCCTTTTGCTGTTCCTCCATCCACTAAAGCATATAGAGGGTAGAATTCCACTGAGTTACTACCTCTTGCTTCAGCTGATGGAAGGGCAAATTTAACAGTACCTGCTGGTCATGCAATCTTCGACAAGTGGTCACCGATATTTTGCGGGCCACCGAGAGCATCTCCTGCACGACCGTGTCAGTTTTTAAAAAAAGTTGCGCCACTAAATTAATTGTGTGAGCAAAACATGGGACGTGTTGGAATTCGCCCACATGTAATGCTCTCACAATATTGGTGGCATTGTCCGAAAACACAAATCCCGAGGAGAGTCTAAGTGGGGTAAGCCATTTAGCAATGATTTCCCTGAGTTTTTCAAAGAGGTTCTTTGCGGTATGCCTCTTAGTGAAACCAGTTATACAAAGAGTAACCTGCCTCTGTATCAGATGTCTTTTGGTAGATGTTGCTGCTGCTGTTGTAGGCAATACACCTACCCAGTGGGCTGTCACAGTCATGTAATCCTTAGTTTGCCCTGTCCCACTTGTCCACATATCAGTGGTCAAGTGGACAGTGGGTACAATGGCATTTCTGAGGACATTAATAAGGTTTTTTTTAATGTCCTTTTACAGACTTGGAATTGCTGTTCTAGCGAAGTGGAATCTAGAAGGCATCTGGTAGTGAGGACACAGGACCTTAATTAACTGTTGAAAACCCACTGCAGTAATGGCGGATATTGGATGCACAACTAATACCAGCATAGCTGTTATGGATTCAGTAATCTGCTGTGCAAATGGGTGATTGCTGTCATACTTGTTTGCCTTTGCAAACGATTAACAGTTTATTGTTTTTTGGAGAATACGCTTCAAGTAGTCTTCCTCCTGGTCCCCTTCTGGGATGAAGATCCACTCACAGCAACAGCAGCAGCAACAGCCGTAGTCATCAAGGATCCTTCTGAGGACTCACGTATAGGAGAGGAGTCAATCATGTTTCGAATACCAACATTGGATGCAGCAGGACTACTCCCGATGACGAATGAGGATGTTGATGATGCAGGTGTTGGAGATCGAAGGCACTTGGATCTCACAGAGAGGGAGCAGGTAGGTGACACTGGACTTGTTACATTTTGAGTTTTGGAACTTAGCGACATACACTTTGATAATTGATGAGTGACGTAACAAGGAGGAGGTTCCTAGGTGGTTTAGGCCCCTCCCTCTTGCAGCACTAGATTGCAACTTGCTGTATATTGTGCGGCTAAGCCTAACACACACACACTCAGAAAATAAATTGACAATATATATATATATATATATATTTTCTACTGCAGGGTCCATAGGGTATCCACAGGATACCTTGGTATAGGTGATGACGTCAGTCTTCAGGCACCACAGAGTTAAAGTTTTCAGCCTCCCAGGATGCATCTGGGTCCCTCTCCTATACCCCGCCCCCGGGCCAAGGCATCTCAGTTTCGTCGGTGCCAGGCCGGAGTCGGAGGCACTGTGCAGAGGGGGGCTATGAAGAGCCCCTGAAGTTTGTTTTAAAGGCAGTGCTGGCTGCACATCTGGGAGTACAGCATGGACAGTCAGTACTGACGTCCATGCTGTCTCCCCTACACCCCGCCGGTACCAGAACGCCGGTACTGATCCGGGGATGCCGGTAGACATCTGGGCTCATGGCTAGCGGTGCCCCCAGATGTCTTGGACCATGGCCGGATCCCAGGGGATAGCAGGTAAGCAGCGGGGTCCCGCGGTGGGTCCCCGCTGGTCACATGGTCCTGAGTCCCCAGGCAGGGGGCTCCCTGGGGACTGGCTGCAGCGTGGAGCCAGGCGACCAACCTGCGCTTCCACTACCCCCTGGGACAGCGGGCCGCTGCTGAGTGGCATGCGCTGCGGCGTCCCAGGGGTTAAATGCATGCCAGGGGAGCGCGCTTTCCCTGTCTCACAGCCGGCGCCTCCCCTGCTGCACACAGCCTCTCTGCTCTGTCTGATTGGCCATAGTGTGTCAGCGCTCCTCCTCCAGGCCGGCCTCCTTCATCCTCTGCTCCTCGGTGGCCATCTTTGAAGCATGGTGAACGCTGCTGGAAGCCTGTGAGCGGTGGCATTGCGGTCTGGGTCCCCCAGCATACCTCTCCTCCGTTTGTCACAGGTCAGTGTATGCAGCGCTGAGTCCTACCAGCCTGAGGGTCTGAGTAGTTGAGATTCAGCGCTAATAGTGCAGGGATTTGTTTCTTCTGCATTGTATGTGACTAATCTGCTAGCCTGCTGTCTGTACTTTCTACTGTCAGCCTTATTACTGTCCCTGATCTTGCTCTGCTCAAAGCCCTTGCGGTGCGCAGTGTGCAGGGTGTTATTCACACTATACCAATACGTATAGGTGTGAGTGTCACATACTTACCATCATGTCTGAGACTGACTTTCCTCTCCAGCTCATGTGTACTAAATGTAAGGTACCAATAGCGGAGGGGGAGGGTAACGCGGAGGGGTTATGTCCCCAGTGCCTGGCACTGTCACGGCCGATTATGGTCACGGTCCCAGTACAGGAACCTCCCTGGGCTTGTTTCGCTAAGGCGCTTACAACCCTTGTGGGCCAGCTAGCTCCGCCACCTGCGTTTACCCAGACGGGTTTGTCCCAGCAGTCAGTGGTGTCGTCACCCATGCGGGAGTTCCCGAGACAATTGATGGTACCCCACAGTCTCCCTGTCCCTTCCCAGGTTTCTCCGGAGCCTACGTGGGTTAATACTCTAACTACATCGGTTCAGCATTTGTCCGATGTTTTACAGGGGGAGTCTGTGTTGTGGCCTCATAAACGGCCGGTGGCGTCTTTATCTGCTCCTTATGGAGATGACGATGAGACGTCAGATGATGGGGAGATTCTGGATCTATCTGACCAAGAACCTCTCCGTACCAAAGAGCCGGACACTAAGGCCCTCATTCAGAGCCGCTCGCTAGCGGCCGTACGCTCGTTCCGAGCGATGTTCGAACTTCTGCGCATGCGTACGGTTTTTAGTACGCATGCGCGAACCAGTCAGTGCGGCCGAAAATCGTTTGTACGCTATATAGCGAGTGCCTGCTATTTTGAGTGACAGAATGAGGCGTATGTGGGTGGTAACGGGAAGGTGCTTGTAAACGGGGGAGTGGAATTCGAACGCAGGCGTGCTTAAAGGTCAAAACGGGCGTTTTAAGGGAGTGCATAATTAATATAGCAGCGTCATTGACCACGTCACTTGTTTTTTTTTTAACTCAGAACTGCTCGCAAAATAGCGGTTGAAAAAACCAACCACAAGAATAGCGAGCAGTTCATACTCGATTAATCTAATAAATAGCGGACATGACGTATGGTGTGAGCGGCCAGGGGGCGTTTTTAACAAATAAACGAGCGTATGTTTTGCTCGCTCATTCAAACTTAGAGGTGTGAACAGACTGCAATTTGCGAACGGATCATTTGAATAGCCACCCCTTGTTTTTGAACGAACGACCGCAAATAGCGAACGGCTCTGAATCAGGCCCTAAGTCCAAGGTGTATATCCCTGGTCTTATTCGAGCGGTCTGCACGGCTTTAGTTATTGAGGATATTGATCCTTCGGTGGCCACATTCATATATGCCTTTTTAAGGACATTAAGGGTGAGGCTACGGTGTTCCCTCTTTCTGATCAATTAGTGGATCATTTAGAGGAGGCGTGGAAAAATCCAGGTAAATGGTTTCAGCCCCAGAGGCGCTTAACCGTGGCTTATCCGTTTGCGGTCAATTATTTGTCTAAGTGGGAATGCCCTACTCAAGTGGATTCACATGTCACACGCCTAGTCAAAAGTGCCATGTTGCCTATGCCTTCGATGTCATCCTTGAAGGATGTCACTGACCGCAAGGTGGAGATCTGCCTCAAATCCGTTTATTCCCTTACAGGGAAGCTTCCAGACCGGCTATGGCCGTGTGTTGGGTAGCCAGAGCTATGGAGCGCTGGGCGGATAATTTGGAGGCGTCTTTGGACTCTGACTGTTCGGTTGAACAGACCGAGTTGGTGGGCAATCTCCGAGACTCGGCCACTTACATTAATGAAGCGGCCTTAGATATTTGTATGCTCACCTCTAGGATCTCCTCTGCAGCCGTGGCTGCTCGTCGCACCTTATGGTTGCGTTCTTGGAAAGCGGACTCATTCATTCAGGGAGTCCGACTGTCGCCTGATCTGGACGACCTCCTGTTGATAGCGGGGTCTCCAGAGCTTCTTTTACACCATCTGGATCTGACGATTGCGGTACTGCAACGTCACGGCTGGTTGACAAACTGGCAGTGGTCCACTCTCACCCCGTCTCAGAGGATCCTGCACCTCGGGGCCTTATTGGACTCCATGCAGCAGTGGATCTTTGTGACGGAGGAAAAGATCCTTGCTTTGTAGTTGAGGGTGCGCAGTTGTCTACAGTGTCGTCGAGTGTCGATACACTCGGCAATGAGGTTATTGGGCTCAAGGGTGTCGGTATTCGACATGGTGGAGTTCGCCCAATTTCACTCCAGACCTCTGCTGCTATTGATCCGGTCCAGATGGGGCTCACTCCGCACGTTCGCCTGTCTCTAACCTGGTGGTTGCAGATGACCCACCTCAGCAAGGGTCGCCCGTTCTGGGTGCCGAACTGGTTCCTGTTAACAACGGACGCCAGTCTCCGGGGCTGGGGAGCTGTCACGGGTCCACACTTGTTTCAGGGCAGGTGGACTCGGGCGGAAGCGGAGCTTCCAATAAACATTTTGGAGCTCCATGCGGTGTTAAGAGCTCTTCAGCTGGCACAGCCGGTTCTCCAGGGTCACCCTGTGCAGGTCCTGTCGGACAACCCACCATGGTGGCCTATTTAATCCAGCAAGGAGGAACCCAAAGTCGGGCAGCACTCGCAGAAGTGTCCCGTATTCTGGTCTGGGCGGAGCGCAATCTCTCAGTATTATCAGCAGTGTTCATCCCGGGAGTCCTCAACTGGGAAGCAGATTTTCTCAGCAGGCAGGACGTGCATCCGGGAGAGTGGTCTTTACACCAGGACGTCTTTCAGAGTCGGGGGGACAAGTGGGGTCTTCCAGAGATAGACCTCATGGCGTCCCGGCACAACAACAAGTTGCCGGGGTACGGGTCTCGAACAAGTGACGAAAAGGCGTCTCTGGTGTATGCCCTGTCCGTCCAGTAGACGTTCCAGTTTGCCTAACTTTTCCTTCCATTTTCCCTTCCGCAGGTAATACGGAAATTCAAATCAAGAAGGAGGTACGCTACTGTTGATAGCTCCCGAGTGGCCCAGACGGCACTGGTTCTCCGACCTCCAGATTCTGTCAGTAGACGTTCCTCTGAGGTTACCATTACGACCGAATCTGCTGTCACAGGGTCCTTGTCTTCACCCGGACCTGACTCGGTGTGGCTGTTGAAACGGTCATGCTAAGGTCCAGAGGGTTTTTCTGGCTCCGTGGTGCAAACCATGCTAAGAGCTCGTAAACCTTCCTCGGCAAGAATCTACCATCGTGTGTGGCATACTTTCTTCCGGTGGTGTAGACCTAGAGGGTATTCCCCTAGGGAGTTCCGCCTATCTAGGTTGTTGGCCTTCCTACAGGCTGGACTGGATCATGGGCTTCGCTGAAAGTGCAGGTGTCTGCCCTGTCAGTCTGGTTTCATCGTAGGATTGCTGCGCTCTCTGATGTGCACACCTTTATGCGAGGTGTTCTTCGCATTCAGCCACCTTTTGTTCCACCGGTGGCGCCTTGGAATTGGGCTGTGGTCCTGAGACCAGGGACCGCCGTTTGAACCACTGGACTCAGTGGACTTTAAATGGCTTACAGCTAAAACCATATTCCTTCTGGCCATTGCCTCGGCCAGAAGGGTTTCGGATTTAGGGGTTCTCTCTTGTAGACCCCCCTTTTCTGATTTTTCATAGGAATAGGGCGGTGCGTCGCACTCGTCCGGGATTCCTTCCCAAAGTGGTATCCAGTTTTCACATCAATGATGAAATTGTTGTGCCGGCTTTCAATTCACCTGGACTTTCAGTGGGTGAAGCCACTTTGGATGTTGTGCGGGCCTTAAAGATTTATGTGGACCGCACTTCTTCGTTTAGGAAGTTGGACGCTTTGTTTGTCCTCTGTGGCTTCCGTAAAAAGGGTTGGCCTGCTTCAAAGCAGACTTTGGCAGGCTAGATTCGTATGGCAATTTCAGAAGCTTATCTCCATGAAGGTCTTTCAGTTCCCTCCTCTATGAGGGCTCATTCCACTAGGTCTGTGGGTCCTTCGTGGGCAGCTAGACGTGGTGCCTTTGCAGTTCAGATACTGCAAGGCTGATACGTGGTCTTCTGTCCATACCTTTGTGAGGTATTACACTTTTGACACTTTTGCCTCTCAGGATGCTTCCTTCGGGCGGCGGATTCTCCTCTCAGCACAGGAGCGCCCCCACCCTTGAAGGATACTGCTTTGGGACATCCCCAAGGTATCCTGTGGATACCCTATGGACCCTGCAGTAGAAAATAAGAGATATGGTAAGAACTTACCCTTGTTATCTCTATTTCTACGAAGTCCATAGGGTTCCACAGGACTCCCGCCCTGTCGCACCTGTACTGCAGATGGGCTTTATTCTGGTCACCGGTTTTTACGTCTCCCTTTGGTGAGAATGTGATTCTCGTGAGTGTCCAGATCTTTCTTCTCTCTCTTTCTTCTCCTCCGGCCTATGGCTTGTGACGTAACTGACATGCCTTGGCCCGGGGGCGATGTATAGGAGAGGGACCCAGATGCATCCTGGGAGGCTGAAAACTTTAACTCTGTGGTGCCTGAAGACTGACGTCATCACCTATACCCAAGGTATCCTGTGGAACCCTATGGACTTCGTAGAAATAGAGATAACAAGGGTAAGTTCTTACCATATCTCTTATTTTTTTGGGTCCAGAACTTGGGCACAGATGGACGGAGCAGACAGCACAGCACCAGCCCAGATGGATCAGCAACAGACCAGATGGAGGCAGCAGACAGCACAGCACCAGCCCAGATGGATCAGCAACAGACCAGATGGACACAGCACCAGCCCAGAATGGATCAGCACCAGCCCAGGACACAGCAGACAGCACAGCACCTCTCCCTAGCCCTACACTACCCACTCTCCCTGTTCAGTCTCCACAGTCAGAATGAAATGGCACCCGCCGCGTCCCTTATATATAGAGACAAAAGCTCGCGAGCAGCGAGATTTTGTTTCTATGGTTTTTCCTCGATGTCAGAGATCCGAGTAAGGCGGGAACATCCGAGCCTGCTTGGATCCGACTTAGTGCGGGTGGGTTCGGATCTCCTAGATCCGAACCCACTCATCTCTAATATATATACAATATACAGTCAGGTGCATAAATATTGGGACATTGACAGAATTTTCATATTTTGGCCTCTATTCACCACCACAATGGCTTTGAAATGAAACAAACAAGATGTGCTTTAACTGCAGACTTTCAGATTTAATTTGAGGGTAATTACATCCAAATCAGCTGAACGGTGTAGGAATTACAACGGTTTCTATATGTGCCTCCCACTTTTTATTAAATATTATTAAATATTATTTATTTTCGTCTCATGTTCTTCCCATACTATGGGGTACATAGAAATTGATAGGTATAAATACTGCTTGGACTCATTCAGACGAGAGTTCTTTTAAGATTTGCTCTCTCTGATCTGCAAATGGAATGTGACCGGAACAGGCTGCTGTGAAAATGCTGCTGATATACACTTTGCTCCTTATCCACTTAACTGGCGTGGTTGCAAGCGCTGCGCTGTGCTCTGCATGTGTAGGGGGAGAGGGGCAATAAACAATGGGGATAGGGGTAATACCCCCTTGGGAAATCTACTTTCAGTAGGGATGGGTAAAATAATGTATTCTGACGTTGGAGGGTGGGTTAAAATAATTTTTACAAAATTACACTGGTCACAGGGGAGGAGGAAGTGGAAGAGGGGGTACAAAAAACAGCGTCTTTTTACACGTGGGTGTTTTGATATAAAACAGTGCCTTTTTTACTACTAAGGAGGTGTGTGGGGGGGAACTGTTAATAGGATCTATGACCACTGGAGGAGTCTATTGTCAATGAAGGGGTGGGAGGTAAGTTTATAATTGGGGCCTGTGGATTCGAGGGGGTGTGAGATACCACCTAGGCACATTTTTTTTAAATAAAATATTTATATATTTAAAAATATAGGAAATAAAATCACAGTAAGGTGGCACTCCCTGATGATGATTTGAATATATCAAACATCTGACACTGGTTTACGTATGTGCGTTCAATAGTGAGTGCTGCTCTATTCCTGATATATATATATATATATATATACTCTGTATATAAAAATTTATAAACAAAATATGACCTCAAATGAGGTTAACAAATGAATACTCATACTGTATATCCATAAATGTGGACTAATACGTAAGTCAAATTTGCTTACAATAGTTACAGAGTGTTCAAACATCCATTTTCATAGCAAGAGGAGGTGATGTTTATCCTGCCCACACCTTTACGGGTGTTAGCTCTAATTCGCAGGTTCCTCACGAGGAACACATGGACTTTCACCATAATAACCAATACCCAAAGTATAGGTTATTATGGTGAAAGTCCTTGTGTTCTAAACATTGTAAGCAAATTTTACTTATGTATAAGTGTTTTCATAAAAACCTTGGATGTGGTATAAGAGGTAGACATAAATTAGTTAGACAATATCTAGATCTACCCCAGTTGTTAGACAGTCAATAGATCGACAGGTACAAAAGGTCGACAAGTACAAAAGGTCGACATGTATGAAGGTCGACAGGTACAAATGATTGACAGGGTCAAAAGGTCGACATGGAAAAGGTCGACACGAAAATGGTCGACATTTTTATTTTATTTTTTTGCGTAAATACCATTCGGCCCCGTGCGGGCTCGCTTCGCTCGCCACGCTGCGGGCACGGTGGCTCGCTTCGCTCGCCACATAGATTTATTCCCCCTCCATTCCCACTTGGATGGTAGGGAATGACGTTGGACACTGGCTCATCTTAAGTGCCTAACCCTAAGAAAAAAAAAGTTGATCATTTTGTGGCGACCATTTTCATGTCGACGTTTTGACCCTGTCGACCATTTGTACCTGTCAACCTTCTTACATGTCGACCTTTAGTGTGTCGACCTTTTGTACCTGTCGACCTTTTGTACCTGTCGATCTATTGACTGTCTAACAACTGGGGTCGATCTAGACATTGTCTAACTAATTACTGTCTATCTACAGTCCGGCACCCAAAAACCTTTTGCATATTAGCTAATGATTAGCCATCCTTTAGGTGTTTTTTGTTGAGAGGGTTCATTTTAGATTATACTGAATTCACAGCAACAACATTTCTGGAGGACCAAAGATTGTCTTTGCTACTGAAAAAAATTCCCTATACTGTATGTGCAGATGGTGCAACTCCTCGTCATCAACATTTATGGACATACATATGAGTATTAATTTGTTAACCCCTTTTGAGGTTATATTTTGTTTATACATTTCAACATTATCCTTGTAACTATTTTGCACCCTTTGGTGTTCTTTTAAATGTGTGCATATTTTGGTACCCTCTCCCCCCGCCTCTCGGCACCCCTGTGTATATATATATATATATATATATATATGTATAGAATATATATATACCACTCGTGGGTGTGTGATCGTGCTCTGATATATACGCACGCTTTGTTGTGCATTGTGATGCCATGTGCATTCGACCACCCAAGGTGTGTGTATATAAGAGCACGACCGCACACCCAAGAGTGTTATATCTATCTTATATAAATGGCCCCTATTGTGACAAAATAGTTCTATGTTGAGATAGTGTACTGTAGGGTGACACAAATACAGAATAGGAGATAAAAATACTTCACAATAGGCTGTTTAATTCTTTTCAATGATTAAACATTTAACTGGATAACAGTGTCGGTCATACCTACCGACTTTGCAGGGCAGCATTCCGGGAGCAGCCGGAGAAACCTTCTCCTTTCATCTTCAAGGGACGGGGCCAGACAATAGCCAGCATTACACCCCGCCCCTTTACAGGAAACCACACAATTTGTGGGTCCGCGAGGAGGGGGAAGGGCTAAAAGACGCGATTCGCGTCGTTTAGCCCCTCCTCCTCCATACTGACCCCCAAATGTCTCGGAAAATCTCCCCATCTTGCCCACTTTAATAGAAAGTGGGTGGGATGCGAGAGATTTGCCTACTCTTTTGGGGGTGCTGGGGGTTACCTGAAAAATCGGAAGCCTCCCGCGACTCCCGGAAGAGTAGGCAATTATGGTGCAAGTGAATAAAACAGTTGAACATTCAGGTGCTTAACCATATATATGCAAATATATGCAACATTGGTCTCTGAATTTCTATTATCATGTAGTATTCAAGACTTTTTGCTGTGAGTTTGCAGTGTGCTGGGGGAACATGTTTCTTTTTTCTAGTCTAGAGTAAACCCCTCCCTTACTAACACCTGTGAAAAACTATTAAGTTGATCTGAGCAACCACAATTTTGTATTGCTGTTCTGAGAGGCATGGATGGGATCAGCATTGGGAGGGTGTGCTGGTTCCAGTAGTGCTATTTGAAGGACACTGGGGCACCTTCAGGTGAGTTGGCTCTCAACTTAGATATATCTACAGTATGTATGTACTGTTATTATGTGGCACAACAGTATGCAATTATATGACCCAGAGTGGGTACTATTATCATATAGCGTTAGGGACACCGGTACAGTCCTGATGTGGCCCAGTGCTTAATCATGTATTTGCAAATACAGTACTGTATATGCAACAAAGATCTCTACTAAGTTGATCTGAGCAACCACTTTTTTGTATTGTTGAACATTCAGAATAGGCTGTTTAAGCAGTCGAACATTAATGACTACTGTCACTTTAAGAGTGGTTCATTTTGGATAGAAAGCATGCGTTTAACTGACTTGTACTGGCAGGAAGTGCTTAATGCTTCTTCAGGGCCAAGGTCTACTCACTGTTTGCTGTGCAGGATTTTAAAGTGTCTGCTCAGGTAAGTCCTGTTCAAGTTCTTTGAATAGATCACCATTGTAACTGTCAATCTTTGGTGTTGATTGAGTTATGCAGTAAGTTTGAAATGTTTTCATTTTTTTCTGTCACAAATGTGTATTTCTGTCAGTAGGGCAGTGTCTATGTCAGAGATGTTATTGTTTACACATGTGGAGTGATACAGCTGTGGCTTGTGATGAGGTTTTGGTTACAGTGGGAAGTAGATCAGGTCTGAGGTGCTCAGTTGTTGGGAAATAATACACGTTCATATAATCAAGTGCATTCAATCATGTTGGTGGGATATATATAGGCAGCACAGATGGGATAATGGTTAGCATTACTGCCTCACAGTCCTGAGGTCGTGGGTTTGATTCTGACTCTGGCCCTAACTGTGTGGAGTTTGTATATTCTCCCTGTGCTTGCGTGGGTTTCGTCTCACACTCCAAAAATATATTGGTAGATTAATTGGCTCCAACAAAAAATAGCTTTGTGCGTATGTGGTAGGGAATATAGGCCCTCATTCAGAGCCGCACGTTAACAACAGTACGCTCGTTGCGTTCCGATGTTGACTAACCGCGCATGCGTCGGTGTTACACTGCGCATGTGCGTACGGCAGATTGCGAGCTTTTTTTCTCTCGTTCCTAAAATAGCGTACAGGAAGTGACATGTCAAATGTGATTGACAGAACAGGGCGTTTTTGGGTGTTGACGGGGGTGGAGATGAAAAAACGCAGGCGTGGCGAGGCGTTTTTGGGGCGTACATACATTAGCAGATGCGAACGTCAAATGTGTTCGGACCGTCTCATACGTCACTGAAACATCCGCTTTCCCTTCAAAATGCTCGCACAGCTTAGGGTCAGGATTACTCGACCACATTGGCGATGGCCTTCTCCTCCGTCCCGGGACTCCACGATGGTGCAGCGATTAATCGCGGCTGGTCAGTAAAGTAATTAGTGTTGGATTGAAATCCGGCTTGGTATGTGTTTGGAAAGCAGTTTATTGGGATAGCACAAAAGCGTACGCAGGTGGAAATCAGAGCTGCTAATGTCATGATTACACAATCAATTAGCGTACATTTTTGGGGTTTTATTTTGGCCACAATTTGGTGGTTATGGCCTATTGTAACAATAATGTCATCATCTTTTAATTAGCTCCCCTTTTTTTTGGTTTACTGTGGAATTTGCATCGCTATGTGATTTTTTAAACGTTCCTTAAAGAGGCCTTTTTTTTTTTTAAAGAGGGTCAGTTTTTGCGTTTAAGGCCAGGATTAAATGTAACCCATTTGTACAATAATGTCACAATACAATGTCAGTGTTTTGTTTTTAATTTATTGTTTACACACAAACAAATTGGCCTAATATTGTATTGCCTTTTTTTGTGGCCAAGATATTTGATCCAAAAAAAAATATAACATAACTACTAACATAAGCGTAAATACAAAATTTAAAAACATTTCACAAGAAAGGAGAGGGAAGTTTTGACCAGAAAGGAATATGAGCCAAGCACAGAAGGAGTGTGGGAAAAGTCGCCATTGCTGTCACCGTTTTCTCGCCCGTTTGGCTGGGTGAGGGTGGGCGCCAGACCGGGTCCGGGATGCCATCGGGCTGGCCTGTCCAGAGGCAGATGTTGTGGCCTCTGGACTAGGCACAGGGCTAGGCACATTTGGAGGATTGGCTGATGTTGTGCCAGAGGTGGAGGATCCGGATGTTCCGGCAGGAAGGGAGGTCGGCTCCACCATGTGCTGGCGAACGAGCTGCTCCAGGGCATCGGCGATGCGGATGTTGGCCCTGGTATTTTCCGCCAGGGCCTGACCAATGGTCACGTTGGCCGCAGCATTTTGCTCCAGGGCCTCAGCCACCCGTATCAGACTGGCGTCCATCCTCTGCAGAATCTCCGTATGGCAATCCGATTTAAAATTGAGTTCTGTGAGGAGGCCCACTGCCTGCGAGGGGGCACGCCCTGGACTGGCTTCTGCAGGGTCCTCAGCCGGATGTACTGGTTCCTCCCCTGCAGAGCCAGCAGAAATTCTGCGGCCAAGGCTCCCCTCTGGAGCAGACTCATCCGCCTCTGTCTCTGTTAGGAAATTGGAGAAAAGACTCACATTAGAATCTACATATTGGCACAATAGCATTTCTGAGTTGGTGACATCACAAGACTTACCTTGGCCAACATGAGGAGCCGCAAAGTCTGGCATGTCCGTATCCATGTTGGACACGCCAAACACCTCCACAGCCTGCACACACCCCTGTGCCATCTCTTCTAAGTCTGTCAACTCCAATGACACAGGGGTGGGACCCCCACCTGTCCCCCTTGCATGCCTAGCCCTGTCGGCAAGTTTTTGTTTGAGACGATATTTGAAGTCTGCCCATCTGTGGAATGAATTTGGAACCATTATCCTTTTTTTTACAATGGGGTTTGTTTATAGGATGGGAAAGTGTTTACTTACCGCCGTTTGACATCCCGGGCTAGACGGACATAATCACCCACCCTATTGACAGCAACGGCGACCTCCTCCCACATTCTCCACTTCTGGCTTTGGCTCATATTCCTGGCTGCCTGGGGCAGGATGTCAACGCACTTCTGGATCAAAACCTCCATCTCCTTGCTTGTGAAATGTGGCTGCCTTTTTTTTTTGGCAGCTTTGGCGGGTTGACTGGGGCCAGCAGTCTCTTCCATGTCATCCTCCTCACCTATTTGGGTAAATATGCAGATTTAGCCACTTCACAACTTGCACAATATTATGTTTTAAAAGAATCATTTACACAAAATGCATGAAGGCCTTACCGCCGCAATTTTGACCATTGTTTCCCTGGTTTGAAGCCATGTCTCTGCTTCCAGCATGAAATCATCCAGAAATTCTATGTGATTTCGTGACGTATTTATACATGCGTCCTTAGTTTGCGGCCGCATCATTGATTGTGCGTCCCTATGATTCATCCTTAATTTGTGCGGGAAAATAAACACTATTTATGGCTTGGTGTGTGTGGATTCGAGGTGGGGTTGTTGGAGTGTTGTCGGTTAAGTGGTTTGGATTTGGTTGTTTGCGTTTGGAGGATTTGGCAGAGTTGTTTTTTTGTTTGTTTTTGCTACATTTCTTTGGTTTTTCCGTTCGCATTTTTTTCATTTTTTCAACATCCTTTCCTGATTTGGTAAGTTTTGTGCATTCAAATTTGTGGCCAATTGGTGTATTCTTCTGTTTTGTGGTTCGTTAATTTGTTTAACACTCATTTCATCTTTTTTAGTTTTTTTTTGTTTTCGGACCCAAAGAAGTTTTTTGTGGAAATCTTATATATTCGAGTTGGGTAAGTCCATTTTTTGTCTTGCATTTGCGAATTAATTACCGCATTTTTGACTGTTGGTGTAGCGACTTGCATTTGCGAATTAATTACCGCATTTTTGACTGTTGGTGTAGTGACTTGCATTTGCGAATTAATTACCGCATTTTTGACTGTTGGTGTAGTGACTTGCATTTGCGAATTAATTACCGCATTTTTGACTGTTGGTGTAGCGACTTGCATTTGCGAATTATTTACCGCATTTTTGACGGCTTATTCATCATATAATCCAGTTTTGCTTTTCCCTTTTCCATTTTTTGGGTCCATTTGAACCCTATTTGACGTACGGTGTGCAATGTCGTTTTCATCGATGGCCAAATGTGTTTTTCCGCTATTTTCTGTGTTGGCTTGCAACAATTTTTAAACAAAAAAAACACCCTCTAAATTTTTGAAGTCTCATTGTTGGCTTTTTTACAGTTTATACGTATCATGACAATACCCCGGCATGTAAGCAGCTATGGATGGTATCAGAAAGCTAAGTTGTTTTTTCTTACTTTTGGGGTGGGTCAAAAGCCTTACATTGTAAACTTTGAATTTCAGGTAGATCTGGGGCGAATTGTTCTGGCCCTGCTCCCGGAAGACGACCAACCTCAAACTCGTCCCAGGCGTAGGCATCGTAGGCATGCAAGGCCCCAGATATTTCGAACACGTGTCACCCTTTTTGGAATGCCCGATGATGAGGTTTTAAGACGCTACCGTCTACCTCCCAAAATCAACATAGACACTCTCTCATTAATAGAAAGTGATCTTGAGCGGCAAATTGACAGTCCAACAGCAATACCACCACTGACGCAATTTATGGCGGTGTTACATTTCTGTGCCTCAGGATCATTTCAAACAACGGTGGGAATAGTGGCGGGCATCTCCCAATCCTCCTTTTCCAGGATCCTGAGGGCAGTGATGGAGGCACTTTTCAAGCACCTCCATCATTTTATTAAAATGCCTTTGGATATGGGTGCCCTTAGTGTGGCCAAGGCCAATTTTTACCAAATAGCTGGCTTCCCACACATCATAGGGGTTGTGGATGGTACTCACATACCACTTCAGCCTCCAGCACGGCTGGAGGCAATATTTAGAAACAGGAAACACTATCACTCCCTGAATGTAATGGTGGTATGTGATGCCTCCCTCCAGATCCTGTCCCTGAATGCTAAATTACCCGGAAGTGCTCATGACTCCTTCGTCATCCGGCAATCAGGGATATGGCAGAAATTAACCAACCTACAAGCTGGTGATGCGTGGCTTCTGGGTAAGTGGAGACCTTTAGTACATAACAATGTTAAGCTTGATACACAGTGTTCCTGATGTGGTCTATTTTTGTTCACAGGAGACAGTGGATACCCTTGCATGTCCTGGCTGCTCACTCCTTATTTGGCTCCCACACCAGGGCCACAAAGTGCGTATAATTCCGCACTTACAGCCACCAGGCAAGTGGTGGAGCGCTGTATCGGCCTTTTAAAAGGCCGATTCAGATGCCTCCACCGCTCTGGTGGCGAGCTCATGTATGTGCCGGATATGGTGTCGAAAATTGTGGTCCTGTGTGGGATATTTCACAACATTGCCATAAGGAGTGGTGTCCCAATGCAGCCAGAGGATGCCTTACCTGAGGATGGCCCCCCCGAGGTTGGTCGAAGGTCAGTATGTGGGGGGGCCATACGCGATGATGTGGTGGCCAGATTTTTTAGGTAAGTTTGAACAAAACTCCAGTGTTTATACCTAATGTGTTTGTGTTTTTTGGCGAACATCTAATTTATTTTTAATTTTCTCACCATCTTCTGTTTGTTCACATAATCTTTGGCACTCCAACGCTCACTACTTCCTGCTACCCTTACCAAACCTGGATCTGGTCCTTTTGGGCATATATTCTTGAACCCATATCGCAACGCCATGTTTGTGGAATCATGTTGGCATGGTCCTTCGTCAACCAGTTCTTGATTTTGTGTTTTTATTTAATTATTTCTTGGTATGTGTTGTATTTGAATTTATCACTGTGTATTTTTTTTGGGAGTGACCACTTTGTTTTCTCTGTTATGTTGTGAATAAATGTTTGAAGAGTGAAATGGTCTTCCTTTTTTGGGACGTTAACAGCAAGTGTAACCAGGTTAACACAAGTTACATTTGACTAAGGGGTAAACCAGTACTGACGCCAGTTGAGCAAAACTGAAATATGTTTTCAGCTTCCCAATCCACACCAAAAGGAAGCCTGGCCCAACCTTGGGATTTGTAAGATTGGCCTAAGCAGCTTGCGCACCAAGTAGGAACCTGGAAAATGTAGAAATCTGAAATTGACACTACACCCAAAAAGGGAAATGACATTGTTACTGTTATGTGTTTCTGGTGTCTGTTTGACATACAAAGACAAAACACAATCTAACTTTTAAAAAAGGGAAATCCTTGCAGGAACTTATGTCAGGCTAAACTATCTTGGTTTTGGTTTTTAAAAATGAGCCACAACGTATATTTGTCTTAATAAATTTATTTGGAAAATAGAACAAAAAAAAAAAATCTAATGCCGAAGGAGGCCAGACAGCCGGTCGAGGGCCACCAGAAGGCCGATTACATGGTGGCGCATCTGCCCCACAACATCCGCCACCTCTTGCCGACGCCTCTGTTCCTCTGTGGGTGAGAAAAGTGTGTGGGTTAATACAACAATAGGGAATCCACAGAAAAACATAAAAAAAAAAAAAAATCACTCCTAAACCCAAAAACAGAAATAAAAAGGGTGGGCTGGCAAAAATACAAGGCCTAGGTACAAATTCCCACAGGTATGATATGTGTATGCTTAAATCACCAGGAAGAGGTAAAGGCAAACCTTCACAATCAACAAAAGTCAAGCCACAAAAACACGAAGAAAGGCACGACACATGATTACATACAAACAGTTTGTGCTTTAAAAAAAAATTAAAAAAACATACCGGGAGACAAATCGGGAGCTCCGGCCAAACCTCCATGATCCTCCTCGGAGGATCCGTCATTCCCCAAAGAATGGGGCGGAGTTATGCTGGACTCCGGGGAGGGGGTAATTGGAAGAGGGGTGGGTGGAGGAGAGGGGGAAGTGGGACGGAGGGGAAGGAGGCCCGACATTTCCGGGAGAGGGTCTGGGAAGGATGGGGAGGAGTGGGGAATAGGGGAAAGATTTGGGGTGGAGTGTTGGCTGGGGGTTGGGGAGAGTGGGCGGGAACGCCGACGTTGACGGCGGAGTCTTGGCTGTCCCCCTAAAATATGTCAAATAAATTGCGTTTAGTTTATGGACAAATCCGGGCAACCAAACAAAAAAAAAAATAAAACCAAAAAAAATAGCAGTAGAATTAAAAAATCAGAAAAAGAGGGGAAACATGCAGACGCAGATATGAGTACCAATAATAAATAGAACAGACAGGAAAACATGCAGACGCAGATATGAGTACAAATAATAAATAGAACAGACAGGAAAACATGCAGACGCAGATATGAGTACAAATAATAAATAGAACAGACAGGAAAACATGCACACGCAGTTTGCCCCACAAACACAAACATTAAAACCACAATACATAACACTTACTTGCCAGGATCTGCATGCGAAAGCATGCCAGCAAGCGGGGCGTTCGCCGTTGCAGGTCGGACCACCTGCGCTCCAGCTGCCCGATGTTGCGGCGTGAGCCGAAGGACCGCAGGCGGGACCGTACCTCCGCATACGCGGAGCGCTTCTGCCGGTTGGTCATGGGTTGAGGCTGGCTGGTGATCCGGCGATCCATGACCTCCGTAAGCACCAGCAGCTCACGCCTGGTGAATGCGGAGGCTCTCATGATGGCAATGGTGTTTTTCTTAAAAATCATTTTTGATAAAGTGTGTAAAAATTTTCTGATTGGCTAATGTATTTTGGAAATTAACAGGAGCAATTTTATTGGTTAGTGTATGAGTCATGTGTTCGACAGGGCCAGAAATCTCTGGAGAGTTAGGATAGGCTTGATGCAGTGACATGCGTAAGCAAATTTAAATAAAGAAATGAACCCAGGGAAATATGCGGGGATCCACAGCAATAGTACAATTGTTTAATTGTGGTTCACATGTTTTTTGAACAATAAAAGCGAATGTTTCATCCGTACGTATTCTGCGGGTAAACACAAACACGGACAAGAGTAAAGTTTCTTGCATTGTGTTGAAAAAAAACAAACAATTAAGCTAATTGATACATTGATTGGCATGATACGATTGATGGAGGTAGGCAGAATAAAGGAGCAGGTAATCGACATCTGACAAGGCCACTTCCTGTTTATACGTGTGCGTGCGTTCCTTTCAAGCCATTTCGGGGATGTACGCTCGCTATTTCGTACGCTCGTTAGTTAGAGGAGGGGTCGTCAGAGTTTAGGGAGGAATTTTAGATGCGAACGAAAATACGAGCGAGCCATTGAATTTAAAAAATTTTGTACGTACGCCTAACGTACGTGCGCCCGCTTGCGAGTGGGTCTGAATGAGGGCCCTAGACTGTAAGCTCCACTGGGGCAGGGCTGATGTGAATAGCCAAATAATCTCTGTAAAGTGCTGTGGAATTTGTGTGCGCTATATAAATAACTGCTAATAAATAAATTTTATATATATATATATATACGCAATACTGTGCAAAAGTTTTAGGCAGGTGTGGAAAAAATGCTGCAAAGTAAGAATGGTTTAAAAATTAGAAGTGTTAATAGTTTATTTTTATCAATTAACAAAATGCAAAGTTAATGAACAGAAGACAAATCTAAATCAAATCAATATTTGGTGTGACCACCCTTTGCCTTCAAAACAGCATCAATTCTTCTAGGTACACTTGCACACAGTTTTTGAAAGAACTTAGCAGGGAGGTTGTTCCAAACATCTAACATCTTGGTTAACTAACCACAGATCTTCTGTGGATGTAGGCTTGCTCAAATCCATCCGTCTCTTCATGTAATCCCAGAGAGACTCAATGATGTTGAGATCAGGGCTCTTGTGGGGGCTATATCATCACTTCCAGGACTCCTTGTTCTTTACGTTGAAGATAGTTCTTAATGACAGTGAGTTGAGTGGCTTGGCCTTGTTTCCACGTCGAACGTATGGCTTTTTGGATGCAATTCTTCCATGAAGGCCACTACTGGCCAGACTTCTCCGAACAGTAGATTGGTGTACCTGGGTCCCACTGGTATCTGACAGTTCTGAGCTGATTCAACTGCTGGACATCTTACAATTTTAAAGGCAAGTAAGCATGATGTTTCTTTCATCTGATGCACTAAGTTTCCTTGGCCGACCACTGCGTCTACTGTCCTCAACATTGTCTGTTTCTTTGTGCTTCTTCAAAACAGCACATCTTGAAACCCCAGTATGCTTTGAAATCTATGCCTGGAAGAGACTTTGCTGATGCAGTTTAACTACCTTGTGTTTTGTTGCTGTACTCAGTCTTGCCATGGTATATGACATGTGACATGAAACTGTCTTCCACAACCTCACCTTTGTAGCAGAGTTTGGCTATTCCTCACCGAGTTTTAAGCCTCCTACACAGCTGTTTCTGTTTCAGTTAATGACTATATTTCAACCTACATATGAAAATGATGATCACTATCACCTGTTTGGTATGATTAGTTAATCATACACCTGACTATAATTCTACATTGACATTGTGCAAGTGTACCTATAAAAATTGTTGCTCTTTTGAAAGCAAAGGGTGGTCACACCAAATATTTTATTTAGATTTCTCTTCAGTTCATTCACTTTGCATATTGTTAATTGATAAAAATAAATGATTACACTTCTATTTTTTAAAGCATTCTTACTTTGCAACATTTTTCCCACACCTTTGCACAGTACTGTATATGTATAGTACTATATATAACTATATATATATATATATATATAAAAATATATATTGTAACACAGGGTATGGAAGCGAGGACTCCAGACAGGCAGATACTTGGTAAAGCAATGTCTTTTAATGGCAGCAGACACTGCACCTTAGCATATGAGAGCATAGGCCTGGATACACACAGGCGTATAACAGAGAATAAGCAAATAAACATAAAAGTAAATTTCCCAGCACTCTTTGTGCTTAACGGTCAGCAGTTACAATATCTGTGGACCTTCCAGGTCTTGGCACCCTAATGCTAACCACTACCCCCAGCATATAGCCTGGCCAGCTTGTCCGGCATCAGGAGCAAGGAGCATCAGGTGTGTGAGAATTTTAAACCCTGCCTGGTTTCACCCCAGTTTCCCCTGTAGTGAGCTGATCCCACAGGAATGTGGGCAGTTCAGCAGTTCAGGTGAGAGACAACCCCTCTCACCACAAAGTGTGTGTATATATATATATATATATATATATACACATGAGGGTAGTTCAATAAGTAAGCTAACAAGGCCTCTCATGTGTGTAATGTTCTCTATTTCATTCTAATTTCCTGTCAGGCCAGAGCAGGTACACCACTGCTTCCCCTCACAGGCATTAGACTGTGCCTTATATCAGTCATACTATCCGAACATCAGCTGTAAGATGGTGGGGTTGGCGGAAACATGGTCAAAATTGAGGTGCATAGTGTGATCAGATTTCAGCATCTAAAGGGCACATCAGCAGCTGAAATTCATTGCCAACTTGTCGAGGTGTACGGTGATAATGTCATGTTGTCACAGAAACAGGTTTGATGCCTTTGATAACAGCAGGACAGACATTCAAGATGAGCAGCAATCCAGCTGGCAAGCACGCCCACCACAGATGACCTCATTGAAGGTCTTACTTGTATTTTCTTACTTGAATAATATTTGCTGATTATCTTAATAGGAAATTTTTGACCTAGGGGTGCCTCGAAGAAAATGCAGAGACTCAATATCTCAATCTGAAAATCAGCTGTCTTCCCAAATGCTTTCACTGCTCCTTTCGGAGATGTGAAACTTTGCACTGCCGAGCAGTGGTGTAACTAGGATATTGGGAGCCCAGGGCAAGTTATAAAATGGAGGTCCACCCAAGTAGGTGCACGCGCTGAAAAAGGGGCATGGCCACTGGAAAATGGGGTCAGGGCAACAACACACACCACTGTTTCTAGTCACTCTGGGAACATTCCATATGCACCTTAATGCCCTAAGTAGTAGTGCCCTCTTGCAATACCCACTGTAGTAGTGCCCCAGATGCAATGTCCCCAACAGCAGTGCCCCTTATTCAGTGCCCCCTGTAGTAGTGCATCTATACAGTGCCCCCATTAGTGCCCTTTATACAATGTGCCCCCCAGTAGTGGTCCCCCTTATGCAGTGCTCCCTGTAGTGCATCTTATAAAGTGCCCCCAGTAGTTGTCCCACTTATGCAGTGCCCCCAGTAGTGGTCCCCCATGCAGTGCTCCCAGTATTGCCTGTTATACAGTGCCCCCAGTAGTGGTCACCCTTATGCAGTGCTCCCAGTAGTGCCCCTTATACAGTGCCCCAAGTAGTGGTCCCCTTTTACAGTGCCCCAATATGAGTCCCCCCTATGCAGTGCCCCTTATATAGTGCCCACAGTAGTAGTCCTCCTATGCAGTGCCCCCAGTAGTGCCCCTTATATAGTGCCCACAGTAGTAGTCCACCTATGCAGTACCCCAAGTAGTTGTGCCCCCAGTAGTGAACCCACTTATGTAGTGCCCCTTATAAGGTGCCCCAAGAGTAGTCTCCCCTATGCAGTGCCCCTAGTAGTGGTCTCCCCTATGCTGTGCCCCTTATATAGTGCCCCCAGTAGTAGTACCCCTATGCAGTGCCCCCAGTAGTGGCCCCCCTATGCAGTGTTCCCAGTAATGCCCCTGATATAGTGCTCCCAGTAGTAGTCCCCCCTATGCAGTGCTCCCAGTAGTAGTCCCCCCTATGCAGTGCCCCCAGTAGTGGTCCCCCCATATGCAGTGCCCCTTATATAGTGCCCCCAGTAGTAGTCCCCCCCTATGCAGTGCCCCCAATTCTGGTCCCTCCTATGCAATGCCCCCAGTAGTGCCCCTTATATAGTGCCCCCAGTAGTAGTCCCCCCTATGCAGTGCCCCCAGTAGTGGACCCCCAGCAGTGCCAGTGCCCCTTACATATATAAGGACAAAGACACACACACAAAAAAACTTTCCTGAATCCCCGCTCCTACACCCTCCGCTGTCCGCTCCTCCATCCTTTCGGGCCAGCCTGCTCTGCACTATGGGAGAGACATCATGACGTCTCTCCTATCACCCACTGTGGGAGCCGGAAGATGGAGCTCATGAGTGAGCTCCAGCCCGGCTGTGGCAGTGGGTTCAGTAGTCTGACTCTCATTGGCTGCCAAAACAAACCATCTGCTGCCGGGTAGTACGAGTACTAGCCAGTGGCTGTGTTTGTTTTTGTGTAGTGTCCTGGACCGCAGCCGGCGGCGCCCCCTCGCGCCGCTGGTCCAATGCCGCCACCGCGCACCACCGGTCCGATGGTGCACCTGCGCACCGCTGGTCTGATGATGTTCTCCGCACCGCCGGTCTGGTGGCCCTCCCCGCACCGCCGGTTAAATGGCGCCCAGGGCACGAGCCCTGCTCGGACCCCCCCAGATACGCCTCTGCTGCAGAGTATGACTCTACAGTGCTAGTGCGCAGGTGCACAAAGCCCCGGTATCCGCTAGAAGAAGCCGGACAGGGGCAGAGGGATCCGAAAGGATCCTTCTTCGCAACCCGGGAATCCTTCCCTTAGGGAAGGAGTAGGTTGTGGAAGCAAACACCATCTGAAGATGGCGAATGCTCCTGCAGTCAAGCTCCGAAAATATTATATTTTCGGAGCTTGTGAATTTAGATCCCATACTAGTGGATGGGGACAGCGGGCCAGGTCAGGAGAGAAAGGTAAGCAGGAGATATCTGTGATTTCCCTACGTTACTCCCACGTTACCTTTATGATGAATGGTCCCAAAACTTAATTTCTACAATAGCAGGTGAAAATGTTAATTGTCAACTACTTTTGTAGAAATTAAGTGATAATGAATAGACCTCACAATGAGAAAAGTGATTTAAATATTTAGTTTCATCATAAATGTAAATGACAGTATTAGAAAGTATATACAATGCTAAGAAGAAACATTACTTGTGCTATTGCTTATGAAAATGGTCTTCTATGTTCATTAAGAATGTTCAGTGAATCCAGCAGAAGAGTGCTTTAGTGTTTTATTTTAAGCTGTTATAAAGCTGTCTGAAAAGCTTTTTGTTGCTATCACACAATAGAGGAAAAATGAAAAGCATGTTTAAAAGCTGTTACGTTATTTGAAGTATGTTGTCTACTGAAAGCTACTCTTTCGCAAACTGTATGTAACTCGTAAATTCTTCCTGGGAACATGTTGGTTTATGAATACTTGGGGAGAGGCCTGGTGAGGTAATGCAATTATTTGCAGGAGTATAAAGTTATGTAAATCTAAATTATATGTCTGAATGAATATGGCTTGTTAAACTTTAGTCAATTTAACAAACATCTCAAATGTGAAAGATTTATTCAGTAATGGTTTTAGCAAAATAATTTGTTGAATTACTGTAAGGCTTGAGTCTATAGTATTTGAAATTGTAGAATAACTAACTATTAATTGCTAATGACTAATTAAAAATGCATGAAGCACAGCTTAATATCTGCTGCTGCAACAGTACTGAGCCTTAATTATACTTTCTGTATGATATAGGGTAGACTCCGGAATAACAAAGAACTCTAATAGACTCTGGGAAAGTAGACAGCATCCCACTTCACTGGCAGCTTGATGAAACAATTTGTGTTTAATTGCATTACTGTAGCCCGCCCCCAGCTGTACAATGGTGAATCACGATTACGTGATTGTGTCAGACTCAGTAATTGTAAACTATATAATAATGGTAAAAAAGCTAAGTGGTATCATACATTTAGGTCTGAACAGTCACTTGGGAGCAGTAGGAAAATTAGATGCAAATAATAAAAGTTTCTCTGAATTCTAAATTGAGTGCCTCCAAACACTATCAATCCAGTGTAGATAACAAGGGCTGTAACTAGGGGTTTGCGAGCGGTGCTACCGCGCATAGAGCAGGGCCCTGTGGGCGGTACATTTGCTTCCCCATGGCACCTGTATGTGACTTGCAGGGTGCCTGCAACAGCACCCTGCAACCAATAGTGCAACTGCAGAGCCGCCCGGAGCATTTAAGGGATGCTCTGGGCAGGTACCCTGCAACCTGTTGAGCTGCCCAGAGTGACCAAAGGCATCCCTGCCCCCTGGCGTTAATATGATGTCATGTGTTTAGGAGGAGGTGGCAGCACAGGCTGGCATAAAACCCTTTTACGGCACTGGTAGATACTTCCAAGAAAGATGCTAGACAGCCTGATTGTCCATGTCAGCTGCTCCTTTATTTTTCAATATTTACCACTTTAGTTTGCAGTGACATAAGACTGCCAATGTATAGGTAGAAGTGTCACACCTGGTGCTAGAAGGCACCACCTCTCTGGAGCTTCTCATTCCACTAGGTCCGATCAGTACCATTTTAATACAGGGTAAAGATCACAGAATTGGGTGAAATAAGTTTAGATTAAGGATTATAAAGGCTAGAATTAAGTCTATTAAGTTTCAACTTGTCAAACAACTATGTAGGACATGGGGATGAGAAATAACCTATTTCAGCGCATCTATTATACTCGGGAACAGTCAATCTGTTGCCAGGGATTTAAGAGTCGATTTCGATTAATTTTGTGCTCCTGATCATGAATATGCCATGCTTATTTTCAATTGGCTCTAGTTTTTCATATTTATGAAAAATTTAATTAAACAATGTTAAAAATAGTTAAAGATATATTTTTTTTATTCTGATTAAATTTGATTTGTAAAATGTTATAAAAAGTCACAGGATAATTACATACATAAGTGTTAGGAAGCTATGAGAACTGTTTTTTGTAGGATTTTCTTTTGTATTCTTGTTGCGGGCAGTCCCTCTGCAGACTCCAAAAGTAATCGGCCATCATGTGACGATCCCACCTTCCTTGATATCATTCTTCCATTACCTGAATATCCTGGTTGAACCGTTCCCGCTGTTCTTCGCTTAAATCTCCTAGATTGGATTGGAGGTGATCTAAATGGCTGTACAAAAAATGTACTTTAATACTCATGTTGGCACCTACTTACTCAGAACATTTTAGCATGTTGTGGACTAATTCATGATAGTTGCCTGCCTTGTGATTGCCTAAAAAATTTTGAATGACAGACACATACTGTAACTCAGCCATGCTTCAGATTCGGTTTCAGTCATAGATGTGGTAAAATTTGGATCCTTCACCAGTTTCCGTATCTGTGGGCGGGCCATCAAAAATTCCTGCCTTTAATTTTTCAATACTAAGAGATGGAAATGTTCGACAGATATACGTGAAACAATCGCCTGACTTGTCCAATGCTTTTACAAATTGTTTCATTAAACCCAGTTTGATACGGAGAGGCGGCAGTATGATTTTTTTTCCTGTCAATGAAGAGCTCATGAATGATGATGGCTTCTCCTACAATTATAACTTCTCTTGGAGGCCATACGGTTTGCTGCCAGTGCTTTTGTTTTGCACGACTATCCCATAAGCATATACAAGGATACTTAGTGTATCCACTTTGCTGCCAAAGAAGAAAGTTTACCATTTTTAAATCGACACAAAACAGACCACTCATGCTGAGAATAAGCTATTTTTTCTAAGACTAACTTGATATTTTCATACTGCTCTTTCAATTTTGTTGAATGACAGATAGGAATCAACACAAATTTATTCCTATTGATCAGTAATACGCATTTTAAGCTCCTTTTAGAACTATCCGAAAAGAGCCGCCAGTCTTCTGCTCAATATTCTGGTAAGCCCATCATTTGGAGAAGTTCCGGAATATTGTTGCAATACACAAGATTGTTATTTTGGCTAAAGAACGGCAGTATGGCTTGCTCTCTATTTCGATACGACGTTATAGTAACATCCGGCTCAAGACAGTGCTTTTCTTGAAGTCTGGATAGTAAAAGCTCAGCTCCTTTTTTCGATAAATTCAAGTCACAAATTAAATCGTTTAGTTCCTTTTTGAGAAAATTTGTTTGGAGTAGAGGAACTTTCTTCAAACTCCCTTTCATCTGTGTTCTCACTTGCACTGGATGAAATTAACATTTCCACATCATCACATTCAACTTCGCACAAAGAACTGAATGATGGTACAGGTAAATATTCGCTATGTGGTATCGGTTGTTTTGCAGAATTCATACTTGGATATTCCCATTTGCGTTTCTTAAATCGATTCATACCCTTCACATTTACAGCACAAAAATAACAGTCACTCAAGTGATCTTTTGGCTCACACCACATCATGTGTATGCTGACCAGTGGCGTAACTAGGGCAGGGCGAGCGGGGTTCGTGCCCTGGGCGCCGTTGAACTGGCGGCGCGGGGGGGCGCCGCCGGCCACGGTACCGGCCCGCCCGCCCTAGTTAGCCAGTGTAGCGCCGACCGCAATGAGTGCGGTCAGCGCTACACATTTGCACAGGACCGGCGCTAGGCTTCCAGCGCCGGTCCTGTGCTGCACGCCTGAGCCCGTTCCCTCCCCCTGAGCGCTTGCCCAATAGCGCCAGGAGGCGGGCTCAGGCTGTGCATAACACACGCATCGCCGCCAGCGCTGGCGGCGATGCATGTGTTAAACAGCAGCCAATGAGAGTCAGATAGACTCTCATTGACTGCTGCAGCACCCACTGCAAGAGCCGGACTTCCGCCCGGCCCCTGCAGTGGGTAATGGGACTGACGTCATAACGTCAGTCCCATAATGCTGAGCGCGCCAGCCCGGGCAGACTGGAGGGCGGGATCGGCATCGCGGACAGGAGCAGCGTGGAATCAGGTAAGTATATTTTTATATATATTTATTTTTAAACCTATATGCACAACGGGGGAGGGGTTGGCTGCTACTGGGGGGGACATCTACTGGGGGTGCCATTGGGAGGACCTCTACTGGGGGGGGCTACTCTACTGGGGACTACTTTGGGGGGGCACTACCACTGGGGGCATTCTAAAAGGGGCCTAGTATTACTAGAGGCACTGCACTCGGGGGACCACTAATGGGGGCAATAATAGGAAGGGCCACTACAGGGACCACTGGATAGGGGGGGGTCACTACTGAGAGCCTGCATCAGGGGGACCACTACTGGGGGCACTGCATGGGAGGGGGGGGACACTACTGCTGGGGGCACTATATAAGGGGCTTACTGCTAGGGGCACTGCGGGGACCACTACAGGGGGCACTAGATAGGGGGGATCACTACAGGGTGCCTGCATAAGGGGACCACTACTGGGAAAACTGCATGGGGGGGACTACTGTTGGGGGCACTATATAAAAGGGCACTGTATAAGGGGATACCGCTACTGGGCGCACTGCATTGTGGGGACTGCTACTGGGGGCACTGCATAAGGGGGAACACTACGTGGGGCACTGCATTTGGGGGGGCCACTACTGGGGGTACTGAGTAAGGGGAACTAATTGGGGGCTGTATAAGAGGGATACTGTATAAGGGGCACTACTATGGGCCTGCATGAGAGGGACCACAACTGCATACTGGGGGTACTACTGGGGTTAAGTTGCATATGGATAGGAATGTTTAGTTTGAAAATAAAGGGGTGTGTCATGTTGACACGCCCCATTTTTAAGTGACCACGCCCTTTTGGGGGGGGGGCTCCCTTTTCAAATTTGCCCTGGGCTCCAAATACCCTAGTTACGCCACTGATGCTGACATTAAGTTCTTTTTGATCACCTTTTGTCCAATTGAGGAGTAATTCCACGCAGGTTTTACAAACTTTGTGAAGCACCCAAAACTTGACTTGCTGGCTCATGTGACGTCCAAAATAAGCCTGATACGCTTGATTTATGAATACAGATATATATTTTTCCTTTTTTTTGCAAAACTATATTTGCCACAAATATAACAAAAAACATCAGGGTTATTAGTACACAGTCTCCGAGAAGATCTCACTTTTCCGGCAAAAACGTTTCGTTTCACACATTCAGAGCTAACTCTCAACAAAAGCCGAAGTCGTACTGAACAAAACAAGCCCAACCAGCGGGAAATTGGTTGTGGTGGGACAGAGAGAGGGCCGAACAAAGGAACAGGAGGTGTGCTAACTGCGTCCCTGGGTCCTCTCCATTGCTCCTCTCTGTATGCTGGGAGGAGGCGTGGCTGTGGTCTGAGGATGTCCCAGCAGGCTCAGCAGTGCACTGCCACGCCTCCTCCCAGCGGTAGTGAGGAGATTTGAATGTGTTATGCTGGCCACACACCTGCACAACCAGCATTTACACATGACTCACCATCCGACTCCCGGGAGCTCCCTGGCAGTCCCGGAGCATATTTGTTGTTTTTCTTAGCACATGATCTATCGTATGATCGATCCTGTGCTTCACACGCTCATTGGGAAACAGTAATTGAAATTACTTGAATTGCCGCACGATGGATCGCATCAACAAAATAAACGTCACGATCTGCACACGATACGATGGACAAGATGTGCTGCACATCTGATCATAAGATCTGATCATAGGAGCTGCGGGAGCGCGCATCGGATCGTATCTTACTAAAAAAATACACGATTTTCACAAGATCCATCTTATGACTCATCGAAAATCGGGCAATTCCCCCCGCAATCGTGCAGGTGTATGGCCAGCATTATGTGTCTCAAACATGACTACCAGCTACGTTATCACAAATCAAACAAATTCTCGTTATTGTTGAAAGAGGGTAGTTGTTAAAAAAGCAAATCTAAGTCGATTCTGTTAAGTAAAGCAGCCTAGACTAGTAAAGTACTTCAAAGGGAGAAAATAATTGAATTTTATAATTTTTCATTAATTTGAAAACTGGAGCCAATTCAGCTATAGCGAAGATCTAATGTGAAAATAGGGCCTGAGAGTACTCTCTAACCGATCTTAAATTTTTGACAAGAAAAACAAATAATTTTTTGTTCCCCAGTTTTATCAATGCTTTATTACTACAAAGTCTTTTCGATATTGTCATTTGTCTTTTGTGATTGTCTGGAAGGACACAGGGTTTGTTGTGCCATCGGATGACACAAAATGCTTAGGAGGAGACTATTGCTGCTGGACTTTGGGTTGCAGCTGTGCAGCCTCTATATGGAGAGCTAAATGTTCATTTACTATTGCACCCTTATCACTTCATCTTTGTAGGCCTGCATCAGGGAATGGCCTAATTATCTGCTACTACTAATGAGTTGCCATCACCCGAGACGACATCTGAGATTAAGGCCAACATACAGTAAACGGTTTCTTATGAACAAGACATTTGCAATTTATTGAGTTTGTTTTTATACTTTTACTTTCTTGGCTGCCATCTGCTGATGGTGTAAACTACCGGGGCTAAACTCCGAAAAGCTTTGCTTTTTGGAGTTTGTTACTTAGGGGTCAGATTGTAGTTACCATTAATAATTGGGGACTGCGATCTACAGCGCTAATTAGCACTTTGCTGGAGAGTTCTGTGAAATCTCCTACATTGTGCTTTTAGTACATAGCTACAATACATAAAATTATGCAGAAACTGTAGTTTCTATATAGTTTTATGCAAAAAATATAGGCCCCACAGATTGTTAAGCTGTATACAGCACATAGCAGAGAAAGAACATGTAACATCTGCCTTATGGGGGGTATCCACTTAGCGAATTAGCTAAGCGATTGCACGATAATGACATCGTTATCGTGCAATCGCTTGCAAATCGGGCATGTTTTGATCAGAAGCGATCAGCGATGCGCGTGCCCGCTGGTTGCTTCTGACATCCGACATCGCCGGTACATGCAGGTCAACCTGACGATCTCGTCAGGTTCAGCATGTGTGGGGATGAGGGATGTGCCGGGACTGAATGAGTGAACGTTCAGTCTAGGTACATCACTAGCTATACAAACGACGGCACAGTTGCAATGTCGTAATCGTGCTGTCGTTTGTATATCTACAAGTGGATACCCCCCTTTAGTTCATTACGCTTAGAATAATTAATTAAAAAGCCAAATTATTGCCTTTTTCAGTAAGTGCAAGTGAACCAGTTCCCATAATAAATGTCTGTGAGTTTAAGAAATATATTAGATAGGCAGGGTAAATTGCAACTACTTCCCAACCAGTGGCAGATTTGCCCGAACGGCTGCAGCCACCGCAGTAAAATGTTACCTCAGTGAGCCAGTTGCAGTCCGTGACTGCACTGGGTACACTGTGACTGGCAGCGGCTTCCGATTGGAGACAATCGGTGGTTAACCATCGATGATTATTAACCATATATTGTTGATGGTCATCCCTCTTAACAATAGAAAGCTATAATTTTTCATCTGGATGTCCATATAATGCACTTCAATAATACAAATATTTATTCAATATTTACTTAACTAAGCTGCTCACAGACAGCTAAACCTGGAAAAAAGATGTTATATAATAATATATAATAAAATTAATATACCTCGGGAAACTGCTGCATCACAAAAAACATAAAGGATTTGATGTATCAAATGGTAAAAAGAGTGGAGAAATGGAACAGTGGAGAAATTGCCTATAGCAACCAATCAGCTTTAAGGTAGCATTTATCAAGTACATTCTATAAAATGATAAGGAGAAGCTGATTGGTTGATATGAGCAACTTCTCCACTGGTCCACTTTTCCACTCTTTTCACTGCTTGGAACATCATCCACAAAAATTTGATCTTGTCCTTGAAATGTACATTTTTTTTGAAAGGCCCCCAACATCATTCAAATGGTAAGTTCTGTCACATTTTCATACCTGTATATGTAGCAGCATCATTGGGCACGATTCAATTCAGCGCGATGTAAATAGCGCCGGGAGATAGCTCCCGGAGCTATTCAATTCATCGCGCTGTTAGGTCGGGGAAGGCTCGTTATAGCGCCTTAAACAGGGTGTTTAGGCGCGATAACGGGCATTCCCCGACCTAACTTCCCGGCGCGAGGCTGTTTTCCCGGCGCTAAGGGCAGAAAACAGCCTCGCGCCGGGACTTTTGTCGGATTTCTTCTCTCATCCCCGGAGGGATGAGAGAAGAAATCATAGTCGGACTTGTCAGCGCGGTGTATTGAATAGCTCCGGGAGCTCACTCCCGGAGCTATTTACATCGCGCTGAATAGAATCGAGCCCATTGTGTTTTTGTTTTTATTTTTCATTTTTCTGTATAGCACAATGGAATATGCCTATGCTACACTGATAAAAAGCCAGCCTGATTTAACATAATTCTACATACTCACCCTAAGCAATAAAAAATAATATAGTGACTAACAATTTTTGGAGACTGTGCAGGACATTACCAGAGTGTGCTTAACATGATAAATAACTGTACTTTACTTTCTAGATACCAGGTTCCCACACTGTGCCTGTCCATCTAGGTTTCCATGTGCTAGGAAGTGAGCATGCAGTCTGCCAGTATCAATGCGTGCATACAAAACAGTACACAGCTTTAACATTTTTGTGGCGTCTGCAGCAGATTTAAAATAAAAAAAAGAAACAATAAAATGTTACCCTTTGCAGGCGCCAGTGCAGACGATGAAATCGCTAATGAGAAAAATGTTTTTCAAAATGCTTGCCATATAATTCAAGCCAGATAGACAACAGCCATCATCTTCTTACAAGAAGTAGAATGTGTTTCTTATCTGCAGGGGCGAGGGGGTGAAACCTCTGAAAAGGACATCATAAGGTGTGGTTAGAGTAAAACAATGCTATAAACATAGTATAAATGTTTAAATTCAGGTTATCAAGTTTATTTTTACATTGTATTATTGTGTCAAGAGATCATCTATAATTGTATTAGTTGTTTTGTTGGCAGTTATAGTCACTGAACAAAATGGCATAAAATGATATCTAATATTGATTCAGAATACGATTATTTATTTATGTGTTAATGAGATCTTTTGCCTCTTTTTTATGCATGTATGAATATGTCTATATTCTGCCACTGAGTAACATTTAAAAGAAATATGGTTTGTGGAGCAATATTCAATACCGGAAATAAATCATTCTTACTGCATCGACTTCTTCAATGTTCCTTCTGGGAAATACTGAATGGTGACGTGATGTCAAGGCAGGATGTGCAGGGGGTATGTTGCTGTTCTTCATGGCATCACAGCCCCCCCCCTCTTTTACAATGCCTTGGTTTGTGGCACTGTAAAGTGGGGAATGGGGCAACAATGATGGAATTCATAGTGAAGCGACATCAAGACCCCTGATCAGGGCTGTAACTAGGGGAGTTCGAGCGGTGCCGCTACATATAGTGCAGAGCTCTGTGGTTGGCATTGTCACTGCCCTATGGTCCCTGCATCTGGCTAACAGGGTGCCTGGAAAAGCACCCTGCAGCCAGTGTCACTGCGGCAGACATGCACCCTGCAGCCGTTATAACACTCCGGGAACATCCTGAGGTTGCTCCTGTGGTGCTGCTATTCTTCCTCATGCTGCGCTCCGCCCCCTTGACATGACATGAGTCTTGGGGCGTGGTCTGCACTAGGCGCCTTAAAGCCCTGTTACGGCGCTGCCCCTGACCACTCACTTCACTGAGAAGTAGGAGGGATCAGCGAGCATATCTACTCCCCCAAGAGTCTGGGATCTCTCGGACACTCCAGCAGAGTAGGAAAGTCTAGTTACTAATTGTAAAACACACGAGGGACACGTGTCTACCCCAAGAAGCTTACAGTATGATTAAATGAATGAGAATCAAAGCCTGTGATGGCTATTTAATAACTTTGCCACAAGATGCAAATGCTCACTAGACCTACAGCAACTAAACATTTGATTTAATTGTGTATCTAGATATATAAAAGCTAAATATTAATGACCTGCTATCATTCTAATGCATGTATCCCCTTTGAGTGCTGTTTGTAAACAAACTCCATTTGGGAAGCATTAAGCGGGACATAAGCCAGATTGTATAGCGTAACTTAGTAAAATCGCTCTGTGCATGCCTGGGAAAAGCGGCCACACGTACATAGGCCTATAAAGGTTTGGGCGATTCTAGTATTTGCGGCTTGAAAGGTGGAATGGGGAGGGAAGGGACTTTATAATGTAAGACAAATACAATAACGGTGTGTTTACGCAATTTGCAAACATGTACACCTGTAATTTCTGCATCATTCAAGTTCCAGTGCAAATACATAGTGATGATAATGACAGTCACCAGTACTCGTTAACCCCTTGTGATGATTGCGAATACACTGCTGAGGCTGATAGGTGCTTTCTCATTGCTCATATATATTTTATGTTTTTTTGTGTTTTTTTTTATTTTCCGAGCATAAGAGAGCTGTATCTGATGTATTAGTGAGATTATCAAAGTCTTATTACAGCCTAAAAACAAACGGATATTTTGCAATTTAAAACAAATGGTTAAAAACATGAGAGTTAAATGTATGTGACATCTGCCTGGAATAACCTAGGCGCATACGCTACCGGTACTGACCTGAAAGCCTCTAGCTGCATATGGCAATCAACATTATCAAGTTTCTATAGAATATTACAAGATATTTCCTTAACATGGAGAGATGAGACTCAGGGTGTATCTAGTGTCTCAGATACTTTTTATAAGGAGATTCCTGTAGTTTTAGGACACAAATCTATTTTGTGGTTTTTACATGATTAATCTATTTCTCTGGCACCTCCTTGCAATCTAAACTGTAACCACCACATTGAACTGATGCTAGACATGCAGTAATGGGAATGCAATCAATCAAAAGCATCACTGTCTGACACGAGACCACACAGAGTGCAACCAACACAAAATTAAATGATTAAGGTAGCAACAGCGTCAGCATATTCCCAAGGTGGGTGATGACAGTGCTAGGCCACTATCGAGAAACTTCACTAGTATTTCTTGGAAAAATTAGGGAGAAATTGAGACAGTGTACTGATTGGTACCACAAACTGATTATGTTAAATGGTTACATTGTAAGTGAATAATTATCTTTTCAAAAGTGTGTGTTACATTACATGGGTACAGAGAGGTCTGAGAAGTGCCTGCGAAATCTGCAGGACAGAATAAGCTCATGAAGAACTTTGCTGAAAATAATATTTATTATAATTTGTTTAAACGCTCAGAATTGTGACATCTATCTTAAAATCTATTTATACAGTAGGTCTATTTAATTAACTAACAACATTTTCTGTAGTACTTTAGTGTTATAGAACAGCCCTCATTGAATCAATATCAGGAGGCATTGTTATGTGGTTACCACATTATCTGCTTAATTCATCTTCATTTAAAATGCATGCATTAACTGAACTACACGTACAGTAGGGATATTAATTCCTTTGTAGTATACTGCATGTAGTTGAGCATCATGGTAACCTGTATTACTTTATTACTTGTACTAAATCATTTTTCAAGACTAGACTAGAATTGTGAATGGTATCTGCGCTATTCTTAAGAAGGCCCCTGTCAGTGTTAGATTTGCTGCTGTCACAGACCGTAGTGGTCCCTTTCCTGACCACCGAAAATGCAAGAACTAAGGGGTAGATTGACTAAAGTGCAGGTTTTTAGAAGTGGAGATGTTGCCCATAGCAACCAATCAGATTCTAGCTATTATCTTCTAAGGTGCTAGTTAAATGTTAAGTAGAATCTGATTGGTTGCTATGGGCAACATCTCCACTTTTCACTTTAGTAAATGTACCCCTAAGAGTGATGTGTAGCCTCATTGGGCGCAAGCAGAACCAGTGTTAGTGTTTCTATGGATGTAAATGTAGTGTGCTGGGTGGATCTATGAATATACAGGTTTTTGGTTGCCTGTTATATTGAGAATAAAAGCAATTTACTTCAATTGTGAAAACACAGTATTCAAATAAACGTTAAAATATGCATTCAAATAAAATAACCATATCTAGTAAATTAAATATAACACAGTAGTTTGGGACATCAGTCAAATATGATGCTTCCCAGCAGTCTGTTTATACAGTAGCCAGTTGTATAATATATCACTTGGAAACAATGTTTGTAGAGCAAAAATACAAAAATAAGTTCAGTGTTTGCAAACCAGTAGCTGTTGCAGAGGTTTGGATGTTATGTTCCCAACGTAGATTAGAGTTCTTACATGCATATGCGCTCCGCTAGGATATTTGAATGAGTTGGAATGGCTTGTGATGCAGGAGCGGGTACCTCCTACCTTGTCCTGAGGAGGGACAATGGGAACACCAGTTCCAATTCCTGCAGTGTCTAATGGTGCGTACACACTAGACGATACGCTCAATGAGCGATATTGTCTTGTTGGTCTCCGGTAGGGGTGTGCTCAATGTCGTTAATGACATTGAGCACACACACTGAACGTATCATGAACGTTCAGTGCCGGGCACCCTCCCTCATCCCCAAACATGCAACACCTGCATGTTCGGGTGATGAACGAGAATGTCACAATGACCCGTGACATCGCACATCGTTGGTCGTTCATCGATATCATTCATCGTTTTAGCGTACACACTGGCCAATATAGTGAACGATTGAACAATAATGATATCGGTATCGTTCAAAATATCGGCAAGTGTGTATGCATCTTAAGTTTTGGGCAGCAGTCTGGATGCAGTGTCTTAAGTTTCGGGCAACAGTCTGGATGCAGTGTCTAAGTTTCGGGCAGCAGTCTGGATGCAGTGTCTAAGTTTCGGGTAGCAGTCTGGATGCAGTGTCTAAGTTTCGGGCAGCAGTCTGGATGCAGAGTCTAAGTTTTGGGCAGCAGTCTGGAAGCAGTGTCTTAAGTTTCGGGCAGCAGTCTGGATGCAGTGTCTAAGTTTCGGGCAGCAGTCTGGATGCAGTGTCTAATTTTCGGGCAGCAGTCTGGATGCAGTGTCTAAGTTTCGGGTAGCAGTCTGGATGCAGTGTCTAAGTTTCGGGCAGCAGTCTGGATGCAGAGTCTAAGTTTTGGGCAGCAGTCTGGAAGCAGTGTCTTAAGTTTCGGGCAGCAGTCTGGATGCAGTGTCTAAGTTTCGGGCAGCAGTCTGGATGCAGTGTCTAAGTTTTGGGCAGCAGTCTGGATGCAGTATCTAAGTTTCGGGCAGCAGTCTGGATGCAGTATCTAAGTTTCAGGCAGCAGTCTGGATGCAGAGTCTACATATCGGACATCAGTCTGGATGCAGTGTCTAAGTTTCGGGCAGCAGTCTGGGTGCAGTGTCTAAGTTTCGGGCAGCAGTCTGGGTGCAGTGTCTAAGTTTCGGGCAGCAGTCTGGATGCAGTGTCTACGATTCGGGTTGCAGTCTGGATGCAGTGTCTACGTTTCGGCCAGCAGTCTGTATGCAGTGTCTAAGTTTCGGGCAGCAGTCTGTATGCAGTGTTGAAGTGCCCGGTGGCTGTGTGCTGATATTTTTCTGTCGGAGGTGATTCAATGTAGATGTTTGAAATGTACCGGGGGTCCGGCTGCTCGTGTCCTCAGGTCTCACTTGTTTTCCTCAGTAAGGCTACACATCACTCTTAGTTCTAGCAGTGTCGATGTTGCACACAAGCAGCCCATGTATTGTCTGCGCATGCGTCCGAGTCGCACTGGGCATGGTTACCAGTGGGAGACACAGAAAGAATTTGGACACCATGGATTTCAATGGGCAGTTCTGGGCATTAACAGGGGGTCAGATAGGCAGATGCGGGCCTGCTGATGATGGCGACTGCATTTTTTCCCCCGGCAGTAGCAAAGACACAGGACACCATGTTCATATGGAGAAATTGCAACTGCCATAGAGCTGGTGCAAGCTTCATTTGTGTGACTGATGGTGCAGAGAGAGTCCTCCCAAAGATACACCGAGACAGATTACATCCGCAGTCAGTGGGCTTCTCAGTATGTAGATCGTGGCATTATCACAAAGACGCAGACACGGCATGACTGCATGCACCTTTGAATCAGGCCTTAATTTGTTGAATGTAGCAATGAATTCCAAAAATATGACCCTAACAAATTGGTGGAGACTGCTAGTTTTGGTTGCTGCTATTCCAAATCAATACCTTGTAAATGCAATAAAATACACATCAGATCCAGAAAAACGTTCATATATCTGACATATGTAATAATTATAGTGAAATTGAAGGTGGCAACACATGCCCATGCCTTTAATAAATATAAATGGATATATGTGTGTGTGTGTATATATATGTGATAGCAGCTACCAGGTTTCCATCAGTGTGACGGATAGTGTAGGACCTGCAGAAAGTGGAGTCCCGTGATGTGGGCTGCAGGCTTAAATGCATTGATCAATCCATGAACTAAATCCCCATTATTTATTTACTTATTTATACATCATTGTGAGTGTTTAAACATGGTGAGTGCTGGGTTTTCTGTTTTTATTTATTTAAGCAATGTGGTCACAGGCCACTTGCACCCCAGTCCTGGGAATGGCGAGTGCAGGTCTGCACCCCAAATCTAGGAGTGGCGAGTGCAGTGGATTTCTGACTTTGTATATATATATATATATATGTATATATATATGCATACAGTATGAACTCATGAAATAAATGCACTTTCCTATCAGGAGCACGTACAGTGCAAGGTAAAAACTAAAGCCCACGCTACAACTTAGTCAAGGCCAAGATGTGAATTTTTATATAGAATTTCACATATGCTAGCGATTAGGAAAACACATATGTAGTGCAGCGAGTCATCAGGAATGTGTGCACTCATACAGAGCTATGCCTTGACCATCACAAGTAAGGAAAGCAGACAAATTACACAAACAATACAGAAAGGCAGACAAGAGGGTCCATTTTCCTAAGAGGGGAACTATTTTCATACATGTTATGGGCATTTCTATACACAGATTGTCACCAATATACCATAATTATTATGCTTTTATTTCATTTTAAAGCAAATATTTGGAAATATCTGTAAATATATTAGACATGTATACAGATTGAATCATTTGTTAATATTACTAGATATCAGAGGTATAATATTATAGCATAATAACAGAGAAATAATACAGCTTTCCAGTCAGGTAACAGATGAACATATAAGGTAAAACTGTGCCTAAGGCTCCCATATTTATAAAGAAGTTACCTGTTCAGGGGTGTCTTAAGAGAGGAGGGGGCCCGTGTGTATTCCCCATCAGGGGCCCCCTCTCACCCCGGCAGCCGACTGATGCGGCTGACCAGCCACCGCATCTTTTATAGACTCTGGGCACTAGAGTCTACTGTACATGCACAAAACAACCACAAAATGGGCGGGACTTCAGAGAGGTAAGTTTTAAATTATATGGGTGCAGGGTGTGCAGTGCTTGGACCCGTGGCCTGTCTACACCGCACACCCTGCACCCATTATAGATACGCCGCTGTAGCTGTCCCTGTCTTTTAAAGGCAGCTTTGATTTGTTCTGCATGTTGTAGCACCAATTAGTGGCAGTGTAAATGCTTATATCCATGGAGATATATGATTGGCAGGCATGTATATGTATAGTGAGGACTATCAATCCCAGCACAGAATCTTCTACAATGTTGGTTTTAGCTGGGTACACACTAGACGACATGCCGCCCTATCTGGCGGATTGGGCCGACATATTGTCCACATTGGCAATTGTGTATCAACTATGAACGACCATGCACGCTCCCGTGGGGTCGTTCATTACATCGACAGATCAAGCCTACTGTACATGCTGTTCAATCTGTCAATTTGATGAACGACGCCATGCTTGTGGAGGCAGCTGGTAAACGATATATTGTTCAGTCGTTCATCAGATCGTGCACTGTCAAATGACCACATGATTTGTCGTTCATCGCATCATGCATCATTCGGGTACACACCAATCGTGTGGTGTGTACCCAGCTTAACACTATCATGCACCAAGTACAAATCTGTCATATACTGTATCATCATAGTTATCTGTTCTTCCAACTTTGTACATGTCATGATGTTAGGCACATTTGCTAATGTCACTTTGTATTTATTTTATAGTGTTCAGGCACTTTGATCAGTGAATAAACCACATGTTAACTTGTAATTATTCAGTCCTCTGTGTCTGTACCAACTTCTGCTACCTGAATATCCATTTTTGACCTTGTTTTATTTACTGAAAATGATTGCTTACTAGTGACATTCATCTGTGGCTTATTAAGTGTCTGTGATAATATGCTGCTTATCCTGACTATGGGGTCTATGTACTAAGCCTTGGAGAGAGATAGAGTGGATGGAGATAAAGTACCAAACCAATCAGCTCCTAACTGTCACTGAACAGGCTGTGTTTGAACAATGACAGGAGTTGATTGGTTGGTACTTTATCTCAGAGCTGTAAATAGACTTTTTGGTGCCCTGTGCCAGAGAGAGCATTGTCCCCCCCCCATTATTAAATAGGGAAATAAGATAGTGCACCTGAAAAAGGGCTATGGGGAAGGGCAATGGAGGAGATAGGGGCAACCAGGAGATGCTGGGGATAAAATAGAGGAACTTACAAGTGAGAGTGATAATAAACAGGAAAATTGACAGGCCCAATTCACCAGTGTTGAGCCATAAAACTACTAATGAGTGGATGTCTGCTCATATACAGTAATTCAACAGGAGGTAAAAAAAAAACCCTGTAAAATACCTACTGGGATACTAAAGTCAATCAGGTTCTCAAGGTAGAAGCAAAAGGTAAAGTCCCACCAGGTCCTCACTGTCAAAAGTGGTGAGCAGCTGAAACCTCAAGTTACTTCTTACAGGGAGAGCCAGCACAGGAATTCCCTAATACTTAGCTTTGGTAACAATTGGATTTCCAGCGACCCATCACTTTGATGTCCTGCAATTGCAGACGTTGCAAAAGTAGAGGCACTGATCCAAGTCACTCCAGTGAGAGTCTAATGCTTGTAACACAATGCTAACAATTTAGACAAGTTAATATCATTTGGTTGCCTCCTATACTCAGGAACAGGAGTCACTCTGACCCAACTCTTGAAAATTTTCAAATTCATGAAGCTCTTAGAGACATCAAGTTGTCATAGGCAGTATTAAATGGAAACTCCGGCTAGGGTTTTAGACACTGATGCCCTAGTCCTGCCTCCAACATAGGGGCATATTCAATTGTGTGCGAGAATAGCGAGGTTTTTCCTGCAAGTGCAGGTTTTTTGCTATTCTATTAGGTGTGTGTTTTTTTTCACACACCTCCTGAGCAAGCATGATTTTTCCTAAAATCGATATTTTAATGAAAAATCACCGGAACTTGCTCTGACACCCCCGCGGCACCCCCCCTGAAGACTAATTAAGCAATTGGAAGTATCCAATTAGCTTAATTAGTCCTTAATTACTCACCTTCCGAAGCGCTGTCTTCTGCATCTTCATCCAGCGTCGGGAGCCGGCTCTTCTGCAGCAAGGTGAGTATGCCAATGCATGTGCTGTATGTAAGTGTGTATGAGTGACTGAGTGTGTGTGGGTGCATGAGTGTGTGTGACCCCCGATGCGGTGTGTGTGGCCCCCCTAGAATGGGCGCTGGGAGAACTACATCTCCCAGCAGCCCTTGCTCCTCCCATCAGCCCTCGGGACTCCCAGCAGCCCCCTCCAGTAAGAAGAGAGAGGGGAAGCCACTGGGAGCCGTGGAGACCCCCTGCCAGGTAGGTTATTTTTTTAATTGAATACCGCGGGTAGCGGGAGCGCGCGGTATTCCGGAATTGGGTGCGAGGTGCGTGAGGATTTTAACTCGCTTAACCTCGCGCCCAATTGTATATGCCCCATAGAGTCCACCTGTTGCTCACTCTTACATCTATGACTGCAATGCTCCCGAAACTTCTACCATTCTGACCACACTTACTGGTAAGTACGTAACATGCCACGTGCAAATGACCATTCAGCTGAGCCATCCATACCAACCTGATAACCTGCTGAACATAATAGGGGTGCATCTCACCAACTGCATTGATATGGGGCAAAAACTCCTTAAACCTGCTCCAGAAAAAACTGGATGAGATATACAATTCTTCTCCTCTGTAATATGGCGGGCCTTGAACACTACATTAAATATTGAGAGAGCACAGAACGAGCTACACAGCCGGCATTGAGGAAGTCTACTGATGATTGATGGCATATACTATATCAAGTTTGCCATACCAAAATATAATGCTCTTATTATGCTGGTGCTCCCCCCCAAATCTCCAGCATCACTACAGTGGGAAAAAGTTTTAGGAGAAGCAACTTCATAATTAGTCCTTCAAAACCCAATCCACATGCCATTGAGCAGAATGCCAGGCTCCATCCAGTTAGGCTCAAAATCCTGTGGCAACAGGCTGCAACTGGGAAATAAGGACAACAGGCGCAACCTACAAGAAAACCCCTTTGGGAGTGCATCCCATACTAAAAGATCCCTTGGCTGATAATTTAATTAAATAGTTTGGTTTGGTAATGTCAGCAGTGGCCCCCTTGAGCTTCCTACAGAACCCCCTGCCCAAGGGGATCACACTGCATGTGACATTGAGCTATGCTAACAGCAGCTAAGCACAAGGCGATGGCAGCACACAACCTCTCCACCGTGCCCAAAAAGTTGACAACAAGCTAAAATATCTGTCTCAATATCTAGACACGAGAGCTTGTGAGTCGCACCTTCCATCTCGTCATGTGCAAACTGAGCCAATAATGCCCAATTACAAAAATATATAAGCCCAGTGCAATGGGGAGGGTTGGCCTGACAGACACAATCATTATCAATCAAAATATTGGCACAAGGTGGAACAGCCCATAGGCAAACACCTGTCTATTTAGAAATCATCCTCCAGATGAAACCTGAATGAATCAGAGTGCAAGGGGAGAAAGCAAAATGCTGATTCATTGTCCATCTTACCAATCAGGGTGCCCACTCCTTGAGTTTGAACTAAATCTAAAGCCTCATTAAGTGACTGACAGCCCACATGACTCAAATCAACCACCATTGCATCATTCATTGAAGTACCCAAAGGATAAGATAGATGCTGATTCAGCCAAAAAGTGTGGAAAATGTTCACTCATGCACTCCAGCTGTATCTGCTACATGTACTTATTTCACTACATGGGGCAAGTCAATTTTGGATTTCAGTTTTGGGGCAACTGATCTAGACAACTCCAATAAAGGAAGCTGAATACCCTCCTGAAAACCATGCAGCAAAAACTCTGCATCAATAATGGAGTGGGATGTACTAAAGGAAAAATGCGATAAAACACAGTTTTTGGGGTTTTACCGCATTTTCCGTATGTATTAACAGCTGGCCGCCATGGCTTCGATGCAGAGGATGACGTCAGCTTTTTTTGGCGTTACCCTATAGAAGCCTATGGGCTTCTAGCGCATCACGCTGCTATGAGGGATCGGATCCCTCCCAGCATGCCCCATGGCCGCCGAGTCACTCTGCGCATGCTCAGATGGACTCCCGGGTCATAAATGCAGAAGTCCACAGTGCAGAGCGGGTCGCAAAGGACAGCTCTTGTTGGAAGAGCTGTCCTTTGCTTCACTGATCGCATATGTTAGTACATATGCGATCAGTGGGGATGCGGTGACTGGTGGTAATTAGCACCAGTGTTAGTACATCCCACTCCTAATGAGATATTGTGCCACGCCAACCACTGGACCCTGGCCTCCTGGTATAGGGTGATAAGGTGCACTCTTCCTGTGAGGGGGAGGCTGTAGCGGGTGGGGGTGTTGTGTGCTTGAGAGGGGAGATGAGGTAAATAAAGAGACAAACAGTGTAGGGAGGCCAAATCATTTATTGAGCAGGCACAATGCTACTCTGATGAGGTCTTAATGAGGGGATGGGGGTGGAGGGTGTGGGTGATCAGACTTTGGGTGGGAAGGTAGGTGGACCCTTTCAGGGGGCTCCTTGCTGTGCAGTTCTTGACCGTCACGCTTTCCCTGCTGGACCTATGGTCTACAGCCTTTTTGGCAGTGTCCAGGTACCTTGGAAGTCAGTTTGTTGCTTATGAATGTCTCGCTTTAGGCGGGATCCTGCATGGTGGTATCAAAGTTTACCGAGTACTTACCTACCGGTAGGTTTTTGGAGAGGGTGGACGGTGCAGTTGAGATGCTTGGGGTGAGTGGTGTGTTGTTCTCATCCTGGCATGCTCTGCTGGTTCAGTGGTGGTCGGAACGCGAGAGTGCAGGACACTTGTCGGAGGAAGTGGCTGGACCGCCTAGGTGAGTGAGTGTGCCTCGCGAGAACATGGGGTCTTTAAATGGCTGTTTGTAGTCAGCGTACAGGCGGTGTATGTGGGGTTCCAGGTCCCCTGGGCCCGCTGATTGGTACCTTGTACTGGTTGGCGGTAGGCTGGGCCGGCAGTGGGGATGACCCTCCTCTCCAGTGGACATGAGTGGTGCGTTGTGGGTGTACACACCCCGGTGGTGATGGACACTGGGGTTGTTAGGAGGCTGGTCCAGGATTGGTGGCCGTCCGCTGAAGGTGCTAGCGGCAGCCTGGACCAATGGATTCCCCTTGGTGTCTTTTGTAAGTAGCCGTGGACGGAGTGGAGACGGTGCGAACTGTCACCGGCAATCCCGTGTACGGATGCATGTGTCGGTGGGTTCAGGTAGGGGTATGTTGTCTGTGGAAAGAGTCCACACCCACTCTCCTCACCCACACTCACACACACACACCCTCCAAAATAACCAGCACAAGCATTGTCCACTTACAACTCCTGGAAGAAGGCCTTACCACCGAAACACATTGGTCACTTTCCACAGACAACATTCCCCTACCTGAACCCAAAGCCTGATCACCCACACACTCGCCCTCCACCCATCCCCCCCTTAATACCTCATCAGAGTAGCATTGCGCCTGCTCAATAAACGATTTGGCCTCCCTACACTGTTTGTCTCTTTATTTACCTCATCTCCCCTCCTATCAAACACACCAACATCACCACAACACCCCCACCCACTACAGCCCCCTCCTCATAGGAAGAGCACACCTTATCACCCTATACCACAGGTTCCATCCAATTACACACTATTTTTGTCCCCCTGGTGTGGCCCCAGCCAGGAGAGTTGACATAGGCAATGGTGCTAAGCTAGGTGGCGTCTCCATGGGATGCAGAGACCAGGGTCCAGTGGTTGGCAAGGTACAGTATCTCATTGGGACCATTAACAGGATTTGGTACTCCTGTATTAGGTGCAGCACTGCTGACAACCCCCCTCCTCCTTCCCATACCCATTAATATCCAGCGCCCCCTCTTTCCTCCATCCCTCCCCCCGCCCTCCTGCCACCCACACACTCACTTCCGCACACCAAAACACTATCCCTCCTGCCATCCCAGAAGAGCAAATTCATTGGATGGACCCGCCGCACCACAAGCAAAGGTGTTGAAAATGACACCACTGTCCATTGCTGAAGGCAAAACACCATAGACATCTCCTGAAAGGTACATATAGGGGCATATTCAATTGGGCACAAGGTTTAGCGAGGTAAAAAACCTTCTGCTCCTCGCATCCAATTTTAGAATACCGCAGGTATGCGCGCTCCCGATACCCACGGTATCCAATGTTAAAAAAGTGGTCGCAGGGTTTTCAGAGCTGAAAACCCTGCGTCGCCTAATTAAAAGACAAAAAAAATCTGCACTTACCATGCCGGGGGTCTGCGCGGCTCACGGTGGCCTCCCCTCTATCTTCTTACTGGAGAAGGGGCTGCTGGGAGTCCTGGGGGCTCCTGGGAGGCTCCAGGGGCTGCTGGGAGATGTAGTTTCAGAGATTCAGATACACTGTGGGTCACAAACACACATTCATGCACACACTCATACACCACTTACGAACGCACACACACTGACAGAAGAGCCGGCTCCCGGCGCTAAATGCAGAAGACAGCGCTGCCGAAGGTAATTATGGACTAATTAAGCTATTTGGAAACTTCCAATTGCTTAGTCCTAAGGGGGGGTGCCGCTGGGGACCCAGAGCAAGTTCCACTGATTTTTCCTTAAATTAATGATTTAAGGAAAAATCACACTTGCTCTGGAGGTGCGTGAATAAAACCTCCTGGACCTCAAAATAAAAAAAAACACGCACCTAATTGAATAGCATAAATCCCACATCTGCAGGAAATACCTTGCAGGTGCAGGAATTTTGCTAATCTCGCACCCAATTGAATTTGCCCCATAGGCTGAAAGACTTTGAGACACACAGTGGCATCATTAGAGCCCAAATCTATCATGGTAGTGACATCCTTTTTCCTCTTAAACTCATCATGCTTGTGCCACATGGTCCCGTTGTGAGAACAATACATACCACAGATCAAATGCAACTATTTGAGTATGTTAATATGCTACCTGTGTCTTCAGGTAGCAAGCAGCAAAACCATACATTCTGCCCAGCCAGTTAGTTGACAGAACACTTTTACATATATTCACCATTGCCCCTTTTGCTGCGCACCAACAACAACTTCTTCTTTACCCTATCCATTAATGCAAACACTGCCCCATATTTGTGTCTCCTAATATTGCCCCACACTCAGAGCTGGCCCTAGCCAATTTGGTGCCCTAGGCAAAATTTTGACTGGTGCCCCCTACCCCTACATTCCACACACACACATAGACATATATATATTATATATACATATATATGTATATATAATTATATATATATATATGTATATATGCTTTCTAATGGTCATGGTGAGATGCACCTCAAAGCAGGAGGCGGGGCTGCATAGAAAAGTGTCCCGGCTACCAGGCAACCTGTCGAGACCAACATGCAATGTGGCCGCAGCGTAATACAGTGTCTCAGCCAGAAGCAATGGCCGGGACCATAATGCAATGCGGCAACGTGTCATACAGTGTCCTGGTCACCTAGTAATGACGAGGTGTGAGCCGTAGCGATTAGCGTGGCTGCTCATAACAGCACCATGTAGGCTGGTGGTGTTTATATGATAGTAATCATAGTATGGGGGTGTTCACATGGTATGAATGGCTCCGCTGGTACATCTGAACATATCATTGACAGGTAACCGCTACATTGCATTGCTGATGACCATTTGCAGCCCTTCATGGACTTAATGTACAATGATGAATATTCCCGCAGGATAATGCACCGTGTCATCGGTCCCAAGTTGTCCAGAATTGGTTTGAGGAGCATTCTGGAGAGTTCCGACGAATGATGTGGCCACCGCGTTTCGACATGAACCCAATGTAGCAATTTATTATGGAATGGAGAGATCCATTTGCACTTAAGATCCTGCACCTACATATATCGGGAAACTGTGGAAAGCTATCCAGACGGCATGAGTCAACATCTCTCCAGCGGACTTCCGTTCACTTGTGGAACTGATGCCATGTCGAGTTGCTGCATTTCGCCTGACTAAAGGGAGTCCTACACAATACTAGGCACACATCCAGGGCCGGACTGGCCATCTGGCAGTCCTGGCAAATGCCAGAAGGGCCGATGCCAAGATGGGCTGGTCCGGCTACTGAAATGCCCAGCCGAAAATCCCTCCCAAAATGGCCGCAATGTAATGCTCAGAGGGGAGAGGTGGCTCTAGTGTTCGTCAGTGAAGCACATGCTCGGCTGGAGACGGAGCTATTGCTTCCCTGGGTGTTGCACATCACTAGAGTGCCAACACCCCCGCAATCACAGCAACCACCCCAGTGGTGGACCCCCCCGCGATCAAAACCTCCCCCCCGTGGGTAACCCCACCCACGATCACAACAGCTCCCCATCACAACAGCCCCCCCCGCGGGTTCCCCCCCACAATCACAACCGTGCCCACCCCCTGCGGGTAACCCCGCCCCCCCACAATCACAACACCCCCCCTCCCCCCACGATCATAAGACATGAAATCACCGGAGCAGAGCACCACTGTCCCCGTCCGGATATCACCGCAGAACCAACTTGCAGGTAGGTGCTGATGCTAGAACCCCAAGTGTGTGTATGTAATATATATATGTGTGTGTGTATATAGGTGTGTGTGTGTATATGTGTGTGCATATATATAGATGTGTGTGTGTATATATATATATAGGTGTATATGTATATAGGTATGTGTGTGTATATATATATATGTGTGTGTATGTATATATATATACACATATATATAGGTGTGTGTGTATAGGTGTATATATAGTGTTGATATATATATATATATGTGTATATATATCAACACTATATATAAACCTATATAGGTATGTGTATATATATATAGTGAGAACCTTGGTTTGCATTGTTTTCTTTGAATTATTTTTCAAAATTGTAAATCACCAGTATTTTGATCATTGGTTTTTGTATATTTTGATTTTCTCGCATTTGAATATATATATAGGTTGTCTGATCATTTACATTTGATCTAGGTTATACCCATTTTACAAAGGAGCTAAAATCCGGGTTATTGCAGGGTTAACCCGGGCAGCTCCCTGGTGTAAAAGGGGAGAGGGTTGGATCGCTGGGTCGAGTGACCCGGCAATCCAACCCAGGTAAATAGCAGGGTTTAAAATGGGCATAGCCCGTGAAACCCTGCTGTGAGAACAGCACACATCGGGTCACGATGACCTGGAGTGCGCTGCAAGCCGGCCGATTGGTCCGGCTTCAATGGCGCTTGGAGATGACGTCATCTCCAAGCGTCCACTTTCACGCCGGGAAAGTCGGGTCTATGCAGACCCGACTCCGGTGTGAGCGGCGCCAACTCGGGAATATCCCGAGTCGGCGCCGGCTAAATTCCGGATCTGATCCGGATAGGAACGCTGTTCCAACTCCGGGTCAGACCCGGAATTTTGGTGGAAAAGGGGTACTAGTGTTGTTTTAGTTCTCGCTAAATTGTGTAATACAGTGATCCCAGTATGTGAGCATCAGGCTATTTGTGCTTGTTTCTGAGGTCCCTCTCTTCATGTTTAGATTTTCGTTGTTATCTCAAATGCTCCTATATATACTCTTTGTGCTTTCAAAAGTTTTTGAAATTTCTAAATCTTTATAATACTTTAAATATTCTAATATTTTTTCTAAAAAATGTTTTGAGTATTTTCTCAAATTGTTTCTCCTAATAGATGTTTTGGTGTGCTGGGGAGACATTTTTAGAGGTCCTTATAGACTTCTGGAATTGCCTCATGAACAACACTAATAACCGCTTATAATAATAATATTTTTATAAATACATTATTCATATATCTAATGATTGTAATAAAGTTTTGTATGCATGTTATGTATGTATTAATTACTTATGCCATTCTGTGATTTTATTTTTGTACACAGATTCGCCGCTCCATGGTTACCTAGGTAACGGAGACGCCTGCTATGAGTCAGTCAGTCTGACGTGGACGCGGCTGTACCCACGTGATGGCCGGTGGGTAGACGTCATCAAGCGGCGACCCGCACCGGGCGCTCTGGAGGTACGAGTCTCACGAGGTGTTCTGTAAGTATGTGTTTCTTGTTTGTATGTCTGGTTAAACGTCCCCGAAACGTTGTCAAGATACCATCTTGACAAAGATCCGTGTGAGGATCTAAACGTCGATGGCCGACTGTGTTTGAACTTAATGCATTAAAAGAAGACATTATTTACTTCAAGACTGGTGAGTGCACTTCTTTCTGGACAATATATATATATATATATTAGGGGTGTGCACCGGCCACTTTTCGTGTTTTGTGTTTTGGTTTTGGATCTGGATCTTTCTTCGTGTTTTGGATCTGGATTGGTTTTGCCAAAACCACCCTTCCGTGTTTTGGGTTCTGGGTTTTGTGTTTTGGATCTGTATTTTTTTTTTAAAAAGCATAAAAACAGCTAAAATCACAGAATTTGTTGGTTTCTCTGCTCCTATGCTATTATTAACCTCAATAACCTTAATTTCCACTCATTTCCAGTCTATTCTGAACACCTCACACCTCACAATAGTGTTTTCATGTCCAAAAGGTTACACCGAGGTAGCTGGATGACTATGCTAAGCGACACGAGTGGGCGGCACAAACACGTGACCCATCTAGGAGTGACACTGCAGTGGCAGACAGGATGGCAGTTAGAAAAACTAGGCCCCAAACTGTACATAATGCAAAGAAAAAAAAGAAGTGCAAGATGGAATTGTCCTTGGGCCCTCCCACCCACCCTTATGTTGTATAAACAGGACATGCACACTTTAACAAATCAATCATTTCAGCGCCAGGGTCTGCCACACAACTGTGGCTGAAATGATTGGCCCCCACAAAACAAGCTGGCAATTATTGTGTCCCTGCACAAACTGGCTCTACGGAGGCAAGATGTCATCCTCATCCTCCTCATTCACCGATTCCTCACCCTCTTCAGTGTGTACATCCTCATCCTCACAAAGTATTAACTCGTCCCCACTTGAATCCACCACCACAGGTCCCTCTGTACCTTCTGGAGGCTGGTCTCCCTGGAAGAGCTGATAATTCATTTTGATGAACATCATCTTCTCCACATTCTGTGGAAGCAACCTCCTACGCCTTTCGCTGACAAGGTTCCCGGCTGCACTAAACACTCTTTCGGAGTACACACTGGAGGGGGGGCAACTCAGGTAAAATAGAGCCAGCTTGTACAGGGGCCTCCAAATTGCCTCTTTTTCCTGCCAGTACAGGTATGGACTGTCTGACATGCCTACTTGGATGCTGTCACCGATGTAATCCTCCACCATTCTGTCAATGGTGACAGTATCATATGCAGTGACAGTAGACATGTCAGAAATTGTTGCCAGGTCCTTCAGTCCGGACCAGATGTCCAAACTTGGTCCTGCCTGCCCTGCATCACCGCCAGCGGGTTGCTTAGGATACCTAAGTTTTTTCCTGGCAGCCCCAGTTGCGGGAGAAAATGAAGAAGGAGCCGTTGACGTGTCACGTTCCGCTTCAGCTGACAGTGTGTTCACCAGCAGGTCTTTGCACCTCTGCAGGCTTGTGTCGGCCGGAAAGAGAGACACCACATAGGCTTTAAACCTAGGATCAAGCACGGTGGCCAAAATGTAGTGGTCTGATTTCAACAGATTGACCACCCTGGAATCCTGGCAAAGCGAATGAAGGGCTTCATCCACAAGTCCCACATGCCGAGCGGAATCGCTCCGTCTTAGCTCCTCCTTCACTTTCTCCAGCTGCTTCTGCAAAAGCCTGATGAGGGGAATGACCTGACTCAAGCTGGCTGTGTCTGAACTGACTTCATGTGTGGCAAGTTCGAAGGGCTGGAGAACCTTGCACAACACGGAAATCATTCTCCACTGCGCTTGAGTCAGGTGCATACCCCCTCCTTTGCCTATGTCATAGGTGGATGTATAGGCTTGTATGGCCTTTTGCTGCTCCTCCATCCTCTGAAGCATATAGAGGGTTGAGTTACACCGCGTCACAACCTCTTGCTTCAGGTGATGGCGGGGCAGGTTCAAGAGTGTTTGCTGGCGCTCCAGTCTTCGGCACGCAGTCGCTGAATGGCGAAAGTGGCCAGAAATTTTTCGGGCCACCCAAAGCGTCTCCTGCACGCCCCTGTCGCTTTTCAGAAAATTCTGCACCACCAAGTTTATTGTGTGAGCAAAACATGGGACGTGCTGGAATTTGCCCAGATGTAATGCCCGCACAATTTTGGTGGCGTTGTCAGATATCACAAATCCCCAGGAGAGTCTAAGCGGGGTAAGCCACTGGGCGATGATTTCCCTCAGTTTCTCTAAGAGGTTGTCGGCGGTGTGCCTCTTACTGAAACCGGTGATACACAGCGTAGCCTGCCTTGTAACGAGCTGGCGTTTCTGAGATGCTGCTTCTGGTGACGCTGCTGCTGTTGCTGCGTAAGGTGATACATCTACCCAGTGGGCTGTCACAGTCATATAGTCCTTAGTCTGCCCTGTTCCACTTGTCCACATGTCCGTGGTTAAGTGGACATTGTGTACAACGGCATTTTTCAGGACACTGAGGACACTTTTTCTGACGTTTCTGTACAGTCTCGGTATCGCCTGCCTAGTGAAGTGGAATCTAGACGGGATTTGGAACCGGGGACACACTACCTCCATCAATTGTCTAAATCCCACTGCACTAATGGCGGATTCCGGACGCACGTCTAACACCAACATAGCAGTCAAGGCCTCAGTTATACGTTTTGCTTCAGGATGACTGCTGTCGTACTTCATCCTCCTCGCTAAGGACTGTTGGAGGGTCAATTGTTTAGTAAAAGTAGTGGTGTTCCTACTTCGTCTCTGGGATGATGAACGACTCCCAGCAGCAGCAGCAGCGGCAGCAGTAGGCGTAGCAATGCAGGATCCTCCAGAGGAATCCCGGATAGGAGAGTCAGTCATGCCAGTGACATGGCCTGCAGGACTACTTCCGATCCTGACTAAGGAGGAAATTGACGAGGAGGGAGTTGACGGTGTGGTTTGCAGGCGCTTGGATACAACAGGACAACGGGATTTAGGTGTCCCTGGACTGCTTACGGTCTTAGCCAAAGTTTCTGAACTTGACAGTAACTTTTTATGAACGCGCTGCAGGTGCCGTATAAGGGAGGATGTTCCTAGGTGGTTGACGTCCCTACCCCTACTTATTTCACCTTTACATATGGTACATATGGCAAGACAGTTGTTGTCCGGATTTCGATAGAAATATTGCCAGACCAAAGAGGTGGAATGTTTGGTCTTCTGCCCAGGCATGACCGTGATGGGCTTTTTCATCCCACGGACAACAACTGTCTCCCCCGGAGCCTGATTTAAACAAACCACATCACCATCAGAATCCTCCTCGCCAACTTCCTCCTCAGCGCCAGCTACACCAGTATCCTCATCCTGTTGTACTTCAACAGTGACATCTTCAATTTGCATATCAGCAAGTGGACTGTGGGTGCTCCTTTCAGCACTTGCAGGGGGCGTGCAAATGGTGGAAAGAGCCACCTCTTCCCGTCCAGTGCTGGGAAGGTCAGGCATCGCAACCACCACCACACTTGGACTCTCCTTGGGGATTTGTGATATCTTCTTAGAAAGCACAGTTCTTCGCTGTGCTTTTGCCAGCTTAACTCTTTTGATTTTTTTAGTGGGAGGAGGGCTTCCATCGTCATGTGAAGCTGAACCACTAGTCATGAACATACTAGGGATCGACCTTAGCCGTTCCTTGCCACTCCGTGTCGTAAATGGCATATTGGCAAGTTTACGTTTCTCTTCAGCTGATTTAAATGTCTTTTTCAAGGTCATTTTCCTGAACTTTGCCATTTGGGATTGTATGTGCCCTCTACTATGACATTGGGCATCGGCCTTGGCAGACGACGTTGATGGCATGTTATCGTCTATGTCATGACTAGTGGTAGCAGCTTCAGCACTAGGAGGAAGTGGTTCTTGATCTTTCTCTATTTTATTTTTATCGGAGAAAGTTTGGTCCTCCATTTATGTTATATCGATTTGATATATACGTGCGGCTAAACACAGAAAATAATTTTTTTTTTGGTTTGGACTGGAGTGTACTTTGGGGGTTACAGCACCCTTTAACGGTCAAGCCAGCCGGCCCTTTACTTATGACACAGGCGCACGCTTGGCACTACTTTGTTGATGCACGTGCGGCTACTGCGCACACAATTCACAAACACAGAAAATAATTTTTTTTTTGGTTTGGACTGGAGTGTACTCTCGGGGGTTACAGCACCCTTAACGGTCAAGCCAGCCGGCCCTTTACTTATGACACAGGCGCACGCTTGGCACTACTTTGTTGATGCACGTGCGGCTACTGCGCACACAATTCACAAACACAGAAAATAATTTTTTTTTGGTTTGGACTGGAGTGTACTTTCGGGGGTTACAGCACCCTTTAACGGTCAAGCCAGCCGGCCCTTTACTTATGACACAGGCGCACGCTTGGCACTACTTTGTTGATGCACGTGCGGCTACTGCGCACACAATTCACAAACACAGAAAATAATTTTTTTTTGGTTTGGACTGGAGTGTACTTTCGGGGGTTACAGCACCCTTTAACGGTCAAGCCAGCCGGCCCTTTACTTATGACACAGGCGCACGCTTGGCACTACTTTGTTGATGCACGTGCGGCTACTGCGCACACAATTCACAAACACAGAAAATATTTTTTTTTTTGGTTTGGACTGGAGTGTACTTTGGGGGTTACAGCACCCTTTAACGGTCAAGCCAGCCGGCCCTTTACTTATGACACAGGCGCACGCTTGGCACTACTTTGTTGATGCACGTGCGGCTACTGCGCACACAATTCACAAACACAGAAAATAATTTTTTTTTTGGTTTGGACTGGAGTGTACTTTCAGGGGTTACAGCACCCTTAACGGTCAAGCCAGCCGGCCCTTTACTTATGACACAGGTGCACGCTTGGCACTACTTTGTTGATGCACGTGCGGCTACTGCGCACACAATTCACAAACACAGAAAATAATTTTTTTTTTGGTTTGGACTGGAGTGTACTTTCGGGGGTTACAGCACCCTTAACGGTCAAGCCAGCCGGCCCTTTACTTATGACACAGGCGCACGCTTGGCACTACTTTGTTGATGCACGTGCGGCTACTGCGCACACAATTCACAAACACAGAAAATAATTTTTTTTTTGGTTTGGACTGGA